>OZ024893.1:14357940-14720440 GCA_964017195.1 Siderastrea radians
GCCCTGTTGAAAGCGAGCATGTCGAACATCTTGACATTGAAGCAACTGAAATTCGAAGCCGCAGAGAAAGAGGCGTTAGAAAAAGGAGAAATGAGGACATGGTGTACTACCGACATGGCTAAAAAGGTGGGAGGGTAGAATAACCCTCATTTCAAGTCAACAGGTTAGTTGTGTATGTTAAAGCTACGAGCTTGTGGGATCGCATAAAGAAAACTCAGCCTTTAAATGTCGTAAATGGCATAGAGCACTGAACAAACAGAACGTCGCCAAAGAATCCAACAATCCTTTATTGTTTCAATAACTGTTTATATTGCTTTTGGTGAATTTAAACCATGAGTAATGCAATTTGCTATTGAAGTGAAATATTTATGAACTGTGAATTACACTGAATAAACGTTTAAACCACTTCAATCCGAAAAACAAAGATCTTCCAGAAAAAAACGAAGATTTGCAAAAAAATCGCGAAGAAAACGAAGACCGTGGGTACCCATAGAGAGGCTCATCAGTGCAAAGCCCCCAACAACCCTGCATTAAGGGTAAAAAACTATTTTCTGCTTGAGGTGCTTGTGGGTAAATGACCGGCATCGAGCGCTTTTTCGGAACAGCGCCCATCGGCGACCCGACAAAGTGGTCAAATGGAGGCGAGAGAAAAGGACCGATCTTACGATTAAGACTGATCTCCTTCTCGAGTTCTTGAGCAATAGCTTCAGGATTAGATATCGCGGAAAAATGATTTGGTGAAATCAGTGAAGAACGGTTTCCGGCACAGGCAGCCCAGACGCATTGTAAGTGGAGTTCATTTAAAAAAAGAAAAGGGTCAAAATATATGTAATAGCACGAAATAAATCTTTACTTGACGAAATAACTCTTGTTTACTTCTGTTTATTGTGTCCTGTTTAATTAATTTCCGGTTAATCTTGCACCGCTCTCTTAAATTACGCAATCGCTTGTTAGCGTCCTGCTTATAAAGCCGTTAAGCCTAAGGTTTGCAGAGATTTATTACAGACTAACCGGTGATAAAAGAATCGAGATATCTTGAAATAAAGCCTGTCTACCTTCAGCTCAATGCTCCCCTGTTCGTCCTGGCTGGTTTAAATGACATTTTGTGGCTTTTTTCAATCGGAGGTATTCTTCTTTACTGGAACTGAGCACCGTCAGTAATTTGTTAGGATTGCCTTATTGTTTGCGGTTAACCATATATAAACCTGGGTAGAGAAGACAGTGTGCTGATTTAACTTGTCAAAGGAAAGAACGCGACACAATGCATGGATCGGGCCTGATGCTCTGATAATGGCTCTGATATCCCGATCGAAAGTCGCTCAAAGCAAAGGATAGGCAGCAGAGATTATTTCGCCGTTTTAGGCTTTGCTTTTTTTTTTGTCACCACAGTTGTTTACTTCATAACATTCAAAGGAAAACCTTTGAAGCAGTCTAAAACCTACC
Source organism: Siderastrea radians (assembly GCA_964017195.1). Classification (NCBI taxonomy): domain Eukaryota; kingdom Metazoa; phylum Cnidaria; class Anthozoa; order Scleractinia; family Rhizangiidae; genus Siderastrea; species Siderastrea radians. Next base: position 14,359,384 of record OZ024893.1, read on the forward strand.
TGTTTAAACCTGTTTTGTTTCACCCGTCTAATGCTGACTTAAGACAGGCATCTGCCGAAGGACTAGTTTCCTGTGAACTTCCTGCCTAAGTTGAAATGGAAAAATTGGACAAAGAAGTGCTTTCACATTACACGAGCTTTTCGCGCCTGCTCTCTAGGAGGAATTATCTTTTCTGATCTCGGTTATTACCGAATTGAGCTAGCGTTTCTAGAAAAACTCCCATGACGTTTCTTTGCTGGCTAATGACCTCAATTTGTACTAAAAAATGTAAAACATTCAATTTTCGCCTTCTGTCACCCACTCGATTTCTCCAGATGGTCTTTTTTAATTGGACTGGCTTAAGGTCACGTCAAAAATGCTATCTCTGATGGATAGGGAAACAAAGAAGGTAAAACGCACAAAGCAATTGCAACAAAATTGGTCATGACCCTTTGAAACAACAAAGTTCATATTATCGAAAAATCATGGGGGAGGGAATTTTTGTGGGATCCTCGAAGGGGTGCTTTCGGGGTGTGGGCGTATGAAGCAATATTTAAATACTGAACGGTAAAGTCGGAAATGTATACCCACGAACGATAGATTCTTAGTGTTTCTGGAAGGCATTGTTCGTTAGCTATTGTGTTTTGGTGCACGTTCTTCAAAGGAATCCATATATCATCCCATCTACCCCACAAAAAGGCGAGCAAACATTAGTGGCTTAGGCTGGACTCAACAGACGTGAAGAAACAGAAGAAGCAACATGTATGCGCCGTGGACAGATGTCAATCTTTGCTTCACAAAATTCTTTTTGCTTTGTTCTTTGTCAAGTCTTATTATCAAAGGTACGTGAAATAACAGTGTCAGGGTGGGTCAACTGATTTATGACACTCTCCGGGTTGCTTTATTTGTGTGGCTAGGTCATCTATAATGCAGTTTGGGAAAATTAATTCACTAACAAGAGGGTCTCTGGAGGAGAAGGATTTATTTTCAATGGTCAGAGAACGACGTAGTAACTTATTAAACATATGTTTTCCTCTAATCTTTCATATGTGTTGGAATTAAGAGGGGATGTCCACTAACATCGCGCGAGTGGTGGCACATGATGAAAAATAAAATTCCCTCTGAAATTTTTCACGGCTACCCTATGGTAATCTAAGAAACGTGGTGGAATTTTTTTCTCGCCAAAAAAAATTTTTAAGCCCGAAAAAAAATTTAACACGTTTACGCCACACGTGTCTTGTAAACACGCGAAATAAACGTGTATCATACCTTCTCGTAAACTTCGCTTTGTTTGATTCGCACCCCAGAAAGCCCCCATTTTAAACGTGGAAGTTTCCTTCTGAAGTGTGTATGAAGTAATTGAGGCCGTTTTGGATCTGTGAATTAATTTTCAAGGTCATGGCGAGCTGCTAAAAATCACTAAAATTCGCTTGCTTTGAATTCTCAATTTGGCACGGTTTTTCAAGAGAAAATTTTCCTCCCCGGTAAAACACCAAATCACTTGAAATTCAGAATTCTTGAAAGACGAAATACCATTCTAAAATTCTAAAATTTCCATTCTAAAATCAGGTTTAAAAATTAGTTTCGGGCTTTTTATCAGCGCCGAGTACAAACGTTCTCAAAATCCCGATAATCACAACATTAACCTGTCAACCAGTACAAACAATAGGCTCGCGCCTCCGACCGAATAGCCGAAAACTTGGAATTTTTTCCTTGTTTCCTTTGGTATTTGGATGAAAAGTACAGGATAAAGGTCAGATCTAGCTCACCTTGAATAAGATGTTGTTTAAATGCCAGGTTTCGTCAAGTTTTAGGTGTACTGTCCAAGGGCCATCTTGACGCGTGGAATCGACCGTTATCTCCTGGTATCTCTAGATTGACTTTCAACTAATGAACAACGATTCCGCCATCACATTCACATCCCTTAACGAATGGCAAATGAATTTTTAAAAACTCTTAGTGTTAATTCCCTGAAGAAACTAAATAACCTTGCAGTGATCTCCACATTCATCTCACAAACCGCACCGTTATTATGGTCTGATTTATCTAGTTTTGTCTGTCACGCAACGGGTTCTGGTCAAGTCACAGGATAGGTTTTGGTGATGGGATTGCAAAAATGGGAAAGAGAATCGAAAGATTAGGACGTCAGAAATAACTTAAGCTATGAAAGAAATTGTACAAGATAGAAGGCGATGGAATAGTGATGGCGTTTGTTTCAGCAACTCGACCGGAATGTTTTCATCCCAGATGCCGGACTACCTCAACGTAAGAAGAGGGTCCCCTATACCACTTTCAAAATTTCAATCACGTAAAAATAATGAGCCCATTCACGCGTCACGAATAATAGCCAACATTCTTTCACGTTCACGCAAAAATCTAGGCCATCACGTTTCACGTAAAAATAAAAAAACAAATTCACGGATTAATATGTTCACATTCTCTAACCTTATTAGACTGTTTATGCTCTGAAATTGACTCTTCAAGTTTTTTAATGTCAATTTAACACGTCTGACAGGCCTCCTCTGTCCTTTCACGCATATCTTTGCTACGAGATATCAGTAATTAGAGTCTGCTTTCTGCGGTTCGTCGTTCCATGACTTAGACAAGAACTTGCTCCACACTGTTTCTCTCCACCCAGGTGTATGAAAGGATGCTGGCAAATAAAAAGTTGGGGAATAGTCCCAGCGACGGATAGGCAATCATCCCAGTTCTTTAGGATCGACGCATTAGGATTGCGCCCAACGTTAACACTAAAAATAAATATGACGGGGGAAATTGAAAACAACATATCTATTTTCTTATATTTTCGTGCTAGACGACTGTTTTTTTTTCGCAGAATTTGAAGACACAAAATTACGAAACTGTCAGGTTATATGGACTTGGGTCCCTCAAGCCAAGTTTTTCTCCGTCATCCCAGGCACGTTTTACACAAATTTGAAACTGCCGGTTCATGATGTTCTAGCATGTCGCGACAGCCAAGATATGAAATATTCCTTTCAAGAAAATATCTGGATCCTTACTGACTTAGCGGCTTACGCTTGAATGGAACAAACATGAAAAACCAAACTTACTTTCACACTACGTATAAACTTAATTTAGCCGTTTGAATGATTCTTGAGAGTCTCTTATTGTGCTTTGAAAATCCCTTTGAAAGTGGTCTTGAATGGCCTTGAATATCTTGAATCACACTGGAGAGCACGTGGGTAGTCATAGACCTGATGCAATTCACAGCTGATAAATGATAAATGGTGTAAAACCGCAGAAATTGATCCCAGCGGAAATTGTGATTTTTTTTCTCGAAACAAAAGGTTAAAGGCATATAATAGCGTTAACGGTGTCTGGCATAGATCATCGGTACCAGTAAAGGTGACGTAACATCCTCATGTGTATGACCTCTTATCTCATCTGTTCAGAACCCATATAAAAGCGTTGTCTGTCAAAGATCATACACGCAACAAAAGGTGACGTAATGTCTTATCAGTTCAAAGCGCAAAGCGCTGAAAACAAAGAGGTACATTCACCAGAACACTAAAATAACTAGAAATTAATTCACGCAAAACACGATCATTCACGAATCACGTTTAATTCAACTCTTCGTTCCCGGGTCACGTATAAGTCAAAAATTGCAATCACGTGCACGTGAAAAGATTTCAAAATTGGGAATTCACGAATCACGAATAAATGAAACCTAAAATCACGTTTCACGAGAAAACAAATAGCCCCAATCACGCTTCACGTAAAAAGTATAGGGGACCCTCTAAGAACAAACCGCAGAGATAGCTGAATTTTTTTCCATGATTTAAACTAAAGCATATCGAAGGTTAACAAAAAAGGCATCCATTTGTTTTTTACAAGTTCCCTAAAAAAGTTTAATTTTACTTTTCTCTATAATCGTGAGTTTTCAATGTGTAGCACTTGGCTACAACTGCGTTTGTTTACTCACATTCCGTCCTCCTGTTTGGTGTCATGTTACATCGCCGAAGTTATGCCTGAAATATCTTTCCACTAGGAAAATAGAGTGATACTACATATTCACCACGCAATTCTGACCTGTGCAAAACAAGTTGCAGATTACATAGATGTACATTTTGTGACGCTCTGGCGAGAGGAAAAAATTGTCACGTGTTCACTTGAAGCAGAAAGTATTAGCTTCCGATCATAGTCTAAAATAGCAAACATCCATATACTTTTTATATATCTTACTGCAGAGTTCGACTTTTCAAGACGCGAATATTCCCTAATGTGAATGCATTTTAGGATATTTTTCCCACAGTCTAATTAATTTCCCGGTGAAGGATTTCAGTACTATTTGCAAGCCACCAGTGTCGAGAAGCTGCCATTTGCGGAAATAATTTTCTTGTTGGAAATCAGGCGTGTGAGAATTTCAGGTGCGACGTTATTGGAAACTGGACAAAATGACTGAAGTGCGGATCAGTTTTGAGTAAATGTTCAAAAACTGATAATTTCCGTTAAAAAAAAAAAGAAAAAAAGGAAAACGCCAGATTTAACACGCAGTAGTTGTAGAGCGCTTCCTCTATATCGCGCTATTGTAAAAGGATAGGTTCTTTGGAGTTCTCGCAGTCAGGACCCCTGTCACCGAGTACAATAGCCAATCAAACCACCATCTCCCTTGGCTGCGAATAGAGGTCGCTTATTCTTTTCAGAAACTAGTTGCAGGCATTTGCGCCTCTTACAAGCGATATGAACAAGCAGTTGCTGTTCCAGTCGCAAAAAAAGACTTTTCGGGTCACACTTACAGTGTTGGAATCAGCGATATCCACTCAGAAGCTGAGCTTCGTTGATTTTCTTTTAGCACGCGCAATAGTATTTTTAATTAGTATTCTTAACATGGACCATTTACCCAGCCCATCACTCTTAACTGGGAATAGCGCAGAGGGAACTAATCGACGTTGGTCATGTTGAGTTCTACCAGGGCTGTCTAAGTATGCCTCAAACGGGAAAGTGAGAAGAGCAGAACGTGGAATTGGCAAGTCGGAGTCCAAAGCTATTTTGCAACACATCGGTGTTTTCCTTCCAGTGCGCTCTGGTAAGTACACTTTATCCTCATACCCACTTTCGTGCATTCCTCGCTGTGATGGCAGACGTCATTAAGCAGATTAACACTACCATACCAGCCCTGAAGACAGTCAGCTTCCGGCAAGACAGCGCTGGCTGCTACCAGTGCAGGGCCTGCACGGCCACCATTGTTTGCGCATGAGTACTAGGAGCAGAGCTGGGCGTGGTGTTCAAACTCCTGGCTCCCTTCCCTCCCCATGGAGGGAAGGGAGCCTGCGACCGCAAGGCCGGTGGAGACTAAGTCGGATACATTTATCCTCCTAAACTCCGGACACGATATCAAGATCCCGATGGAGAACCATCCTTAAGAGGCTCTGACCGTAAATATCGAGAATCGTTGGACAAGCTCAAAAAATCGAAAATCCTGATAACTTGCCAGAAGAACACCTTTGGGGAGCTAACTTCGAAAATATTACTTAAACCGTCTGGGATTCTATTGTTTTCAAGAAATTCGGAAAAACGGTTTTGCTTAATTAATTATGCAAAAATAAGGTTTAAAATTAAACAAATTGAATGCGCTTGTTTGTAAACAACTTGCAACGCCAGAAAACAATTTTAATTTTAAATGATAGCAATACTCTTCTACTTTCTATCAATGGGAATTGCATGGAGTTTTGCTTTATTTATGTGGTTTGGTGGTTATTTGAAACAAAGGCATTTTGCGCACTTACGAAAAAGGCAAAAATTAGTAAACTTCAGAGGCTTAAGATAGGTCTTGGTATGTCTAATATCGAATTGAAATAAACACTGTGATAAAGTTTGGCCCTACTTCTATTATGATATTAAATAAAAAATCTGGGCAATTCAGGCTCGCACTGACAAAAACAAAACTTCGCGAACCAGTGTTGCCAAAATTTGCATAATTTGGATAATAGGAAAAAGAACTGCAATGGAAGGACGACTTGAAATATGACAAATCGTTTACCGTAACTATTTTCAGATGGTCTTTCTACTAGATGATGCATTCGCTGGTATCTTCATTTATCTTTCTGAAGAATTACTACGAACAAATTTGGAAAATTGTTGGTGAAACTTAAGAGTGCAGTGGGTTATCATATTTTGTCAGATGTCTTTACGCTGCAGCACCAGTGGCCTTTCTTTGTTATTTGCAAGCGTTTTCAATTTGTTTAATTTTAAGCCAGATTATTGCGTAATAAATTAAGCAAAACCGTTTTTCCGAATTTCCCGAAAACAATAGAATTCCAGAAGGTTTAAGTAATATTTTCGAAGATAGCTCCCCAAAAGTGTTCTTCTGGCAAGTTATCAGGATTTTCTATTTTCTGAGCTCGTCCGCCGATTCTCGATATTTACAGTCAGAGCCTCTTAAGTGTCATCCGGTGGGCGTCCATTGCAAGCCCTTTAGTTGCCACTTGGAAGATCGATGGTGTGAGCATGCTCTCGAATATACAGTTTTCAAAGAAGGAATCCGTCCGTGTATGAAGAGCATATGGCGTTGAACCTATGAGAACAATATCTGCGCTGAAATCTAAGGCCCTGTCATCTGATGGTCTACCGTCCATAGCAGTGCTCTAAGCGAAACCGAGCTCGTTCTCCTCAACCGTGAGAAGGCGAAGAAATATCGCACAACCAACTGTCACCTGACAAACAAGAGAGTTAGTTTCTAGAGAAACTGTGGTGCTGTATCGGTGGGGAAGCGAAACACAAAACTTTGTATTTATCAACTGAGTTGATAAGGTAAATTGAGCCACCGTGAAGAGATTGAAAGCTGAAGTTTCGAGCGTTAGCCATTCGTCACAAGGATGGTTCTCCACCTTCGTCACCTGCACTGCTCAGAAGATCAGGCGGAAAGCGACAAAGAGCCCTGAGCATTAGGACTCCTTGTCATGATGAGTTTCAACATGAGTTCAGTTTGACACTCAACTTAATTTTGAGTTTCATGTATAAAAGTGTTATCCGCTAGGTTTGCCATAAAATGGTTTCACAAGCTTATAAAGAACGAAAAGGACGGTTCTGGCACCCCTGGCCACACCCCTGGTTAGGGCTTGAGTAAACTCAACATACATTTTTACATTCTGTCTTGGCCAATTTTTGAAGACCAATACATAGAGACCTCATAATAATTTCTTTTTCAAAACCCTAGGAGCAGGCAAGGTTTTGGCAAGGCTTCACTGCCTCTAATGATACTGAGAAATACATAAATACCGTAAACTGCCACTTATAAGCCCAACCGCTTACAAGCCCCCCCCCCGGTTATAGGCCCATCTACCTGTAAACAAAAAAGTACATCCGGTTATAAGCTCCCCCGGATATAAGTCGCACTCTAGTTTTCCCTGTTTCCTTAATATTAAGCACTCTCACAGAACACTGCGAAGATGAACTCTGAGCTTCTGTTTTGTTACGTTCCGGTTACGTTTGTGTTGCTACAGTTTCGATTTTGTTGTTAAAATTGAAATGAATTCGACTTATTATGACGTTTCAAAGGTTAATTAAACACTGGTAAATTAAAAACGTATTTCGATCAACACTGCTGTGGCTCATTTCGAAACTTATAAGCCCCTCCGTTTATTAGCCCACCCAAAACCCCTTGTATAAGCCCAGGGCTTATAAGCGGCAGTTGACGGTAATCGGTCCTTGGGTCCACAGGTTTTCAAAGTTCTCATTGCTTTGTTTTTGTTTGATTGTTTTTTGCTTGCTTGTTTTTTGTTGTTGTTGTTGTTGTTGTTGTTTGTTTTTTTGGTGTCCTGTGCATTTCCCACTCCAAGGTCAAACCCGACGTCAGGTAAATCAAGTGCGTGACATTTTTTTGCGTGACTCAAACTAAACTGGCTTGTAAGCTTTCGGCAAGAAATTATCGTTTCGAAATTTTGCAACGAATACAGATCAAGAAAAGACGTCTTATAGGAGAAAACCGTTTTGAAGTTCAAATAAGGCAAAATCACCTTATTCCTGAAGGTTCTTGATTTTAACAAAAGGAGGTGCGATGGAAATAAGTCATTTGGGTTGATTGCCAATACGCGATGCTTCAGTGATGCTGTTGACCCCGGACGCCAAGATGGTTATTATGAAAGACTACGCACAGAACCTGATATTTAGACAATACCATATTCAGGTGAGCTAGACATTACCTTTCCGCTGTGGATTACAACCGAATACCAACCAAACTAGAAGAAATATCCACATTTTCGGTTATTTGGTCGGAGGTATGTGCCAATTGTTGACGTGTTAATGCTGTAATTATGGATTTTGAGAGCGTTTGAACTAGGCGCTGATAAAAAGCCCGAAACTAATTTTTAAACCTGGTTTAAGAACGGCATTTCCTCTTTCAAGAATTCTGAATTTCAACTGATTCGGTGTTTTACCGGGGAGGGAAACTATCTCTTGAAAAACTGTGCCAAATTGAGAATTCAAAGCAAGCGAATTTTAGTGGTTTTTCAGCAGCCTGCCATGACCTTGAAAATTAATCCACAAAAGAATAATTTGTCTCAAATTACTTGTAAACTCTTCAACAGCAAATTTCAGGAGCAAATTTCTAAGCTCAAAACAGGATTTTTCCATGACGCGAATTAAACAGGGCGAAGTTTACGAGAAGGTATGATTCGCGTTTATTCGGAGTGTTTGTAGAGACACCTAGTGCTGTAACGGTTTTTTAATTTTTTGGAGGTTTAAGAATAGTTTCTCAACAAAAAATGCCACCACGTTTCTAGAGCTACCATAAGGTTATCTCTGGGCGAAAAACGGAGAATTTTGATTTTCCATCATGTGCCACATATTTACGATTTCGCTCGGTCTTAGTGAACATTGCCTCTTAACAAGGAAAAAAGAAAAGATCACAGCTAAATTTTACTTATTATCCGTAGGAGATTTTCTTTCGTTAGCAGTAACAAGTTTAACAAGCAAAACAAACGAATGGAAGTTTCTTTTTTCATTATGTGAAATAGGCACGTACCAGCAAGTGCACTATTGAAATTGCTTTGATAGAAAACCTAAGAAACCATCACTTAATTTTAAAAAGGAGTCTCCCTTTAACTCAGTGTCTTTTGAGTTTATCTAAAATCCCGTCAATTTGGTTTTACTTCATGCCATTCTTTGTGAGTAAATGTAGAAAATCCGCAGAGCGTTCGGAAGGTAATAAGAGAGTACAACAGGGCATATTTACAGAGCATAGCATTTCAGTTATTTCCACAACTATGCAAGCAGATTGGGTGAGGTAGGAGGACCGAATCAGGTGGAGCACCGCGATCAAGGTCCAAATATTTGGCGGAACTATTTAGCAATTATACCATACCACAGTTTTAATGCACTGTCAAAGTTAAAATGAAAGAAATATCTGCCATGTGCGAGTCCGGATGGCTTTTTTCCTGCGTACGTTTCTCGAAAGTCCCGAAACTTTTTAGGCCGCCAATTTCGGGCACGGTAATTCACACTGTACCTTAAAAACAAAGGAGTTTCTAAGCATGAAACTTTGCTATAACTAAAACATTTCGTTTCTTTAAGACATGCTAGAATCTTCTTTGTAGAATGAATGGTTCTTATTTTTACAAATGGGCTTTCAGTCCTTTCGAGAAACTTCCGATGAGTTACCGGGCCAAAAATATATTTTATGCGGTGCACAATATGCTTCAACAATGACTGAATTTTTATTGAAAGCTAAACTTAAAATCGTTATCATTGGAAAATAAGGCCAAGTCCAAACGTCAAACTTTACATGGGACGAACCTAATGCAAATGAGCAAAAGCTATTGTTTTTGCTAATTTGCATTAGGACCCACGTGCTTTCATTTTTTAGCTGATTGTAATCAACAACATGAGCGTGGAACACCCTCCCCCTCACCCACCCTCTTCTTAGGCGCAGAGACGGCTGGTATTTTAGATTGTAAAATAGGATCGAGAGGGAGGATTAAGGGGATTGCTACATCTGTCCCCGCCAAGAAAAATTGAAAAAACATAAAATGCGTTGCATATTTTACAGTTTATCCATTCAAGAATTTCTAAGGGATAATGCCTCTCTATGGAAAACATTCTTTTTATTATTTTGTTGCTCTGAAATTGTGGAACAAGTTAACAGATGAATTGAGAACTGCTACTTGTTACGACTTGTTTGCAATGTTGTAGGAATAATATTAAGTTACTGGATGCTTTGATTTATAATAATTTAAAACTATTATTATATTAATTTAATCTGTTAATCTTGTTCTTTTTTTGTAGCCATTTTCTCACGGAGATATTAGCGCTTATCTGCTTCTCTCTAATCCGAGTTGAAATAAAGTTTTATGTTTAGATGCTCCCCCCCCCCGCTTCGAACATCGAACAGATGTACGCTTACTTAACCGCTAATTCCTTTATTAATTTCTGGATCGTCCACTGTTCCTACGCAGACGTTGTTGAATCGATAGGATGGACATGCTGTGTTCATCGATTGAACTAGCCTGTGAACTGGCTCTGCAGAGGGCAAAAAGCGCGAAAATAAATCAGCGAGCCAAGCGAGCCGAGCGTAGGGGGTCCCATTAAGAAATCAAGGGATGAAGAGGGGGGTCACTAAAAATAGGTATGGGAGGAGGGCTGTTTATTTCTTAAATTTGTAGAGAGCATACAGGAGAACACGTCCGTTCAGCCCATTGCCATGAGTGCTTGCTGATGTTTTACAGTAACTTAGGTTGCTACTTTTGTTGCTTTTATCAGAATTGCCAATTCGAATATTTTTTGCCAGCATTTTAATACCGTAAAACACCTTCCCGGTTAACCACCCCCCGGGAAGTTTGTGCCTTCGGCAATCACGTCCGCTTGTTTACTTACATACAGGCAGTGTGTGTGTGTGTGTGTGGGGGGGGGGGGAGTGGGGTCCATGTATATTTTTAGCGGGGGGGGGAGTGGGGTCCATGTATATTTTTTAGCATGGAGTTCTATAGGGGTCATAATCTTTTTGTTTTGTTGGGAAAGGAGGTCCAAACGTTTTGTTGTTGTTTGTAATGAATCTTGCCAGCCCTTCCCCCCGCCACAAATACAAATAGTTGTCAACAACTATCTCTCTAGTCTGTGGAGGCCCTTACTTCCCCAAACATTAACGACCTAGAACGCGAGTTGAGCCCGATTTGTGCCACGTTCACCCGCCACTTCACGCCGCACGACCGGAACCATTGGCGCATGTAAATAAGGGACCATTCATCTTGATCACTGTCCTTTCATTTTAGTTGACCAATTAGGACAGAAGATGTGAAAACATTGCCAAAAATTGATCATTCTTGTTCAAGTGGCAGCAATATGGCACGCAACAACCAAATTTTGGTAGCTTCAGCACTTTCAGGAAGTCATTACTTTGGGAACTGTAAGTTTTCCTAAACAGTATGGTTAAAATGTTTGAAGTGTTTTTCTCTTTCACGCCATAGATGTTTCATCCGCAAGTAGCTTGGAATGTGAAATAAGAGATTCCTGCACCGAGTCACGTGTCTGTCGATACACCAATCAGATGACAGTAGATCCAGGCTCTAACATAACTCTTAACTGCTCGACCATAAATGGTGGCGCAGCACAAAGCATGACATGGGAACAAGTCCAACAAAGAGTAAACAGCACTGCTGATCAGCTGGTTTTGCAGCAAGTGAATTCATCAAATGCATGTTTATGTACCCGTATATCCTTCACACGTAAGTATTTTCTTCTTTGTTTGGCTTGATATTTTTAAGGTTGAAACATTCAAAAAATACCAACAGTTCGGTTTGATGGTAAAAAACGTTGGAATAAACCTTTATCGCCCTAGTTATAACTGGAAAAGGAAAGCTTTGAAAACCGACAAGAATCATGGGGGTTCACATAAAAGAAGTAGAACTCTATTATTCATAATTAGTATTTCGCAGCTGACTATGAATGGATGAATAAATAAATGAATGAGTATTTTTAACAACTTGAATTAAACAACTTTAGGTGGATCCCGTTGATCTTTACACGAAATTCACTGGAAAATAATACCAAACAGGTGATTGAAAGGCAGAAACATTGATCCTAGAAGTAGTCAATAACTTGATCGCTTAACACTATTTTGATATATTAACTTTAATATATTTTAAGCTCATCTTTGCTATCTATTATATTTATTGTACATAGTTTTTTTTCCTACTTATTGCATGATCTTGTTTTCATATTTTTTACTTTTATAATGTCTATTTAGGACCTTTCTGAAAACCACGTATATGAGAAAGCTTCTTAATAAAAGATTATTATTATTATTATTATTATTATTATTAACATAGAATGGGTGATTTCAACTTATGTCATTTTTTGTAGACGTGCAAAAATCTACATAAGACACGTTTAAACATGTTAGATTAAAAAGCAGCCGTTTCGAGAGTTTCAAATTATTCCTTTGCTCTGTTCCTTCTTTTAGGGGCGCTACAGATAGTTTATGTCACAAGCTCCCCAAACGATATATATGAGAACGAAAAATGCGATTTGAAATGTTCTTTCAAGGGCTGGCCTCTTCCTCGTGTCACGTGGTACAAGGCCGAGGAGTACAACGGGGAGTACAAGGAGCTGATCATCAACGGATCTGGTGAATTTTCCTACTCGGAGAAGGTTTCAGAAGAGGAAACTCAGTTAACGTCTATTCTTCATCTTCCTCCGGGCCGCGAACAACACGAAGGGTTTTATACCTGCACTGCAGCGAACAGCATTCCAGGCTGGTCGAGTAAGGAGTCCTTCACCATTTGGATGATATATCAATGTAAGTCATCCGTTATGTAGTCTTGAGAGAAAACCAGGAAGAGAAAACAATATCTTCCTTGTCTTCCTTATCCAGAGACCCTAACGAATCCGTCCAGAAAGCACCGGAAAATACGTTGAACGTGGGGGTGGGGGAGAGCACTTGAATAGTATGACGTGCGAGAAGGGCCGAACTGTATCGTGGTCTGTACTTAATTCGGAAGTGTTGATCCCTTTGTCTGAAGGGTATTTAAGTAAACGTTACTTTTGCAAAAGCGCTACATTTGTTCTAAACAACACTCAAGTAAGTAGAACCCCGTGGATAAGTAAAGGTTTATTACAATATCTCTTTTTAATTTCTAGAACCCTGGGTTACAATGAAATCAAAACGTGATAATATAAAAATAGATAAAAATGGATCCGGATTAAAATAGATTTAAAACTGTTGGCGGCGATCTGTGTCCATAGCTAAAATAAAAACGTTTAAAAACAGATCTAAAATTTTAAAACAAATAAATTTTTGACCGCCTTCTGCGGTCTTCTTCAGTGGTGGCTATGCAGCGGTAACAGAATGCACCTATACAACGCACTATTATTGTTCGCTGTCCCCTAGGGAGGCAACCAGTGACCCATAAACCCTTCGGAAGGGTGCTCTTTCATTGACAGAGTTTTTGCCCAGGAATGAGTGCAATGATTCTAGAAATAACCTTTTCGGTTCTTGTTATTCACGCCTGTTTCCAGAACGTTCGCATAATTAGGGTGTATATCGTGTGGTGATTTCGGCATGTTGTTTAACCGCGGCGCCAACATTTCCATTTTTCCAGGCTCGTGTTCGGCCCCCCGAGATTTCCAACTTCTTTTACTTTCTCCAAAATAGATTTGTTATATTAGTTAAGTTGATGAAACTTACCTTTGCAATTCTTTAAGAAAGCGTGGTATTTTTTCCTTCAAAGCTCTTTGTCGTTCGTATAGCTCCGTAATAATAATATTTCTTTAGTATCAAAGCTAATTATTGACAAAATTTACAATACAGGTCCATGGCCTGAGAACCCAACTATTCAGTCTTCAGAGAATCCTGTTAAAGCCTTTTCCAACGTCACCCTAAAATGCTCGGTTGAAGTTGACCCGGAAAATTGTCCACTAATGTTGCGATGGTATTTAAACAACAATTCAGAGCCACTGAAATCCGGTGAGAAGTATAAAATAGAAGAAACGAAAACTCGCAGCAAATGCAAAAAAGATTTCCTTCTCACCATTGTGAACGTCACGGAGAATGACGAGGGAACGTATGGCTGCCGCTCGCTCTGTGTGTGGGGAAACGTTGCAGCCACCTTTGAGTTGAACATCACTGATCAAGCATCGGGTAAGAAACTCATTCATTTTATTTGAGAGCCCTCAAACAATTCCAATTATCAGGGTCCACACTACGAAGAGCCATTCCATGTGAAATCGTATTTCCTCTATTAATCCTCCAAGGGGCTTATTAATTTCAGATCTCACAAACGGAAGAGGGGCTTAATAGAAGGGAGGGAAGGGAGAGGGGTAAATAGATGGTAGGAGGATATTAAATTTTTCGTAGTCGAAGTTCGGTGCGTATGTAAAGGTGACTACTGATTGATATTCACAGTCAGCAAAACCATTCCTATGCATTATATGACGGATACCTTTTAACAAACTGCTGAAGCTAAACTTCGCCTGGGCCAGCAAGGTAAACAAAGTCTTTAAAAAATATTAAATAAACAGAAGAAAATGGTTGAGAGAAAATCAGCACCAGAGTTTTAGTCAACATGTGAGTAATTATTTGACGGGTAAAGGCTTAATCAGAAAGGGGATTTTTTTTTACATTTTAACACCTGAAAGGCAAAGACTAGTGAGATAAAAACCAAATTATATGCATGTAAGCATGAAAATCTTTAATCTTGCGCTATGCCTCTCACGTCTACTTAGGGGAGTGTCACTGGACCTCGAGATGCCGGGAGAAAGAACACGAAAAACTTTTTTCAAAATATAACGAGAATGTCCTTTAATACCCTCCCCCATCCCACACAAAAAAAAAAAAACCGGAAGCGAAAATAACAATGAACAAGACTAACCTAGCATGATAATTATTCCCCGCGACAAAAGCAGACGTGACACGGCAATACCCGACCTCTCTTCAGTGCTGTCCACAGAATGTGTATGACCAGTTGGTTTCTGTGTCACTCTGTCTTCACTTAAGCGGCTGATCACTGATTGACTGATTGATTCATTTAGACTGACACGTGACACGTGACTGAGAGACGACCGGTTGGCTGACATTCAAACTGACCGTCGGCCTAACTGACTGACTGAACTTGACTGTGTTTTGAATGCGTTACGGCCTCATTTTCAAAGTGCACCACCTTGGCAGATTACAACAACAATTAAAACTAAACTGCTACAACTTGGTCAACTGAAATCATTCGTTTGGGACTCTATAGCGATGGGAAGCTTGCCCAAAAGAAAAAATTTCACGAAGAGAACGCTGCAATGCCCAGTACCGCAAATAACGCGCCACTCAATTTTAGATTGTGTTTTTCATTTCAGGTAATCTTGAAAAGGTTATGAGTAACAAACTGTTCATCATTTACAAATCAAAGAACTTTGTCTCGGTGAATGAGAGCCTGATTTCTCTTCTCGAGAAACACTCGATATCCTACAGCATGTACAGCCGGGAACATACCGCCCAGAACACGGCGGACAGGATGTACCGCAGCCGCCAAGTGCTGATTGTTAAATCTGACAACTACCTCTCCAGCAACCTCTGTCAGAAGGCTGTCCAGAGAGGGGTAGACACAAAAGGTTTGCCGCTGACGGTTGTTTTGATCAACAAGTCCAAGAAAAAGCAATTGCCTTGCGCTTTGAGGGAAAAGAATTTGCTGGATTTAGAGAAGCATACGAATGAGAAAGATTTGGAGGAAAAATTGTTACATGCTATTTTCGGAGGCAAAACTGTTAGTACTTAGAAGCGTGATTGCTGGGAATTTTCTTTTACAATTGTTTTCTAGAAAACAACTAGTCTTTAGTTTATAATTATATATCAGGCCGACAGGATTGTTCAAAATCATAGATCGCTTGCTGAATGCACGAAACAGTACCCAGTGCAAAATAAATTGAGTATTACTGAGCATAATTAAAGTGGCAATAATTTGTGTTAAATTTAGTAGAGGTTATCTGCTGTTTCGTGTTTTTGGCTGAGTTACTGCTGCCCCCTTGTCTTTTATTACATATAGATGTCCCGTATTATACCATTTAATCCAGATACTATCATAACAACCTCTAATTTCATTGGACCTTGGTATTACGCAGCGCTATTGTTTTCAGGGCTAGGGTCCATTGTTTTGTTGTTTGTTCTATTGTTTTCTCAGCAAATCAGAGAAGATCTTGTAAGAGCTGTGTACCACCCCATTCAATCAGTAAAGAAAATGCATCAGGACTTTTCCGAGACCAAGTCAACTGTCAGTTATCCCGTTCAGGAAGTTTCGAAGGGCAGGGGAGGGAGGGGTAGGGTATGGTAAGGTAGGGAAAAGTGGCACACGAGCCAAGGAGGACCACACGGCCGGAGCTTAACCGTTTTCTGTTGCATGAAGCAACTGAGAGTATTGCTACTACCCCGTGCATGGATGGAATGGTAGTCTATCGCAGGGTTACCCACAGCAGTATGTCGCCGGTACCCAGTTTATTCACCTGGGTGGAGAGAGACAATGTGGGGTAAAGTTTCTTGTCTGAGGAAACACACGATGGCAAGGAGGGAGGAGTACTCGCTTCTTTAAAAATCCTCGGCACGTTCCCGTCATATTTTTAAAAACCCTGGGAATTGCGTTCCATACCTGTTTTCACACCTGCCCCTTACTCCCATCTTTCAACCACCAAGTCCTGGGTGTCCGGTAGTTTATAGTTAAAATTAATAATACGAATGCGCAAAAGAAAAAAAAATGCTTGGTTTGAAAATTGGTTTATCTCTTTTACCAACGAACCATCGGCGACGATAGAATTTCTCATCTAAAAGGTACCATAATTTTGTTTTCTGCCCAAAACTTGGCCCTAAGAGGTACGAGGTAGCAATTCTGACAAGCAGTTATTTTTCCAGTCATATTTTCCCCGGCTTCTTCCCTGAAAAGTACCAGGGTGATTCTAATGGTGGTCATTAATTACATTCATGTAAACCCCTAAATTTTAACCCCACGATTTAATCCCCACCACTTTTATATGGGATTTCCTTCCACCGAGGTGCTGGTAGTCTAGAGGGGTCATCAGGCACTCACTACAACACTGATTTCGGAGTGAATTTTAAGGCAAAGGAGAAACAGATAGAAAACAGCAACAGACTTGCGCTATCTCGATTCTTGAGGGATACGAAAGTAAACAACAGTAAACTGATCCTTACGGCGAAAAGATTAAGAAATTAAAATGGAAACAGAAATGAAATTAAGTTATATATTTGAGGGATATATATTTGAGTTAGATATTTGAGGGATACCCCTGGGATATTGTGCCTACGGGTCTGCGTGTTCCCGGAAACGGGACGAGGGAGGCAGGGGGGGGGGGGGGGAGGCAAGTTAAAACCAAAACCAAAATATGAATTTTCATACTTTCATTTCAGACAAGGTAGGCTGTTTCAGGCTTCCAGATAGTACCACCTATCTTTTCCTAGCCCCCTACCCGTTTTATTTCCGCATGCGCTTTCTTCTTTTCGCCGTTCTCGTACCTTGGAGTCTGCAAAAGGTTATGTTTCCCTTGAATAATGTTACACAACAATTAAACTGCTTCTGACTACCTCGAACGTCTGCTTTCTTTAGGGTATTATCGGCTGTACTTTGATTGAGATAGTGTAATGGCTTTTATTTCTTGTTACGCGATCACTTGAGTCCATAGCAGACCTGATGCAGCTCAGTGCAAGAACTGAGAGTTCATTCAAGGAGAAAATGACGGCGGCTGCAAATCTGGGAGGCTCTGATGTAATATCACTTACATACTAGCTGTATGCATCAGCTGAGAAATCATGAAACCGTATTCAGAGGACTAACAACTGGTGTGACCCTGAAGCCGTATGTGTCTTGGTTCCTTCCCTTTCCCTTTTTTGAATTTTTTTTTTTAACCGATCAGTATAAAATTTATGTCGGGATGCGAAATGTTCTGCCTCATTACAAGTCACAAATATTTGACAATGTTCAAAGAAGCATGAAACATTTGTTTCTCCAAACATTTGGAAACTGTTGTTGTCCCGAACAATGCTTCATGTTGTCACTCTCTCTGTTTGAAATGTACTTGTACCATGTGGATCTTTTTTTAAAATTAAAATGGCGCGGGTAGCAACAAATGACCTTATCTTATCTGCGGTTTCAAGCTGAATCACTAGACTTGAAATTGTCTTTGTTTCTGGTCTTATTATAAATTGACGTTCTACTGATTTGATGGCCGCTGCTTGCAACGTTGCGAAAGTAAACCTTTTGTGAGTCAATGGACTATATCTTCCAAATCTTTTGTTTTTGGAATCTAATTTTTATGCAGAACTTTGTGGAAAGATTTTCCGTTTCCAAGGGCTCATGAACGTTTTACGCCAGTAATCAGCAGAATAAGGCTTCTTTCAGTCTCTCGTTGGAAACAATCAGTATGTCTTCGATCATAACAGCAGTGTTTAAAGCCACCGTCGGTTTGCTGGTGAACAAAGGCAGAGATAAGGCCGTCCAGAAGCTCAAAGATGGCGACGTAACAGAAGAAAAATTCCGTGGCTTAATCGTGCGTGAAATCGATGATATCAAGTTAAAGTTGGACGGATTAGCAAGGAAGGATTTATTATCTAGCACCCCGGGGGGAGGGACTCCCATATGAAAGTGACGGGGATGCTCGTCGTCTCGCTTAGGGGTATAAATTGCAGATGTTGGTCTCACTTAGGGTTCACAGGACGGAAAGCCAATATTTCTACCTGTCCAGGTATCGCTTAGGGTTATGCGTAATGAAATATCTATATGAAAAAGCCAAACACCGTCAATCTTTAGCGTCAATCTTTAGCGCAATTAAAAGCCACTCAAACTTTTATTTGGTTGTCTGTTTTGGCGTGGTCTCCTTTAGGGTTCAAGTAACGCCTGAGCCACACCCAGATTGGTCTCCTTTAGGGGTTTAATTCTAATTTTCCGACGAGCATCCCCGTCAGTTTCATATGGGAGTCCCCCCCCCCCGGGTCTAGCACCAGCTTTTTTAAAGAAGGGATCGAGTTGCTTTATGAAGTGTTTGATAGGGCAAGATCCAGAAGCGAGCATGGCGAAGTAACAGTTAGAGCTGGAACAACTAGTGCTGAAGCAGTATCCTTCGCCAAAGGAATGAGAAAGTTAGAGCTTGCTGTCCTGGATGAATCAGCTACGAGGGCGCTTGCCAACGCAAAGAAGAGATTCGAAGATGCTCGTAGAGAAGCAACAAAGGCCTTCGCTAATAAAGCTTTGGAATTGTCTGATCGCATACACGCCATGCAATATCGAGTTATGGCGACCATATTAGAGGTTGTAGACAATCCCTCGGACGCATTAGCAGCGTGTAGAGTGTGCATTGAAGAACTACATTCTCTGTCAGCGGTTCGGAAGAGTTTTAACATTGAGCTCAAGAAAGGCTTAAGGGGTCGATTTAGCAAAGATGAACGCAGAGAGATTATTTCCTCTGTCTGTCACGTAAATCGCGTCATCTACGATGTTATGCTAATGGTTTGCTTTGGCAACAAACAACTCTCAGATTGGCCAACTGTTGATACGGGAGATGACAAAGTTGATCCGCTCCGTGAAGGAAGAGTTATTGAAGTGCTGCAGAAACAAGGTCTGGGACATTGCTGCGTTACACCCTGGTCATTTGGTCAGGATGGTCAAGATGAGTCTGAAAAACTGATTAATCCAGCAGGTATTACTCTAAACACACAAGGGCAGTTTCTGATTGCAGACAATGCCGGGTACGGTAACATTAAAGTATTTGACACCAGCGGCAAGTTTGTGTATTCTTTTACGG
The DNA here is from genome assembly GCA_964017195.1 of Siderastrea radians. Lineage (NCBI taxonomy): Eukaryota > Metazoa > Cnidaria > Anthozoa > Scleractinia > Rhizangiidae > Siderastrea > Siderastrea radians. Next base: position 14,379,100 of record OZ024893.1, read on the forward strand.
TTCTGAATGGTGAATATAGCTTAACTTCAGTATACGTTTATGATATAGCCTCTGACAGAAGCGACAATACCTATTTAATGGTCAAATTGGAGACGCCTACTTTCAGGAATGGGTGGGATGATGTCTCAGTGGAGTATGGTGTGCTTGTGTTTGATCACACCGCTGTTCTACGTCACCGGTTTGTCATAAAGGTAGGGGACAGCGGATTTCAGTGGTCGACATCTTCACCTTCTCTGACAGTTAACGACAACAACAAAGTACTGGTATTGGGAAAAAGGAGGATATTGCCAGGATATTGTCAAAGCGTAGTTGATGTATTCGAAACTGATGGACAGTTTGTTCGCACTTTTGGGGAAAGAATATTGAAGAACGCATCGGACATCACTGCCGGTAATGAAGGCTGAGCGATGGTGGTGGACGGAGAGGACCATGTTTTCGTGCATGTGTTTAGTGAACAGCGAGAACACCTGCTGACAGAAAAACTGTCGAAATTTGAAGTAGGTGGAACTCTCGATCATAAAATTGCATTTCACCCGGCAAGTGAACATGTCATCGTCGCCAGTATAGAAACAAGGAAGCGCTACTTATGTCTGCTAATACTCACCAATAATGGCAAGTTTTCTCGCAGTACCGAACTGACATTTGAACATGATGAAGATGAAGATGAAGATGACGGGCTACAGGGGATTTCCGTAACTTCTGAGGGTCGCATTGTTGTATGTTTGGGACCCATGGATTCAGACAATAACTCACCGGCTAAAGTACTCGTTGTGTAAAGAAGGAGGACGAAGTCAGTTTGTAAAGAAAAGTAAATAATGCCAACAATTAGTGAGAAACCTTGAAGGTCTGGACTGTAATGCTGAGTAATCATCATGCATATAATGGAAGTGCTGGTCCCAGCTTCATGCCTGCCGTTGGCTTTTGGGAAATTGGTATCATTTTGCCCCAGTGTTTGTCGCACCACCGCAACTCGGTTTCGTCGAACGAGTTGGACGGAATTCTGTAGTTTAAAGGGTTACCTAGCTAATGCTCATACGAACAATCGATCTTTATAGTAAATCGATTGTTGGAAAACCAATCGACCAATCGATGGCAATTGACAACTATTAGATGATTGATATCGATTAGTATCGGCCGATCAATGACCAATCAATAGTCACGTGAAAATGTTCCGAGTCTCAGTGAAAATGTTCCGAGCCTCATGGATTGTAATCGATCGCTACCGTGCCAGTGGTGTTCTACAGGGAACAATTCTCGGGCCTTTTTGATTCTTGCTATTTTATCCTTATTTTAATATACCTGAAGGACAAAGGTGGATAACCATAAAGTACTACCTTACCTTACCAGTGGGTTTAATAGATTTATACTGTGTTGCATTGAGTGGTTCAGTTTCCCGAATAAATGTTTTCCTTGCAATTTGTGACTTCGGTACCGACTTTTATAAATTGTGGTTGGTGCGTTTTATTTCCCTCCATTTCAAGTGCCAGTTACGCTTGCACCCGATGCTTTAATAAGTTGAACACGATATTATTTATGCGTTTAACGTTTCGGTGAACGTTAAATCTCTGCTTCTCTGTTTACTCCATTAGTGTTTGACCGGAAGGTAGGGAGAGGGGGTCTTAAGCGAATATTAGACACAGGAATTCGTGGTAATTGTGATGTTCTTTAATGCGATATTAAAATAGTTCAAGTAGAAGTAAAAACATTCAATACTTTCTGCACACAAAGTAGTTTTCTAGAAATTTCAGCGCTAAGCTGATATATTTTACACAATGCAACTGATTGTGAAATGCTGTGAACAGTTACTTGCTTGTTCACCCAACATATTTCTCTCTTTCTTTTTTAATGTAACTCTACGGGTACAAGTTTGAGCTGTATTTGCCCTAGCTCCTAAGAAATGAGGCGCTTTCACCGGTATCGAGTAGGATGGTGGGATCCCACAAGTCAAAATTTGCAATTTCTTTGTCGTTTTATCATAACTACGAGGATCACACCCATTCAGACAGAACTAACGATAAAGCCACCTGATGATCTTTTCCTTAGAAACTGTTTCCTTTTATTCTTTCCTTTATTCTTGAAAAGTAAAGTTTAAAAGCATTTGCGAACAAGCCTGTTTGAACAGCGTCGGATACACAAGTTCGGGTGGGTACGTGGTGTATGGGGACATATATTGTACCGACGATTCCCCAAACTAACTGGGAACGCATATAATTAACAATTATCCTGCGAAATCGCGCGGAATATCACCTGATACTTAGCCGACGAGGCCGTAGGCCGAGTTGCCTAAATCAGGGGATATTCCGCAAGATTGAGCAGGATAATTGTTTTATTATTCAACAAATTCCCATCGCCTACCATTTTCAGAACGAGAAAAACTACGGCTCTACGATAAAAACGCTAAAAGCTAGCAATACATAAGCTTAATAAAAATCAAAACAGAACTTTAGCTTCAACAAATCGAAGTTTACTACCGTTCACTTAAAAAGACTTATTTACAAACTCATGTTTGGAAATGACAAGACAAAGGAAAAAAATATTGCTACCTTACCGAGAATAAGTCCTCTTTCTGTGAATTAAAATCTTTTCAACTTTAGTCTTTACAACTTTCCTTGAGCAAGTGTGCTGCTTCGTTCGCAATAGCATTTTCTTGGTTGAGTTCTCACTATGAAAATTCAAGTCAACCTCTGGATATCTTTGTGGGCTGAAGCAAATACTTGTTGACTTTTTGAGAGCATTTAATCGTGGAAAGTTTCTTCCAGAGAGTTAATATTTACGGAGAACGCTGCTAAAACTGCCCCGTCTTTCAAAATGGCCACCAAACAAGCAATGAAAGAAAATCTGCAGTGCACTTCCAAATATGGTCATTTACGTATATCGCAGGATATCTGTCATGTAGGATGACAGATATTGAGGGCTTCCTTGCCATATATGGGCATAGTGACAATTTGTTGAATAATAAAGGCAGATGAAGGCCTATCAAGGCATATGAAGTTACTGCGCCCTTCAATAACATGCGGACCGGCTAAATTCCAAAGCTGAACCGACAAACGCGTTTTTCGCTGCCGTCAATCAAATGTTTGGCGGCGTCCTCTCAGCTTCCGACTACTGCCGAATGCTGTTCGTATCAAGAGACTTTTTACAGTCGTCAGCCAGGTCAAGCGTACCGTCATAGAATAAAAATTTGAAGTTGGTTATTGCAGTTGATTTGAGTATTTGTTTCAATAATCTGCTTTTCAAGTGAAGAATGAAATATTCAAACTGAAACTCTACCCCATACTCGATTTTTGATGCCATTATTCACGAGACAGGCACGTTGGAATTTGACAGGTTTCGCTATTTGCATAAACCGCTCCCAACGGATTCTCACATTTGTTTAATTTTTACTTTTGCTTTTCTTACACAATCACCTCCTTTCATTCCCTGCTAGCAGAGGTCTCTCACGGTGATTGAAAAATGAAAGGATAAATGCTCAAAGTTTCTTCCGTGTTGTGATTTGTTTCAAAAAGCTGGTGGTGGAGAAAAAAGAAGAGAAAAATTTTAAAATCAGATGACCGTTGGAATACAGTTCGGGCCGAACTGTCAAATTCCCACGCGCCTGAGACATGATGTCACGCATTCGTTCAACTCGCAATGTTCGGCTAACGGATGGAGTTTCATTTTGAATACTTCATTTTTAGTTTGCAAAGTGGATTATTGAATAGAAATTCATAAATCAATATTGCAATAATCAACTTCAAATTTTTATTCTATGGGGGCAGATGTCATGAACGCATATGAAGGCAAATGAATGCAGACAAAGAGAGTTTTAGTCTATGGTACAATATATGTTGGTACAATATATGCCCCATACATCACGTTGGTACTCGAGTTCGTGAACGAGTCTTTGAAACACGTGACCAACACGTGATGAGATTGATCGTCAACCCTCAGGAGCTTTTCCTTGACTTTTTCATGGAAAGTTGTTGTCTTGCATCATCTACCAGAAAGCTGAAACATGGACGTAACTTACAGTTAGCACGCTAGGTGACGATCTCCTGGTCCTCCCTTGCCAAAGGTTTTATAAATAAGTCTGGTAAACACGAGGGAAGCGGTACTCCCATACAAATAAATTACAGCTTATATTATTATAGGCGTGCGCGGCGGCAAAGGGTGTTTTTTGAGCCTTATCGCAGGTATGGCCTTGACGGTTGATGGTAGAAAAATAGGATTTTGGCGGCAACAACAAAATTTCCAATAATTGGAACCTTTAATATGAACCTAATGAAAACAAAGATACAAGATTCATCGTAAAACTACCCTCATTTGGCACTTGATCCTTGATGGAAAAATTTTTTTATTAAGTTAACAGTTCAAATTACAGCCATTAAAGCGAGGATTGGGGTAGTGGAAAAGCAGGTAGGTAGGTAGGTAGGTATTTAGGTAGGTAGATAGGTAGGTAGGTAGTAGCATTTTTCTTCTCCTCTCCCTCAGACACAAAAACAAACAGGATTTTTGCAATGAAACCTGAAAGAACACCACTCTAATAGCGTTACACCTACCTGTACCAGAAGTAGCAAAATGGAGCTGTTCCAAGATGCCATAAGGAATGCGCATCAAACGTCCACAAAATGGGCGGAAAGTCACCCAGCTGTAATCAAAAGCAGCTTTAATTTAGCTTTTATTACAGTGGAACCCCGTTAACTCGGCCGCCAACCGGCCATGAAAATCTAGCCGTATTAATTAACGAGGGTGGGTTAGCTTTTCATCTCAGGAAAAGAAACGGATAAAGGTGGCACAAGAAGAAAGGAAAAGGAGAATTGGAGTTGCAGTACCCTGGGTACGCGCGCCTGTGCTGAGCAGTCGTCGGCCAAAGTAAGTTGGTCGCGGGTCTGAAAAGGTCGCGCGTGTTCGAGAGTGCGAGAAAAGCCTCTGGCACTCAGGGTAGAGGTTGGAGTTGATAGTAAACGTCGAAACAAAAAAGGTTTTGATTGTGTACCTTTTACACTGTAATGTACATGAAATAAGAAGAACGTTTGCGTTTATTTTTGTTTTCACTTCAACTGGCCGTATTAACCCGTTGGCTAGGCTCAGTCTCCAGCCTCGAGTGTCTCGATGCGCCCGCGATTCTCGCCACCTTCTCGGCTGGGCGCACGGGTTTGGTTGCATGTCCGTGACGTCATTACAATTTTAATAATTATGCAGACAATCCACACGTCATTTGCTTAAATTTTGTTTTTTTTATCGTCTTGAAAAAAAGCGAAATGCGAAAAGTCTGCCTGAAACGTCCTCCTAAAAGTGTGAAATTTCAAGAGAAAGATGAAATCCCGCTAAATTATGTCGCGCATTCTGCCCCGCAAATTTCAGGGGGCTTGTCTCTGATTGGTCAGTCTAAACAATAACCAAACCCGTGCGCCCAGCCGTGAAGGTGGCGAGAATTGCGGGCGCATCGAGACCCTCACGGCTGGAGACTGAGCCTACCCGTTGGCCGGATTAAAGGGTTTCACATGAGAAAATTGGTTCTTTTTTGAGGTCCTTTTCGAAAACCACGTGTAAGTGAAAAAGTTTCCTCAATAAAGATTATTATTATTATTAAAATCACTGAGTATTTTTGTTCGGGCCAAATTCATGTTAAGTGGGCTTGAAGCGAAGTTAGTGACCTTTCTAAACCACGACGGCAACGAGAACATCACTAAACAAAAGGTTTAATTAGCAAAACAAATGTTCCGCACGTTCGTTATACATTTTACAACGATGGACGAAAAAAGCGCGTTTTCATTGTTCTTACCACAATTTGACGTCGTCAGTGATCTATTACTAAACAGACGCACGACAACATTGAAGCTGATTGGTTCTTGCTTATTGTCGATGAGAGTTTATATAATATACTGAATTTTACGCGCGTTTTTATTGGTTCTTACCTATGATCTATTAGAGGACAGACGCATAGATTACGTCATCATTAAAAACACGTATGCAAAACAAGTAGATTCCATGTTGCCGTGCGTCTCTTCAGTATTAGTATAAATCTACTAGCGTTCTATCACTAATGCTGTTCTCTGATTGGCTACGCTACTCACAATCTATTCTGTTTTAGATAGTGAGTAGAGTGTTTTCCACGCGCGGTGTGACCTATTTATATCATTTTTCAATAAAAGCATGTAGTGTCTGCTGTTAAGTTTTGAACGTCTAGTAGATTTATACTAAACGCGATAGTTGATTCGGCCTTCGGCCTCATCAACTATCACGCGACAGAAATCGAGAGCGAATAATCTAATTGTTAAATAAATCACAGATGACGTCAAAATGCGGTAAGAACATCAGTGACACACTCGGCTATCGCCTCGTGTGCCACCTTTTTGTTCTTACCACATTTTGACGTCATCTGTGATCGCGCGGCAACATGGAATTTAAGTAGACCATGAAAAAAATAGACTTGATTTCTTAAATGTCTGGTTGCACTTACCTCGAGAGCTAAGAGAAGAAACAAGCTTGCAGTCACTAGGGCGCATTTCCAAACATATGGTTGCTTCTGGTAATTCTGCAAGCCATAATAATAAAATAAAATAAAATAATAAAAACTTAACTTTATGTGTCAAGTACTGTAAGCCGGCACCATTCAAAGATGGGATGCTTGTCGGGAATGCATTAAACATGGATAGGGAATTACAAATCATATAAAGCCGAAAACACCAAATTCTAATAACGTGGCACACCTAATAGTAATTATCATAAAAATGTACCAAAGTCCGGTAACCACGATAAACGATTCTACGTAGAAAATTAATACATGTATGGATTCCTGAGGTGCACTCGGTCGGCAGGGAAACCTTTTCCCCGTATTAATGACACTGCATTAACGACACGTGGGGTAGGAGTGTAGAAAATGAAGTGAAATTTCCAAGTGTTCTCGGTAAGTATATTTGTTATTTCTTTCTTTTCTTCTTCGCCCGCCTCGATTAGTTTTCTACTTGCGGGTGGAAATATTTTTGTATCGCTTACTTTGTGATATAATAAAGTTGAAGTTTGTTTTTGTTTTTGTTTTTCGTTAAAGCCCATAAAATATTTTGCCTACCGTATAACACCAACTTAACCAACTGCATAAATTGATAATACCTGTCGTTAAAAAAAGAAAGAAATTGTCAGTCAACGGGCAATCAAATGAATAAAGGCGCTAATACTCCCCAGAGTGTACTCAAGCTTGACCATCACTCACGAAATGATAAACTTGGAATATCATTGACTACTGCATGCCCTTAATATACACGAGGATATCATTCAGTGTATACATGCAGAGAAACACTAACCTTTGAAAAACCTGATTAGAGGTTTAATGTAAAGATTTACCCTTCTTGCTTCTTTTTGAAGTGAAATTATTCTAGCAGTACTTTTTGGACATTTTAAAACAAATTTTGGATTTTGAAAGAAAAGTAAAGTTTACTATTGATCTATACCAGTACAGTAAATTATGTCTTCTGAATGAGTTGAACACAGAGCGAGCAACATCTATGAAACAGCTTACGTTCCAACAAGTTTACAAAGATGATATTGATATTAATCCTGTTCAGATTTAGAATTTAGTCCACTGCTTGTGCTACTATACATGTAGCTACTCTCTCCCTGAATACATGACAGAATTGTCACATTAATTAGCACAGCACTCACCTATTGTCACATTAAAATTCATGTTGTATCCATAGTCAAACTTAATGAAGCCCAGATAGCAAACATGTCCACAAAAAAGGCACAAGAGAAATAATCCAACACAATAACAGCTGCAAGATTAACAGCAAATAAATGTTTACACGCTAATAGAACCACTATTCAAAGTCAATTTGAATTGGTAATATGGCCTTGTGGGAAATTAATGAGCAGTTTAGTAGGTGTATAAAGGATTTGACGCTCATTAGTATTCACTTGTTATGAAACCCGCAAAGAAGTGGGTTGACGAGCCCACCCACCCGCCTCATCGGTGTCGCATTTGATACAATGTATCTTGTGCAAACCATTTCTTGCTCTTCTATCTGGGTTTGTCCCAGGCCGGAGTTGCTTCCTGCACCTCATTAATAACAATACACCAGGCAGAATATTACACTATCCAATGAGCGTTTAAGGGTAACTTCCAGTGAAGTAATTCAAATTCTTCTTCTTATTATTATTTGCAGCCTTCAGCTGATTTCTTTCAAGTTATTGTTGGATTCTTAGAGGACATGAATACATGTGTATGTTGTTAAATTCTAAAAAATAATAGAATGGGACCATGAACTGAAAGCAATTAAATAAATGATGCTAGATTGCATCAGCTGAATTCAAGGAGTTGCCTTTTTAGCCTGAATAAAAGATTTTAAAACTACAATTGGATTCCCTGGCAGTATGGAATTTTCTTTTGTATGCCTACCTTGTTTTATTCTCCAGACCAATAGACCTGTGTGAAAGAAAAAAAAGAAATTTTTAATGGTTGACCTGATCATGAATAATTTTTCTCCAAAGGGATTAAGGTGGTGTTTATACTGCTACTCCCACTCCCTGACTCCCACTCCCACGATGACGACGACAACGATGACGACAATGATGATGACGACGACGACTACTACAGAAGTACTACTACTACTACTATTAATAATAATAATAATAATAATACACATGTAGTAATAATAATAATAATAATAATAATAATAATAATAATAATAACTTTATTTACCCTGTGGAATGGATCAGCTGATACAATAGTACTGACTGGTTTAAATGGACTGGAAAATATTCTTGGCAACTTGTCCCAATTTCTTTCGTTTATTTGAGCCTGTGTACACTGCAATTATTTAGAACTTAATCAACCAAGTATAATTTGGGTCCTCAAGGTACATGTACATTCACTCAGTTTTTTGAGCCTTTCTGGGTCTCATGCTGGAGTGAAAGTCAAAGTCACAGTTTACCTCATTAAACAAGCAAACAGTGAAAACATAACCAGGGACGTGGCACAAAAGTAATCCATTTTCTGAAAATGGAAATAAAATTGTTCTAAGCAATTAATAGCAATGCCATATACCCTGTACGTTAGTTCCCAAATACTAGCTGTGATAGGCTGGCCTTTCTGCTTTTCTAGCACAGGTTGAGCAATTTACAATGTATTAATAATCATTATAGTAGAAGTCTGGCCTCTAGAAAACAGCTTGCTAACTACAGTTTGCCTTTTCAAAGAGAGTACTATTCTGCACATCCTGTTGCGAAGTGGCCGGAGGGGCAGGATTCAAAATAGCAGCTGGCTGCCGGCGACAGCTGGCACTTTGGCCACTCTTGTCGGCAATTTTTTACCCAAGAAATGGAAAAAATGACACCCCATCCCTTGATCGGCAAAATCAATGTCCCTCGAATGTCATAGTAAACGTTTCATATCAGAAAGTAGTGCAGCCATGAATCACTTACACACAGACCATAAGTGAGTTGGATGTCGTTTTAAAAGCTAAATTTAAAAACCAAAAAACAAAACAAAAACAAATTACGGAATGCTAACAATAAATTATTGTCTTGATTCTCGTAAATCAACTCTTCGTTCTAGTGACTACATGTATCTCTATTTCCCGGCACTCTTTTTTTTTCCAACGTGGTTTTATACGTGGTCAACAATGCAACTTTTGAGGAAATAGTTCAGTTCTCTTTTAGGAACCGATTTCTTTGTTGCCAATGCACCTTCAATCCTATTCCACTTAGCACCTTGTTGCTTTTTTTGTGTGTTAAATTGCCTTCTCATCCAATTTAATTTGCTGGTCTGGAGACCAAAGGACATTAACCATCGCGCTGAAAATTAGTGTCACTGTTGCGGCACTTATCATTTTCAAAGGCCTGATCTAATTTGTGAAATGCCAGCAAGCGACCCTATCAGTCCCCGTTGACGAGATTTCCATGCTCAAGGGAAAAATCGAGCAGTCAGAAACGTCAATAGTTAAACTTCAGGCACACACAGAAAAAGGCACATGCCCAATGCAAGAGACTTGTGCTATGTCACAAAAGCAAACATCACTCCTGGCAAGGAGTTTAAGACAGAAGTACACTCCATAAAGAGAGACGCCGAACGGAAATTCATAGGTGCACTAACCAAGTTTCATTATCGCCGTGTTGAACGCAACAATGATAAGTTGTGAAGAGCGAAATCTGATAAGTCTAGGTCAAAGAGAGACACTGATCGGGCCTAGCATAACGCCACGTGCTCAGTCAAACAGAAGTTTAATGTTCTACACTCCTTTACCACTTGAGTGGTGCATCGATGCCATATTCTCACTGTGGAATGTTGACAAAAAGGAGATAGAAGAGTTTACTGTCGTAGCAAACAGACACCACCCGACAATTAAATTTATGACTGAAATCTCAGACAAAGAAATAAACTTCCAGGATACTACTGTTTTCAAAGGTGTCTGAAAGATTAAACAAGCAAGCTAAGTAATCCTTGATACCCGCAAACATTTTATTTGACAGAAACTTTCCAGTACACTCACTTCTCTTCCTGCCACCCATGCCGGCAACCAGGGGTTAGAAAAGGGTTTATCAACGGTGAAGCCCTACGACTTCTTAGAACTAACTCTTCAGTGAAATCTTTCGTTGAGAATATCATCCAATTCAAAACACGCCTCCATGCGAGAGACAACCCCAACAGTCTAGTAAAAAGAATATTAAGGTCCGAAGTCAAATTCAGTGAAAGGAGTCAGGATATACTCATGAGAGCTAAACTATAAGGTCACGGAAACACATTAACATGAGCATATGGGCAGCGTTTGGCCTGTCAACACTTTAATCTATATTGGAACAGGTGCTTGTTCATTTTTGTTGACAGCTGGCTAAAATCAGCCTTGAGAAAAAAAAGCCACCAAATTGAGGCTAAAAGCTCTGATTTTATTTTGAACCCTGCAGGGGGAGGGGGGTACTCCCTACAGTGGGCTAAATGGAGAGGCTCTGCCCAAAAGGGGTGCCTTCTTTAAGCTCACAGTATGCTAAAGGGTAGGGAAAATTGTCATTGATTTTTTGATATATTGAGTACCCTCCCTACCCCCCCCCCCCACCCCGTTGTGATTTGTTTGGTGTGCTTTGGATCCTCAAGAAATGGTGTGGCTGAACAGGACTCTGCATGAGGTGATGTAATAATCTGACATGTACAATACACCTTCAACAGTGATACTTGTATCTTGACTGTGAAAGGTGCAGATTTTAAAGAAATTAATTTTGCTTCTGAAGAAATAAGTAAGCATTGGCAATACTTGAGCTAGGAGCACAGTTAAGAAAATTGCTGGGGTCAAAAGACTATTGAATAAATTGTGCAGAGGGAAGGGGAAAACTATATTGGCAAGAAGCAAGTGTAAAAAATTGCACATATGTAAACATAACAGGGGGTTGCATATCGGAGAGACTCTAAATTAAAAATTATAACTATGTATTTGGATGAGTAAAGAATCAAAGCAAGGTTGATCTACAAGAAACAAAATTACCTCAGTCCAGTTTAAATCCCGAGTATGAAACACAGCTGACCAGAACCAAGCATTTAAACTAACCTGGAAAAAAAACCGTGTTATAGATGTAAATACATGTATGTGTACTGTGTATCTATCAATTTGAACCACAAGTAGGCTAGGGGTGGTAAGTGGTAAATAATATTAGAGACTTTGCAAGATGGCGAGACAATCTTTTTCTTGTGCTAGCCTGACGCCCTTTCAATTTTTAACTAGTGAGACTGCAAGCTTTTAGAGTTTTCTAAATGCAGGCCCGAAACTTTTAAGGACATAAAAAATCGAACATAAGACTTTCAGATCAGTTTCAGGCAACTAAAAATCAGAACATCAGAACATTGAGATTTATTTTATAGCCTCAGTTAAAAGTCAAGACTCTAGGTGGCTTCGCAAAAAGATAGAGATCCTGAGATGGCTAAGTTGGAAAAAATCGAGATTCCGAGACTGTTTTGCCGAAAATTTCAAGACGTAAAGAATTACTCAAAAATGAGACTGCGAGACGCTTACAATTCAGCTGAAACTTGATGAGACCCAAACTTTTGATTAGACCATTCACCACCCTTACAAGTGACTGTACACTGCACTGTGCAGTTGACACTGTGAAGTACTAAGGAAACAAGACAAGTGTGAAGGGAATCATCATCTACAATCCAATATACTGTATAAACCATGTGACAAAAATGCCTATCAGACAAAAGAATACACGTGCACTCTACCTTAAGCTCTCCCCCCCCCCCCCCCTTCCTGCCTCAACCAACTCCCTAAATCCCATTTCATGTCATCTCAAACTGTTTGGGACACCTAAAAATACTGGGGAGGTGAGACAGGGGTGGGGTAACCTACGATGAACAGGAGTCCTGTCGAGGGGAGGAGAAGAGTACATGTATGTAAGACTTCAAAGTCGCTCAGGGGTCGATATTTTCTCAAAATTCCCTAGTAGGTGCAAGAACTGTTCTCCAACAAAGACTTAATTTTATTGATTTGGAAAGCAACATTCAGAACCGATTCATAACACACATTGGCAAATTTATACCTACCAGTAATAATTACCACCAGGTGATGAAACTTAATGGATTTGAAAAAAACTTATTGAGCCTAATAAGTTGTCATGGTGTTTGAGAAATGGACCTCTGGAAAGACAAGAAACTTATGGCATAATATGGCATGAGAATCTAACGGCTGCCAGATCTACAAGATTGGAAAACATATAGGAAAATGTTAGTCTTACCACAAGATTCACATTCCACACTGAGTGCATGCTGTAGTCTGTGTTTGGAACAGCAGACCTCAACTTTCTCCAGCCAAGAATGTGTCCAACACCATTAAAAATTGAAAACAAAACTGAAGCAGGCTCTTGAATTCCAAGAAATCTTACAAACGGCCACTGCAACAATCAAAAGTTTTTCAATTAAAAATAATGATTTAGACTTGGAATTAGATCATAATTTGGCTGTACTATCCATCCCATCCTTTATTTAAAAGTCAGTTTATGCTCTGGCTACAGAACCCACGTCATTAGCCCTGGCAGTTGTGAGCAACTAGACTCATAGAATACCTATAGCACTGGAATAGTACTATAAGTAGGTGAAATATGATTGTCTGGACTGTGAGTGTAGTATTTCCGCAACCTGAGCAGAAGTCATCATCAGGGGTTGTCACTCTGGTTATTAAAACACAGTTAATGTCATCACAAACAGTCCTTCTCAGAACTACACTCACCCAGGTGATATTTATACTTCACCAACTTATGACATGACTCCTGGGTTCAAGCCATGCCCAGTACTAGAATAGTACTGTTGCTGATCCAAACTTACCTTGCCATAAAATTGTTTGATTGGTTTACTATATTTCACGTCATCCGCAGTAACATTGTGCATGCACTGGTACTTGCATTCGTCAGTGCAATCCCACCAAAAGATTGTCAGGTGAAGAGGCAGCTTGCCGGGGTATTCATCAAGATTGCATCCTCGTTTGCATTCCTTCACACACATGCGGAAAGTGTAACTCCTGTCTCCTAATGACCCTTTTGCAGGGTGCCATGAGAGAATGATAAAGACAAAAATGCTCTGCAGGTACATGAAGCTACCCCTAAAAGCATAGAAAAAAATGTGGGTGTTACCAAAGATTAAGTTCAATAAAAATATGTTCCAGATATAATTTATAATACAGACATCGCAGGTAACTAGAAAACAGCTGCCTCTTCAGCCATGTGAAGGTATGTTGCAATGCATACTGCTAAATTTCTGAATCACCCAGGGATCTTTAATTTGGGTTTGAAGAATATGCCATTACACATACAGCTCCTAGATAACTGATAACATGAGAGTGTTTATTTACTATTAAACTAAGATAAAAATCTCTGAGGAAAGATGAATAAATTTATTATTTGTAGCATTTTCTAGTGCAATCTCTCCACTATTCGAATAATGCATGGTTCAATTTTACGTGTTACCATCCCCCCCCCCCCCGGGCAGCCCCCGGGACAAGTCCAGCCTTTTGGGCCCAGGGGTGGGGAATTGTTTAAAGTGGTCTTGTCCCAGGGGTAGGGAGACAGGGAAAATCGAAAATAACTTCTTGTGCAGTAAGTCACTTCTTGGTTGACACGACGGCGCCGGACCGCATGGAGAGGACTGCCTATTGCTAGGGAAAATCTCTAGAATTTGTAGCAGGTTAGTTAGAGGAAATAATCTCTCAAAATTAAAATCTGTATTCAAAGGTACGTTAATCTATTATGAATTGCTAAACGAATGTGCGTTTGATGCGTACTCGAATGGATCGCGTTCGTCACAAACAAAGAAATGTTTCTTCACCATATTGATAATTCTGTAATAAGACGACTTAAATAGACTCTATATAAAAACGGATGCACGGTTTCACATTAACAGAAGTCTCAGTGCAGTGTTCTTATGAAACAGGCTAAGAAAAACTCCTTTAAAATGCTGCCATCAATTTGTTCACCGTGCCAGTCTTGTGCGTATGTGCTATCTGAATAAAACACATGGCGAAAAACATCTCTTTACTCACCCGCCGTATGCCAGTGCGCTTAAAGTTTTTTCTTCAGCTTTCTTTTTAAATGTAGTCTCCATGTTTTAATTATGTCATACATGTAGTATCCTTCGTCCAATAAACTCTAGAAAATGTCTGGTTTTGCCACTGTATGGAAACCAATATTGTAATCTATATTTTGTTATCTGTATTTGTGGTCAATGAAGAGTGCCGGGGGTGGGGAATTGTCTCTTTCTACGCACCCGGGGGTGGGGAATAGACCGCCAAGTAAGAAAAAAATGGCAAATTCCTGGGGGGTATGCCCGGGGGTGGGATGGTAACAGGTAGAATTGAACCATGCATAATAGCTGATTGCCAAGTAGTAAACAACCAATAATTATTAGTATGGGTGATTGCACTTATTCAAAGGGTGCCTACATAATACACGAAGATATGCAAATTTGCTCAAATAAGTTACCGGTACTCGTAATAATGGCTTATACAAGGAACTTGCTTGTTCAAAATTTGCATTTGATGAAGCAGGTATGCGGACCAGTTTCAAAAGCTTTGATTATCTCTACACTAAATAAAGATCTTTAAGGCTAGAACCGACTTCTAGCTTGTGTTTCGCTACCGTTGTTTCAAACGGATGGCTAAAATCATAGTTGAGCAAGTTTATTTGTATAAACTCTATGTTGCGTTATTCGCGTGACCAGTCATGCGTGACTGACCACGAATGCAAATATCACGAAAGGACTTGAATACTATATAATTATTTAAGACAAGACCATCTAAGGCAGAATTGCAAAGTTGAATCTGCGAGCTGCAAACTAGAGCTCTGGATAGATACCTCGCATGCCCAAAAACAACGTTGAATTGTGGCGGGAATCCGTGTGTAACACAACGCGGTTAGCTTCTGGCTGTAAAACTTTTGATAAAAGGTGCGTCATTTCTGTTCATTTAGTCTACCCTATTTTGACTATTTTTTTTATTTTAATAGAAGTTAAAATTCTAATGGAAGAACCAATGCTTGGATGGGAATAGTGCTGGCGGCTAGTGGAGAACAAGCTTTTTTGAAGCTTACCTCATATTTTCCTTGTTCTGTCACAGCCCTGTCACAGACTGTGTGACGAACCTTTTCCCGATCAGATTGTAGGGGATCTTGCAATCAAGACTTAAGCGATAGAAGGATTAGATCGCTCGTTGGATAAAACGTTTCATTCAACAAGGGAAGAATCCCAACGACTAAATGAAAGGAACAAGTAATCGATCAAACAGGGAAGGAAAGATTTCACTCCTTCTTGCCTCGAGAAGGCACTGGGAACCAAATGCAACCTCGACCCAGTCTCACAGCTCTCTCGTCCTTTCTGACGGGAACGCCTGACATTTTTCTGGTTTTGATCTATGTAATTATCCCTGTACGAAGCTTGGCGTTTGAGGCGAAGATTTGAGATGGATTTGTTTCAACTTTAAATGCATGGCTTGTACGTGGAGCGCACGGAGATTAGCCTACTTTTGGTCATATTCACAAAATTTGTTAAAGAGGAGGAAACCTTCTTTTTGCTCAAGGTTAGTCAGTGCCGTGAGTGAGTGCCGTGAGTGAGTGACCGTGAGTTTGTGCCAGTCTGGCCCCAGTTGCTCAAAATTTGGATAGCGCTATCAACCGGATAAATCACTGTCCAGTGGATAAGTGTTAGGGAAACCAATTGCGTCATCCAACGGATAGAGATTTATCCGGTGGATAGTGCTATCGAACTTTTGAACAACTGGGGCCTGATCGATTGGGCTGCTACATACTTCTGTACGCCTCCTGTAAATTTGAGCCCTGCTGAGATACTGAGACCTTATGCTTGAATCTCGAGACATCACTGACAAAGAATAATGAGTTGAGAAAGTAAAAAAAGTTCCATTCACAAAAAAGCTTTTCTCAATATGAGATGTGCTATAAGTGCTATAAAAACTACTCTGGGCTGTCTGCGTGGACGTTTCCTTGTTGTTGTTGTTTGAACAGTGTTTCTGACTTGAGTGATTTGCAAGATTTCTGAAACTCTGATGTCCAAACATTGGAATCATGGGAAAGTTCCTGTTAAGGCCGAGAATCCCAGACTCTCCTGAATTTTAAATATGCAATTTCAAGATGACAAAATTTGCCACAGTGATTCAGGTTTAGTTTTGAGAGTCAGCAGACCATATAAAAACCTATAATCTGGATTTCTCTTGTCTTTCAGGGTTAGCATATTCACACCCATGTCAGCTAATTCAAATGGTTCTGGTCCTATTAGCAGTACACACCTTGAAAGGACAGAGAACTTAACAAGACATGAGGTGATGACTTGAGTATGAAAGTCTTAGCTAAAATTTTTGCCTTTCTATACAAGAGACCCCTGTTATTTCTTCAAAGGAAACAGAAAATTGTTCAAGATGGCAGGTGTTTAAGATAGTAAGAGTGGTGTCAAATTGCATATTTTTTGCAAAAATTTAGGCTATGTGTGTACAGCTGAAAGCCCTTTTGAGCTTCCTTAAATTACAGGCAACCAAAAGATGTTTTAATTCAAAATCATAGAGAAAGGCTTACTAACCTATCAAGGTTTGTTCGTGATTGGATAGAGAGAAGTAGATGAAGCTTTTTGTGGGTAAATTTAGAAAAGATGACTCCAGAGGTTTATGCAGATAAACTGCCTCCACGATTTGGAATGAATAGTTCTGGTTCCATGTCTGATGAGGTTGTTGGTATATTTGTGGAACATGACTCATCAAAAAAGTCAGTTGCCTTGATTTTTATTTGTTTTATAACTGAAATTATAATACTTTTATTTGTGTATTTTTCCCTTGCCAGATTGTAGCTGACGCAACTGTGATTGAAATCAGTCAGCTGTCAGAAACAGTGAAAGGGCTGTGCTTAAAAGTCGAGGATGATAGATTCACTTTCAAAGCAGGACAATGGTAATCACCTGTTTAACAATGACATTTGGAGGGTTATTTTGATACAGTATTTTAGATAGTGGACTCAAGAAACAACAAACAACTTGTGTAGAAGCTGACAGGGTCACTTTGGTGCAGTAACAGCCAGAGCACTTCATATCATCGAAAGTTTATTTAGAGATGAATGGAGTAATAATTACTCCATTGGATGTGTAATTGGTCAAATAACAAGGGCAGCCAATGCAGGGAAAAGGTTAAGTGGTTTGAATCATCCTTCCCCTGTAGAAGGTGCAAAATTTGGGAAATGTTTCAACTTTTAACATTTAACGTGTGTTTACTTTTCATTTCAGGGTTGACTTTTTTATTCCTGGCGTGCCAACTGTTGGTGGATTTTCCATTTGCTCCAGTCCTAGAGAACTTGAAGACAAGAGCACAATAGAGCTTGCTGTTAAATATGCTGATCATCCACCTGCAATGTGGGTCCACACTAAGGTTTGTGTTTTGAGTGAAATATGTTATCTCACTATTTGCGTGTAGCAAGTGTTTATGTTATGTCACCATTTGTGTTTTCTCAGTTGGTTTCTCAGGTGTAGAGTCAATAAAGAAATTGATCACCAAGGATCAGTGAGATGTCTTGATGTGTAGACAAATTCTCCTTACTTAGTTTATATCAGGGGTTAATTACATGTATCCTACCAAAATGTTGGGGGCAAACCCTGATTGTGCTATCTGCACACCATTATTGCTCTATTTCTTTAACAACTAGTTCCAGAGGCCTGTTGTGTAGTGGTCAAGCGTGCAAATAAACTGCACTGGTTTTGCTTCTTGTCATTTGTGGCCTTACTAGCCAGGGCTTTGCCACTTTTGGCCATTTTCTTTTTCATTAAAAAACCTCCCTAGCATCGAGGATTTTCAGTAGCAGTCATCAAGTGGCAAAGTTTAGTGTCTGACTATGTCTAGCCATTAAATTCATCTGAATTTATTGCTTAACATTTCAATAGGTACTGAATGGCATAACTGACATCTACCCATTTTACAGTCTGTGAGCTGTTGTTATTTTTGTTAAGGATAGTAGGGCATGCTTGCAGTCTATTAAAAATGATTTTACCAACATTGTTTTGTATTAATTGTTCATCACAGTGCAGTATTGGTAGCAAGGTTGAAATGAGGGTTGGTGGAAACTTTTACTTTCATCCAAAGCCTGGTGATCTTTGTCCAGACCTGCTTCTCATTGCTGGCGGTGTTGGTATTAATCCTCTGTATTCCATTGTACGACATGTTGCTGATATCTCCAGTGATCCAGAGCACAAATATACTGGAAAGACAACACTGCTATTCAGTGCAAAGAATGCAGATGAACTGCTTTTCAAGGTACAAAATGAAAAATTAACTCAGAAGTGAAGCATGTCTTGTGGAAATTTTTTAATACTTTCTGCAAACTAAAATAATGCTAAATCTGATTTAGACAAATGTTTCTAAGGCTGTTTCTGAAAATTTGAGTGCTTTTTAAATGATTGTTTCTACCAGTAAGCAAACTTACATCATGTAGCTTAACTGTAATCCAATAGTTTTATTGCTTGTGTCACAGTGTACATGTATTTCTTGCATTGTTTCCATCTAAACTTTAGGGTCTTTAGGCATGTAAGAGCTTTGACCCAGTTGTACTCGTTTTAATAGTTCTTTAATAACTGGTAGGCTTGATTTGTTTTGGCAGAATTTGGCAGTAGTTGGAGCTATTATCATTTCTGAAATTTATCTTGTTCTTTTCTTGTTTTCTGTTACAGGAATCCCTTGTGGAGATTTCAAACAGATGTCCCTCTATACTCTGCAAGTTTTTCACCACAAAACGAGAAAACGACAATCACAGAATATCAGCAAACAGTATACAAAGTATGTCAAGAACAGTCAAATCTTTCCCATTAGCAATCGCCTTTTATAATTAATGCATGCAAAAATACAAAAAGTTCTCCTGGAATTGGCAACTTCCACAGTTAAACGACCTTTTTATGAAATGATACGGTACGTGTGACCACTCAAATAAAAGCTACTGAGCAGTACTTTCGTGTGGGGCTGTTTGTTATGCTGTACAAGGTGGTTCTAACTTTTGAGACTGTGAACGAAATCCTAAAGTGTGACCATTCAAATGAAAGCTATTAAGCAGTACTTTCCTGTGGCACTGCTGTTTATTATGCTGTTCAAGGTGCTTCTATCTTTTGAGTCTGTGGATGAAATCCTAGACTGTGATCATTCAAATGAAAGCTACTGAGCAGCACTCTCCTGTGGTACTGTTTATTATGTTGTACAAGGTGGTTCTAACTTTTGAGTCTGTGGCTGAATCCTAAAGTGTGACCATTCAAATGAAAGCTATTGAGCAGTATTTTTTCATGGTACCTCTGTTGTTGAAGGTGTTTCTAACATTTGAGTCCGAGAATGAAATCCTCAAGTGTAACCATTTAAATGAAAGCTACTCAGCAGAGCCTCTCTGAGTTGCTGTTTCTTATGCTGTACAAGGTGGTTCTAACATTTGTGTCTGGATGAAATCCTGAAGTTCGACCATTCAAATGAAAGCTACTGAGCAGTATTTTCCCGTAGTGTTGTTTGTTTTGCCATATTTTACAGAATAAAATGTGGGATTTTCTTGAATAATGTTATCTTAGGCACTTTTTGGAGTGGAGAGGGTGTACTTTTACTATACTGTCTTGTCCTTTGTTACCCTCAGTTGCCTTATCTTTTCTGATCACGCAAATCTAGTGATTTTTTCTTTCTATCTTGTTTTGGGTAGAATCCGAGATTTAGATTGCATCTCTGTAGATCAAAGCTATTTGTCCATTAGTATCCAGTGACCTCCAGAAATGTTTGCAGAGCTATTGCGCCTCCCTGTTGCTGACCAGTGGAGAAGGAGATATAGGTGGGACAGATGGACAATCTTAATCTTGCGAGATAGTTTCGAAAAGTCGCAGCGTACTCAATCTCGTACTTCAGTCCGACATAAAGATCCTAACATTGTAGTCGGTGCTCCTTGGACAGTATTCCTACTACCTACATATATCTTACCACGTTTTCCTTGTTTTATTTTTAGGTCAGAATGGTCGTATAACCGAATCAAGTCTTGAAGAAGCCATATCTTCCCTGGACAGGAGTCAGTTAACTTGTTATATCTGTGGCCCCCCTCCTATGATTCAACATGTTTCGGACATTTTGCGCAAGTTGAATATTGATGAGAGCAGAATACACTTTGAAAAATGGTGGTAGCGATAAGCTGTCGCATTTATTGAATGGATTAATTTAAAGAGGTGATTCTTTACATTCAAACAAGATTTTATGCTTTGAAAAAGTTAACCACAGTGTTTTAGAGGGTCTCTGGGGTTCAGACAAATTTGGAATACAGAGGCTCGGAAGTGCTGCATTAAAAACGCTGGAGTGACATTTTTCTTTTTCATATAAATGTGTTGCTTATGTGCCGTTATTGCAGATAATTTCAACTATTTCAACCACAGTGTCACCTTAATCATTTCGTTGGGCATGTGGCCGGCCTTGAAAAAGAGGCTAAAGTCAAATACTTTAAAATTTGTCTTTCTTCATCTGTAAACGTGAAAAAAATTAAGGTGCAATTAAGGTTGTTTCCTGAGTCAAAGTTTTACTGGAAGACACCGCAGTCTCAAAAAACAATCACTTTTTCTCTCATACTCCCTTTAAATTAATGCATTTTTATGAAGTTTACTTCTCTCGAATTGATGACATAAACCTCCAGGTCTGGGGATTTAAATAAAAGCTACTGAACCGTAATTTCTGTTATGCGTGCCCTTTGATCGTAAGCATTTTGCAAGATGGAAATTGAAAGGGTTAAATTAAAACAGGGAACGTGAGCGTAAAAGCCAGATATCTGGCCTTACTTGTTCCTGAGGAAGTTTATGTCAGCGAAACACAAACAGGTGTGAAAGCCTGATAAGATCATAGTCAGGTTTTCCAAGATACCAACGCACGCAAAGACGCGCGAGTGTCTGCTGTCGCGTGGAAGGGTTACGCCTGTGCAGTGAGCTTTACCCGAAGCACCTGCCGCCTTTCGTGTGCATTTGCATATGTTTCTTGCTTGTTTCTCGACTATTCCTGAGCAGAAGAAGGGAACTGCTCGTACGCGCGTAGTCTATTTCCCAGCATCACTTCTTTCGTTTTGCTCAAATGTACAGAAAATTTCTACCCATGGTCCCAGGGGTGTTTCTTTCTTTTTCTCAAACGAACTTGTGCTTCGTTGTCGTCGCCGCTTCCCGGCTCAAGTTCCGTTTGAGAAGAAGACAAAAACCTCTGGGCCGAGAGGCCCATATCTCGAAACTCCCGATAACTCACCGGGCCCGAAAACTATTTTTTTGTGCATAATGTTAGTCAACGGAGAGGCAACGGGGAGGATTTTTATTAATTTTGAAATGTAAATTTTGAAGTTTTTATTATTTAATGGAACACATCGGCAACAGTTTCCGCTCATAATTATCACCAATCGATACAAAAACGGACCTGAACAAAATACTTTCGGCCCCGGTAAGTCATCGGAACCTTCGAGAAACAGGTCCCAAGGGCTGGATTTACGAACCCCTCCTAACTAGTGTTTCTAATCAATAGCCTATTGCTGGAATAACAATAGGCTATTGTCGAAAAACAACACTTAGGGCACATCTTATCTTTGGAGGGCCTCATGAATCTCACCCCCCCCCGGGGGGGGGCAGGCACTCAGCAGATGCTCGGGTAGGGAGATGCGGCCCAGGTGTTTAAACCCTGACCCTGTTTAAGACAAAAGTCTCTGATTTTGCTACCCTGTTGAAGACAAAATTCAGATTTTTCGTACCCTGTCTAAGATATTTAACCCGACATCATACTCTCTTTACGGCTAGAGTGGACTAGTCGGAGACTGTTTCTTGATTCAATATGCTGTACATTGGAAAACTGGTAAAAATTCGGCTTGTGGCGAGGTTTCTAGATCTGTAAATTAAGGAATACAGAAGGTCGTGTAACGATAACCTGTTGAAGACAAAAAATGGTGAAATCGATACCCCCTTCAAGACCCTCTGAAAACCATACCCTATCGAGCCGCACGTCCCCGTTAAGGCCATATAAGGTAGTGCCCCCCGGATCTCACCCCAGGGTAGTGAAGCCACCGATTTGGCTCGTTTTCGTTTCATTTACTTGGTAAACCATTCCCACGGGAAGCGCGAAACGAAAAAAAAAGAGCAAACCTGGTGCTGCTAAAGTTCGGCCTGCCCACAGGTCGGAGAGATATTCTAGAATTCTGAAAATACTGTTTAGTTTGAGGATAAAATTTTCACTTCAAAAAGTGCAAGTTTTTTTTCACTCCAAAATATTGTTGAGTGTTTAATATTGTTTATAACACGCGCAATAACTTAGCGACCTAGATTGTGAGTAATCGGCCAGGAGTCATGTCATAGGTAGAATGTTTACGCTCGTCCGGGTCGGTGAGCGTAGGCCTGAGAAGCACTGTTTGTGACAATGACTGACGTTTCGACAACCTGAGCGGAAGTCGAAGTTCGATAACTGATCATGACTTCCTCGTCTTCCGCTCAGGTTGTCGAATCGGCATTCACTCGGCGCCAACAGACCGTTTCAGGACTACACTCACCTGGACAATCACGGACAATTCGGCTTATGCCCTTACTTTTCCTTCATGTGAATTATTTCGCGGGCTTAATATAACGATCGGCGAAATTGATAAAAATAAACCATAGCGAAAATAAAAATAACTATGAAGGTATTTTACCCTTTTCCGTTTAAACGTTGGACGCCGGGGTCAGCGTTTATTCAAATTTAGCAACGCGAAAGCATTTCTCGGACATTACATTGAAGGGCATTATACCTTTGCAGCTTTGACGAAAATTGTGCGAAAAAAGAAGATTAAAACAGCGATCAGTGTCTTGGGCACAAATGCCAAAATAAAGAAAAAAGAGAGTTCAAGAAATAGATTCATCCGGGTTTAATTATAAAAATGATGTAATATCCGACGATTAAGTACCTAGAGACGAAAAACGTGTCAGTTTTTATTTTATTTTGGAAAGGCCGGTTACGTTTTCTTTTTTGCACCTTTTCCTCGACCATTGTCAATGCATTAGATGGGGAATACGTTTCCTCATTTTGGCCCCATCTAAAGAGTGTTTTTTAAGTGTTTTTACCATCTTGCGTGGTATAACTCTAACCTTTTTCATGCTTTATTAGTTTGATTCACCTCCTGTGTGTGATTAGCCGTGTAAGAGTATCTACAATTTCTGACACATTTGTTGGAAAACTTTCCCTGTCCGCCTCCCCAGTGTTGATAAAAGTGACTTGCAACAGCCAAAATTGGTTTACTCATTTATACGACAATGAGGAAGCTGCGAGTACAGACAGGTGAATTGTGACGTTGAGAAAATTGTTCCAACGCAATGTGTTCGAAATTGTAGCCCAAGGTCGGTATCAGCACTCATTGTTATCAGATAATTGACTGGCTCAGCCTAAATGAACTATTTCGCGTTGAATGTCTCGTGGTAGTGTGGTCAGAATGATAATTTCTCTCATCACTCAGCTTTTGTGTTATTGAGTCCAAGTAAAAAATATTTTACATTTCCTTTACATGCATGTTTAATGAAGATGTTAAAACAAGCAAATAAAGCGTTAAAGTAAGAACGTTTCAAATAGGAAAACACGAGGTCGGCCCTATAACGTCTCCTTAAAGAAGTTAAAAGGACCTTCACAATAACAAATAAATTCACTTGCATATTTTCATATATTTACATATTTACATGTTAAGAATGTTTTTCAGTTTTTCTTGAAAACAAACCCACGCTAAATTATTCCCACATTATGATCGCAAAATTATAGCTCTCTAATTATTAAATATTTCTTAGATGCCCGAATAAATATTAAATGAATAACAAATTACGTAAATAAATGAATTGAAACAGGTGTTTGGGGGTGATCCTGGCGGTCTTGAGGTGTTTGCACGGTTTCAACGAATTGGAACGTTCAAGGATTTAATTGGCTTTTTTTTTTCAAACTTTTACACGAAAGCGTGAAAATTTCGCACACATGCACATACATTTTCCAACCTTATTATTCTTTTAACTTCTGGTAGAAAAAGAAAAAAAAAAGAAACTGTTGAGGAAAATTTCATTATTTTATCAAAACATTGTCCTGAAGAGATGTCAAAAAAAACTCATTACAAACTTCTTGGAGTGACAACGGTGTGGCGAATTATTCACCCAAAACACTTCCTTTCAGCTAACGGTTTCCGGTAGTTTTGCTTCGCAGAATGCACCTCATGTCGAAAACAATAATGGGTTTTATTGAGATCTTCTCAGAAAGAGTTGAATTTATTTTTCTCACAGGCCCAAAGGGACATTATAAGAGCAGCACAAAAAAATGTTTCCGCCGCAGAATTCTCCAACGTAAGTACAAGATGCTCAGCAGTTTCGAAGGCAGGTTGTTTGTTTGGTCCAGCATTAATATGGCACCACGGAAACTGCACGCTGCAAAACAACACAACTATGTCATAAAGGAACAAAAAAAGTACGAGTGCAAGCACAGGTCGCTATAAGATGAGTTTATTCTGGAAATTTCCAATGTGACAGATGAATACTTTAGCAAGTACTTCTTCCAGACGAATTGTACCTTTCCCCATTTAATTGCAAAAGACGCTATTGAGCTGCTCAGTGTCTCTCAGACAGGTACAAAGTAATGTTTCTGTTAAGAAAGGGTGGTCACACAAACTGCGTAATTGGCAATTTTGAGCCGGGTATTGGTATAGTTCGTTACTATGAACAGTAACTACCACAACGGGAACGTTTAAAATTGTTAGATTTACGCGTCCTGGGTCGCAATGTCGACAAAGCACAACGTCTGAGGTAAATTCGTGTTTAGTTGAGCTTAATTGTCTCCGGGATTCCTCGAGACATTACATATAAGAGCAGCACAAAAACAAGTTTCCGCCGTAGAATTCTTCAAGGTAAGTCTACGATGCTAAGCGCGTTCGGAGGCAGGTTGTTTGTTTGGTCCAGCATTAACATGGCACCATGGAAACAGGACTCTGCAAAACAACACAACTATGTCATAAAGGAACAAACAAAGGAAGAGTGCAAGCACAGGTCAAATACTTCTGCCAGATAAAATGCATCTTTCCGCATTCAATTGCAAAAGAAGCTATTGAGCTGCTCAATGCCCCTCTACCAGGTACAAGGTAATGTTTTTGTTAAGAAAGGATGCTCACACAAACTGCGTAATTGGGAATTTTTAGGGTATTGGCATTGGTCGTACTATTACCGTAACCCAGCACAACGGAAACCTTCAAAACTGTAGATTGTCTGTGATCGTCCGAATGAGTGTAGTCCTGAAAAGGACTGTTGATGACAATGACTGACGCTTTGACAACCTTTGCGGAAGTCCGACAACTGATAATGACTTCCTCGTCGTCCGCAAAGGTTGTCGGGTCGTCAGGTACTGTTATCACCAAAAGTCCTTTTCAGGGCTACACTCACCCGGACGATCATACCCTGACAATCCTATTATGCCTTTGCTTTTCCTTCGGGCAAATTAGTTTTTGTGGGTTTAAGGTAACGATCAGCGAAATTGAGGGAGATAAAATAAAAATAATTAAGACGTTATCATACCCTTTTCCGTCTTTGAAAACGTTAGACGCCGGGGTCAGCTTAATGTTTATTCAAATTTAGCAACACGAAATTCAAAGCATCTGTGTGGCAGTGCATTAAAGGGCAATATACCTTTGGGTGCAGATTTGACGAAAATCGTGCGAAAAATGAAGGTTACAACAGCGATGAGCGTCGCGAGGAGAAAAACTCAAATAAAAAAAATAACGAGAGAAGTTCAGTTTTCCGGTTATGGAAATAGATTCATTAGCAATTTAAACATCGAGTTTTTTAAAGTATGGAATGATCGGTAATTTTGGACAACTGATGCATGAGTGACGTAGAAACGAAAAACATGCCGGTCACTATTCTTCTTCAATGCCTTTTTAATTTTAGTCTTTTTTAGTTTGGCTGGTTATGTTTTTTGTACCTTTTCCTCGACAAGTACCACTTGATTAGATGTTGAATACGTTTCCACTTTTTGGCCGCATCTAAAGAGTGTTTTCCTTAGTGGTTTTTCCCATCGTGCGTGGTGCACATGACTCTAAACGTTTCATGCTTAATTAGTTTGATTCACATCTTATGTGTAAATTAGCCCTGTAAGAGTATCTATCAATGGTTTCTAACACATTTGTTGGAACACTTTCCCTGTCCACCTCCCCAATGTATATGTGATATATCACTTATATGTGATATAAACAGTTACTTGCAGCAACCAAAATTGGCTTACTCATTACAACACTGATGAGGAAGCCGCGAATACAGACAGGTGAATTGTGACGTTGAGAAAATTGTTCCAACGCAATGTGTTCGAAATTGTAGCCGAGTTTAGATTAAGGTCGGTATCAGTACTCATTGTTATCAGATAATTGACTGGCTCAGCCTAAATGAACTATTTTGCGTTGAATGTGGTAGCGTGGTAGTCTGGTAGCATGGTAGCGTGGTCAGACTTCTTAATTTCTCTCATCACTCAGCTTTTGTGTTATGGTTGCATCCAAGTGAAAAGTATTTTACATTTTATTTACATACATGTTTATTTAAGATGTTAATAAAAGCAAATAAAACGTAAGAACGTCTTAAAAGAAAAAACATAAGGTTGGCCTTATAACGTTTCCCTAAAATAAAAGTAAAAAAGGCTTAAATAACAATAACAAATAAATTCACTGGCGTATTTACATATTTACCTGTTAAGAAAGTTTTCCAGTCTTACTTATAAAAACAAAACCCACGTTACATTATTCCCACATTATGATCGTAAAATTATAGCTCCCTGATTATTAAATATTTATTAGATTTCCTTGAATAAATACTAAATAAATAAATAAATTACGTAACTAAATGAATGTGTCAAAACTCATCACAAACTTGTTAGAGTGACATCGCTGCCAAACGAAGCCCACTCACAACTAAGAAAGAACTATTGGCGTAAACATTGAAGACATTATTGAAGACATTATTGGTGCATGCGGAAAAACTGATGTACATATTTTAAGTAAAAAGGAAGTTGTTAGCAACTTTGCGGAATATCCGACTTATTGGGAAACGGCTTTTGACTCTTTGAAGCACTGAAAACATGACGAAACCTTGTCGATTGAGTTTGTTTTTGTTCTGCTGTTTTGTGCCCAATTTTTACACAGGTAAGTTTCAGTACAATGATCACTTGGCAACGGGCATTTTTCCTCTTTTTCTGGTTCAGGAGAGAAAAAGTGGCAAAAACCAGGCTTAAGACAACTACAGCGAAACGGCGCACGACATCCAGTCTTAAACAAATATCATGTTTAAGTACCTTTTGTGATGGTATATTAAGACAGAACTTTGGCTACCCAAACAAACGAAACACGTTTCAGGGCTTGGAAAGTGCATCCCCAGAAATACTTTATTTCAAAAAACGTTTGTTCGCAGCACCTGTTTCCTCGGAAGGAAGGAAGTGTAAGAGGAGGGAGTCAAACGTATATACGACGCATATACCCGTTTCCTTTGCTTGGTGGATGTAATCGGGGAAATTTGTTCGAAGAAAACGAATTTTGTCAAAAGTCCTTTTCAGTAAATTTTTATTACAGGGGCGTAGTCAGGTTTTCTCACGAAGGGGGGGGGGGGGGTGCGTATGAGGAAGTAAGTACAAGTACCAAGAATGGCACAAACACTTTGTAGACCGAAAAATGTGAACCGTATCTTGTAACGTAACAATAGAAAAATTGGGACCAATCAATGCAAAGAACTGACATGATCGCCTCCAGCGAACCCGGTCGGCACATCGAAGTATGTATCGCTTGAGTTCGCAGCATTTGGCAGCGGTCCCGACATAGCAGAGCTAGTGCCCTCTGGTTTTTTCTGTCTACAACCGTGGTTTTTGCGGTGGTCCGGACACATTTTCCCAGGAAAATGTGATTATCTCGATAGAGGCACGATCGAAAGCGGCCGTCATGACGTCACGTGAAAAGAGATGAGTACTAAAATTAACACCTGTTTTGAAGTAGCAATTAGTGTGGCGCAACGGGCATGGCGTATATTTGATTCTGAGAGGGGTAAACTTATGTTGCCTTTTTTTACGTCTTTAACAACTTGACTATATCAAAAATGCAAGACACAGACGTCTTGGAAAGTAAAGTTTACCAGCAATAAAAAGTAACAATGAAAGAATTAGCTTCATTCTCTGAAATTACAAAAAAATCAATTAAAATTAATTCTTCAAAAGTAGACATGAGAATAATTCCCTCTGCTGTTCTTCTGCCAAGCAGAAACACTATGTAACCTAAAAGCTGCAGTGGTACAACTATACCACCAGAACACATGGACCCATTCGGGGCCCTATTTTTGTATAATGTTGTTGTTATCTTGCTAGTTAGTGCTCCAATAAACTTAACAGGGTTTTCAATAAGGGCCAGCAGCCGGCGAAACTCGCCGGCTATTTCACATGAACTCGCCGTCCATTTGATTGAGAAATTACCTCACATTTTACAACTAACATGAGAAACATTGGCTACAAAACACGAGCCTTGGATCGGTCAAGGTTTGTTGTTGAAAAGCAAAAGAATCTTGCCTGAATTCTGAGTAATTTTAGCGGCAATTTGTGTTTCCTGTTCTGTTCAAATACCCTAATTCTTGCTCCAGAATGTAGGAAATGCATTCTAAGAGGCCCAAATTTTAAAAATTTTCCAGGGGAGCATACCTCCCAACCCCCTACAATCTCGCACCTTTGGCGCGATTAGTTCATTCTCCACCCACTCCTAAAATTTTGCTACCTACTCAAATTCCTATTGAAAACCCTGCTGCAAAAACCCCTTATTTGCTGGTTGTGAGTTTTTCGGCTTGAGTTTATTTTTTAAGAAGTGCAGTGAATATAACAATGACACGAACATCTGCTGAACAAATGAAGACTCGAGCGGAAGTTACAGGAGCGGAAATAAACCCCACAATTTTGCGTTTTTCTTACACTTTATGTTAGTTACATTTTATTTACAAAAAAAATGAAAAAAAAATGAAAATAAATAGATAAATATAAATCACCCGTTTTTTATTCCTTGCATTCTTAACGGTAGTAATTGTAACGTGATTCAGGTTTTCACATAAATTTTTTGAATGGTCTTAAGACTCGTCCTTTGCGTATTCTGAAGGAGTAAAACAGGAACTGCATGGGACTTACCTATTTTTCTACTGGAAAATGAGATTTGTGGCACTGGGACTGGGAATTTGCCAGTGGAAAACTGCTACTGAGAATGGGGTTTTCACAAAATTAGAATTGGGAAATGAGATTTGGAAAAATAATTGGGCTGGGAAATGGGATCTATACCCGAACCTCTCATGACCCTTTTATTTATGGAAACCTTACAAAAGCAGACTGTATATCTATATTGAGGAAGCTATGCGCCAGCAGAATGAAAGGGAGATGTATGTTGGGTAAGGATCATACTAATGAAAAGAAACTAAGTAAACAAGCCTTTAACAGGTTTCATCTCGACGGACACTTATAAAGAACAGAAATTTTGAGTATTTAAATATCAGTCAATAGCACGGCAAGACCAGAACAGGACGCTTTCACATAACTGAGAAGGGTTGCCGGTTAGATCGGTGATCTCTGACTGCAATACCCTAACAGAGAAAATATCGAAATTTGTTGATCATCATCTAAGGCCACTGATTTTTGTTGCAGTGGCTGGGCAGCCACCAAAGGGCCGAATTCGGTCCAAATGTGGTTGTGATGGGTTAGTTTTGACCCAGCTCTGGCCGAAGTGGTTTCACAGAAATCAGCCCTTGGGGAATCAGGGCTAATTTGGCATTTGGGGGGCTGAATTTGCAATGCAGTACATCTCCGGAAGGCGCCATTTTAGTAGCCATTGTTAAGGTAGAGTTTCATTCCTCTCTACCCAATAATGAGGGACTTGAAGTAAAACCAAAGGGAAACACGAAAAATATATTTTAAACGGAAAAACAAAATAGTTCTGTCAACCCTAAACAGAAAAGAGTTGTCACTGAGCCACCCTGTCGTGGAAAAATCATTTTTTTAAATCAAAAAGTTGTCCAAAAGATGTCAGAAAGTTGTGAAAAACTAATCTCAAAATTTGTTGAGTGCTTACGGTAGGATGCAAAGCATTATAAATTGGCTCCCACTCAGAATAAGAAAGAGCTAACGATCGTGATAGGTGAAAAACTGAAAAACTTATTATTAGCACATGCAGTACAATGCACATATTTAAGTGAAAAGGAAGTTGTAACAACTTTGCAGAATATTCGACTTATTCGCAAATGCTTTTTGACTCTTTTAAGCCTTGAAAACATGAAGAAACTTTGTCGATTGAGTTTGTTTTTCTTCTGCTGTTTTGTGCACAAGTTTTACACAGGTAAGGTGCCGTACAATGGTCATTTGGCAACGGGAAGTTTTCCTCTTTACACAGTACACGATGCAAAGACTACATGCAATATCTCGACGGGTAATAATTATTATTGTTATTGTGGCGGATTATAAGGACATAATTTGCATATTCTAAGCAAACGAAAACGGTAGCGGATCCTAACGTTACCACGACACCTTCCAAGCCGGCTTGGAAAGTTTTTCCCCAATAGAATCAAAAGACTTTCATTTCCATTAGTTTTTTTGGCAACACCGGTCCCTTCGGAGACTAGGATGGGGAGAAAGTTAGGGAAGGGTAAAGTCAAATGGGAGGAAGCCATCAAATTTGTTTGCGGCGTCTACACCCGTTAAGGGTTTTCTGTATTCAGCGGCTGTAAGACGAATTTTTAGTCAAAACTCCTTTTTAGTACGTTTGTCTCACTTTTGGTATATGCTAACTTGAACAGCTGGACAATGTGTTATAGGAATGATATTACTATTAACTAGGAGAGTATCAGTGAAATGTTGTCAACTCTGAGTTAATTACCTCACAATCAAAGTTTATTTGCTGGCTATGAGTTTTTCCTTGCGTTCATGTTTTAAGACGTGCACTGGTGACAAGAACATCTGCGCAACAAATAAAGACACCAGCGGAAGTTACAGAAGCACAAATAAGCCCCACAATTTTGAGTATTTCTTGCACTTAACGTTGCATTTTAGCGGACTTGGTCTCTTTCCAAAGAGTGGTCAAGGACGTCAAGTCTAGATGTATTGAGAAGGTTATGCGCTAGATGAAAGATTAATTGGGAGATCTGTGTTACACTGAGAATCTCATTAAAGACATGATCAACCGGATAGATCTGTGATCTGGCTGAAATACTCCAACAGAAAGAAAACTATCGCAAGTTGTTGATACCATCTAAAACTGCTGGTTACTTTTTAATAAGTAGTCATGAGTATTTACAATTCGCAATAAAATTCTGAAATTTCAGGGCATTTATATTTCCGGGGGGCGCCATATTGTTATAAACGCCATAAACGCGATTTTTTAGGGACTTGAACAAAAAAGGAAGCAGTGAATAGAAGAGAACATCAATACCGACGGATTCAGCAGTTGATCTGGCGGAAACAGAAAGTTATGCAGGTTTTTGGTGGAAGTGATACTTAAGAGCCACAATGGTAAGTTTGAATGAAAAACACTACCTCAGCACATTAGGAACTGCTATCGGCACCAAAATGGTGCCGACGTGAATTTGTTTGAACACTGAAAAGGAAAATGTTATCCGTAGCGCGGGTGAAACCACCCATCTGTTAAGAGGAGAGCTAAGGGAGAGCCATAAGCGAGTTTTTGAAACAAACACCACTTTTTGTCTCATTCGTTAAGACACCTTAAGGAGATGTAAGCAAAGCTTACCATATTCTCAAGCGACGAGACTTCAGGACATTTGTTTCACGTTAGAGGAAAATTCGAACTTAGCTGCTGACTTGGGTGAGTAAGGATATCAGAAGTCATTTGTGCAGCAGCAAATTCGAAGAGCTGGAGCTAAAATCATAGAGGAGTTATTGAGACCGAGACCCAAGACTCCTAAAAACCAAAGAAAAGATACCATTTGTAGTGACCAACAAATGACCCACCATCCTCGGTTAAATAATCATAAAGGTAGCCTCAGGACGCACGCTAGGGTCTCTGAGAACGAGAAGGAGAAGTTCTGCAGTCCATGTTAAAGATGAGAGCACTGAGTATAGACAGCTTCCATCTGGGTATCTGGGAATCTAGAAATTTGGAATCTATCCGTACGCTTATTCCAGGTTAGAAAAGTATCTAATGAGTGGGAATTGATGGACAAAAGGAATAATGGGCACACGGCATACAACTAACAACGGTGCATGAAACCCCATGGCTTAAATTACAGTAACCTTTTCTTTTGGCCAGAACGTCCTTGCACCAAGAGCCTGGTCAAACCAGGGTTTTACCCTGGTCCAGGCCTGGCTAAAAACCCAGGGTACCCTGGCTCTTAAACCAGGCTTACCAGACCCAAACCCTATGTACAAAAAAGTCTGGTAACCCTGGTAACCTTGATTATTTAGAAAACCAGGGTTACCAGACGTACCAGGGTTATCAGGGTTTAACCAAACCCTGAAATGTCTAGGTCAACCTGGGTTACCCTGGAAACGGGCATCCCAGTACCCCTTGGTTACGCCCCTGTATTACTTTTGGTATACATGTATATTAACTTGAATAGCTGAACATTGCGGCTTAGGAGTCAAATTACTTTTTGTTTGGAGAGTATCAGAACTTATCCTAACTCACAATGAGTGTTGTCTTTTTGTGTTCTGCTGCAAGGCCGAAACACTTCTTAGAGCGAAAAATGTAAACCGTAACTTGTAACGTAACAATAGAAAAATCGGGACCAATCAATGCGCAGAAATGACATAGCCGGAACTTTACGGAACCGAGAGCTGATCGCCTCCAGCGAACCCGGTCGGCACATCGAAGTATATATCGCTTGAATTCTCAGCATTTGGCAGCGGTCCCAACGCCAAACACAGCACAGCTAGCGCCTTCTGTTTTTTTTCTGTCCACAACCATGGTTTTTACGGCGGTCCGAGCACATTTTCCCAAGTAAAACTCCTTTGTTTATCTTGATGGAACCACGATCGAAAGCTGCCGTCATTACGTCACGAGAGAGATGAGTACTAAAATTAACACGTGTTTTGCAGTCGTGATTAGTGTGACGCAACAGACATGGCGTATATCTTCGGAGAGGGTGGTCTGGGTTCCATTCTCAGAGGAGTAAACACATGTCTTTTTTTACGCCTTTCACGACTTGACTACATCAAAAATGCAAGAAACAGACGTCTCGGAAAGTAAAGTTTACCAGAGACTAGGATGGGGAAAAAGTTAGGGGAAGGATAAAGTCAATAAAATGGGAGGAAGCTTTCAAATATGTGTTTGCGACGTCTACACCCGCTCAGGGTTTTCTATATTCGACAGCTGTAAGACAAATTTTGTCAAGATCCCTTTTCAGTACGTTTGTCTCACTTTTGGCATATACTAACTTGAACAGCTGGACAATGTGTTCTAGGAAGGATATGACTCTTAACTAGGAGAGTATGAAAATTTGTCAACTCTAAGTTTATTACGTCACAGTCAAAGTTTTCTTTTTGTACTATGACATGTTGTAGTTATCTTGCTAGTTAGTGCTCCTATAAACTGCTATGACCCATCACACATTTGCTGGTTATGAATTTTCCTTGCGTTTAATTTTTAAGACGTGCCCTGAATATAATAATGACAAGAACATCTGCTCAACAAATGAACATGATGAAGTCTCCAGCGGACGTTACAGAAGCACAAATAAGCTCCACGGTTTTGAGTTTTTCTTGCACTTAATGTTGCATTTTAACGGGCTTGGTCTCTTTCTTAAGAGTGGTCAAGGAGTTAAGTCTATACATATTGAGAAGGTTCTGCGACAGTTGAAAGATTGGGAGATCTGTGTTAATGAGAATATCGCTAAAGACATAACCAACCGGATAGATCTGTGATCTGGCTGCAATACTCCAACAGAAAAAAATCGGAAGTTGTTGATACCATATTAAGCCACTGGTTACTTAAGGTTACTCCGGACCTTCGCGGGTGTCCTTCCGTGTCCTTCGGGAAAAAATTCGTATGCGCAACATTTTCAAGGAAAACACGGCAAACCATATATCGTTGGAAAGGTTAATAAATGTAGATTTCGGAAAAAAACGAATTGCCGGTTTTTAATTCCGCAAACGAAAATTGCAAAAATATCCGCAAAAAATAACCACAGGGTATCAAAATTCGGCAGATTTCTGTGAAATTTGGCGTGAACATTCCTTAGATGTTGTGAAACCAAAGTGTGTCGGGGATTTTTGAAATTTATATTACCCCCTTGGCGATCTTCAATGCAATGCGCGTTGAGTAATCTTTGCTGCTCAAACTTAACAGATTAATTACAAAATAACCAGTCAGAATATCGAAAAATGCTCACACGCTTTTGATGATTGATCCTTTGTGATTAATACTGTGAGTTATTTTGCAAATACGCTTGGATTTGATACCCTATTAATTCAACTGAATGACACATGGTCATTTTCGCGGTTGTTTGCGATTTTCTTTTACGAAATTGAAGAAACCGGCGATTCATATTTTTCTCCAAAATCTACATTCATTTACCTTTCCAACGACATATAGTTTGCCTTCTTTTCCTTAAAAATGACGCGCATACGAATTTTTTCCCAGAGGACACCCGCGAAGGTCCGGAGTAAGTGGTCCTGAGTGTTTACAATTCGCAAAGAATTCAGAAATTTCGGTTGGACTGTGAATAGCAAGACCATATGGGTTTGCCTGACTGGAAAATCTCCAAAATAAATGGAACATCTTAAGAGGTAATCCAAAATTCCCAACCGGAATATCCAAACGGAAAATTGTGTTCCATTTACTTTTTCATTTCTACCAGTTCCAGGTTTTGCGCCAATAGTCAAACTAGGTTCAGGGCTTTCTGTAATTTAGAATGAATTGCACAAATGATACGTACGTACTAATCTCGAACGGAATTTCCCATTCGGGAGGATAAATTGCTTACCATTTGCACAAAATGTAGACCAACCGGTTCCCCCCGTAAATGGTAAACAATCCTTAAAATTGGCATATGTATTTCCGGGGGGCGCCATATCGTTAACCATTGATGTGGTAGGATTGCATACCCATAAATCCTATTTTGAGGGACTTGAACTGTAACGGAAGCGCTGAATAATAGAGAACATCAATACTGACGGATGTAGTAGTTGATCTGGCGGAACAGAAAGTTATTGCAGGTTTCTAGTGGAAGTGATACTTAAGAGCCACAATGGTAAGTTTGAATGAAAAACACTACCTCCGGACATTAGGAACTGCCAGGGTGCCGACATATGCGACTTTGTTTGAACACTGAAAAGGAAAATGTTATCCGTAGCGCGGGTGAAACCACCCATCTGTTTTGAAACAAACACCAATATTTGTCTCATACGTTAATTCACCTAAGGAAATGTAAGCAAAGTGTACCATGTACTCAAGCGACAAGACTTCAGGGCATTTGTTTCACGTTAGAAGAAAATTCGAATTTAGCTACTGACTTTGGTGAGTTTAAGGATATCAGAAGTGATTTGCGCAGCAGCAAATTCGAAGAGCTGGAGGTAAAATCAGAGAGGAGGCATTGACACCAAGAACCGAGACTCCTAAATACCAAAGAAAGGATACCATTTGTAGTGACCAACAAATGACCCATCACCCTTGGTTTAATAACCATAAAGTCCCTGGACGCACGCTAGAGTCTCGGAGAACGAGAAGGAGAAGTTCTGCAGTCCATGTTAAAGATGAGAGCAGAGTATAGACAGCTTCCGCTGTTGGGAATCTGTCTATACTCTGGGTATCTGGGAATCTAGAAATAGACAATCTATCTATACACTTATTCCAGGTTAGAAAAAGTATCCAATGAGTGGGAATTGAATTGGTGGACGAAGAGAAAAAATGGGCATACAACTGGCAACGGTGCACTTAACCCCATGGCTTAAATTACAGTGACCTTTTCTTTTAGCCAGAACGTGTGGAGTACTGAAACTTAAATTTGTTTTTGAGTTTCTTGTGCGCGTGCTTGTCCGTTGATTACTGCTGTGTAATCATGTGATACGATTGGTACAATCTGATTTAGGCTTTGTAAAGGTTAACTGTTAAAGTTAATAAGTCCATAGTCCATCTATCAACTGAGAATTAAAATTTACGTTATGTGACATTTGCAGACTAGCCAGGCCTTATCTCGATCTAATACTGACGTCTCATTGTGTTTAGATAGAATCTAATTCTAATTAGAGCTAACCTAGCACACGGTCCCTACGTAGACCGGTTAGTCTATACGTTTAGCCGGCCCAAAGAATCACGCTTTTTAATGTCACCAGATCGTATAATGAGTGACAGTCATCTATCGTTGTCTCAGCCAACGATTTTCTTTCATTTCGCCCCACAGTTGCCTCACCACAGTGCCACATGGGACCCCTTCATTTCAAAGAGGGCGAAATCCAAAAAATTAAGTGCGATTTTACAGCCCCTGCTGGTGCAGTTTACTGGTATAAAGATGATAAACCAATCGTCAATGGAACTCAAGGCCTTTATCACACAGAAGATCAGTTAAGTTATGACACATTTCGCAGCGAACTTCATTTCTCCACCGTACGCCAGGAGCACGAAGGGTTTTACAAAAGCTGCACAACAGGCAGGCTTTGCTCAAAATACGAAATAGAAGTCCTTGTTTATTGCGGTGAGTACTGACCCGGGTACCGACCAAGTATTATGTTACCATAAAACAAGACGGCCATTTGAAAACACAAGAGAAACTTAGAAGGCACGAGCGGAGCTGGAGGTTGTTTCGACAGTTCTCGAGTGTTATCAAATGGCCCGTTTTTGTTTAATGAAATTTTAGTGTACATTTACCATGTCAGCTCACTGCATTCTGTGTACTGTGATACGCGAAGCTGCGTGATTGCCTGGGCTGAGCTGGGCTGGGCTGGATAGTCGTTTTTCATTCGCTGACGTAAAAAGAGTAAGGATTGTGCGTTATATGAACTCGGAAATTAGAAATTATTTTGATTTCTTTTTGGTAATACGACCTAAATGTCGTTGCTTTCGCTCAAAAACATTTGTTCGTCTACTAAAAAAAATTGGAATGCTCCTCACTCGGTGATTTCTTTTCTTTTCTTTGTTTTTTTTTTCACGTCCACGTTCTTATATATTCATATCTTTACATATTCTTATTCACAGAATTAAGGTCATTCATCAATTACCGTTTTAGTTTCGTTTCGCAGAACATACTTCGAAGGCAATTCTAAAGACACCCATGTTTGTTATGCTTTCAGTATTTACCAAATGGAAGATAGCGCTCCATATTCTCTACGAAAATAATACACGCTTGAGATCTAAAAAACTGCCAATGGACACACAAGCGGAACGCAAATGCGTCCAGCAGGTCTACTAGACATCGAAAGTCAGAAGCATATGGTATGCTCCTGCGAAAGTGCATTGTTTCTTAGAGGACATGGCAACACCATCTTGTATTTTGGGCAGAATGTAGCATGAAAACCAAAACTTGTGCTGCGAAACGCTCAAAGGGAAAATATTAACGACTGTCAACAAGGATAGTCAATACATACACAAATACGAGGACGCAAGAACCACAACTTCAAAATTTTCACAAATGCGGATAAATCTCGCTTTTGATTTTTTAAAAGTTTTTTTTGGAAGGTTTTAAAAAAACAAGTTGAACTGTCGCGTTCAGCTATTCGTCGCTGGAACTGTTGTATGCTTACTAATATTTTCTACCTCTTAAACCAGACTGGTGAAGGAAAATTCGTGGGTGACTTTGTTCCCGTTGTAAACCTCGAGTGTAAAGTGGTCTATGTTGCAGATGTAATTGGATGCTCACCTTGATTGCTTCGGAAGTTTGTCATCTGAGTTTGCTGTCAACCGCCGCCAAAATTTGTTGACAAAGTCGCCAATTTGAGCTATATCTGTAACCCTGATAAAGATGTTTTTTAGCTAATCAGGGCGCACGCATCAGCTTCTATTTATGTTATAGTAGGTTTTATTGAAAACTTCATAGCAAGAGTTGACTTTATGTTCCACACAGGACAACGGGGCCACATAACAGCAACAAGCAGAAATGTTACCGCCAAACAGTTCTCCAACGTAATTCTCCAATGCTCAGCACTTTCCGAGGTAGGTTGTTTGTTTGGTCCAGCATTAACATGGCAGCAAGGAAACAGGACTCTGCAAAACAACACAAAGTATCTCATAAAGGAACAAAAAAAGCACGAGTGCAAGCACCGGTCACTACAAGCTGAGTTTATGCTGATGATCACCAACGTGACAGATAAAGATTTTGGCAAGTACTTCTGTCAGATGGAATGCACTTTTCCCAATTTAACTGCAAAAGACACTGTTGAGCTGCTTAATACCTCTCAGCCAGGTACACAGTACTGTTTTTGTTATGAAAGGGTGCCCACACAAACTGCGTTATTCAATCTCGTACCCAGAGTCCTCAGGCTTCTTGGTCAGCGGGTGGTTACCGGGAAAGACTGTGTCAATGAAAAAAAAAAGATTTTTTGATTGGCTGTTCACTGTAACAAAACTATAAACCGTTAACAACAGGATTCCTGCGGTAACAGGTTCATTATCCCCAGAGTCTCTCATGGCGACCACCTGGTGGCCAAGAAGCCTGAGGACTCTGGGTACGAGATTGTGTGTAATTGGGAATTTTGAGGGTATTGGCATTGGTCGTAACTATCATAGTAACTACCACAACGGAAACCTTCAATTTGCCAGATTTACAGGTTTTGAGTTGCAATGTCAACAAAACACACTGTCTGAGGTTAATTCGCGTTTAGTTGTGCTTATTTGTCTCCGGATTCTGCGCGATCTTACGCTATAGTACAAACCTTTCAGTATTCTCTTACATTTCCCATACATTTTCAACTACAAGCGGTGTGCCACCCTCGTGATATTATACCGTAGCAGCGTAACATGAAAGGGCCCCCGTTATTATTATGAAATCTAAAGTAAACGCCAACCACCCCTCCGGCTAATAAGAGCCACAGAAGTCACAAAGTGTGCAGGAGGTAAGAAAAGCGACCTTTAGAGTACGGTAAGGTTAGAGTACGGTAAGGTCGCCTTCAGGCCACCACACGGCCGGCGCTTGCTGCACCATGAAACAACTAGGAATGGTACTCCTCTCCCTCATAAATAGGACTTTTGTCCATTCCTTATTTTGTTAAGTTTGCCAACTGTTCAGTGTTCAAGGCTCTTGCTTGCACTCACGCAGACTTGAATGAGCTAACTGGAGCTTGCAAACTTTAGCTTGGCTCGTCCGTTCAAGTTAGCAGATAAGTGTTGTTTCGCTTTCAATATTTTGACTATATTTTTTTTATTTCTTGAAAGAAAAAAAAGAAATTACCCTTCACAACAAAGCTCTCACCGGCTCAACTACAAGTAAGTGTTTGAAAGCTAAATATTCGCTCAAGGTTAAATATATGATAGTGTTCCCACAGTCAGTAATTATGTAAACTGCCCTGGTCTACTTATTTTTTTGTACGTCAGAATGGCCTACGGTATACATAGGGTTTAAATACTGGTTATACAGTTATTTTTACAAGGAAGTACACGTGTTATAGATATATTATTTGTTCAAACGAAAGAACTCAAATTACTCCTGTACAGCATAATATGTTTGCTCGAAGTAACCTTTAGGTATATCGAGTATATTGGTATGCCATTTGTTCCCCACTTCCCACCGAAGTAGGCTTGATTACCAGCCGCTTTTCGGGAAATGAGCCTGCACTCACCCCTCCCCCCCCCCCTCCCGAAAGAGGGAGGGAAGCCGGACCCGAGTGAACGGCGGAAATCGAACCTACCGCCGAAGCTGATTAGGCATTTTTTCGTGTAACCTGTGCCGCAATTGTGTAGTGAGACAAGCTGCACGAAACGTAACCTGTGATCAGGCTCTGTTTTCGTTTCGCTCGGTGAAACACTTAGGCGGAAAAATACGAAACGAGGGACCCAAGTAAGAGAATGAGAGCGATCCTAAAATTCGGCCTGATGGCAGTTTACACTAAACGTCGCCAGATGTAACATAGCCACTAGATATGACACCACATATTTTCAATTAAAAGGCTCTTCGACGTAATTAAATTTTATTACACACGCGCCCACGCGTTATCCAATTTATTCGATGAAGCAATCACCCACAAACTGATAATGAAGACGATGAGACTGTTGACCATTCGGTAACATGTCCAGACCTAAATTTATTAAATAGCTGCAAGTTTATATACATGTTATCTGCATAAGTACGTGGCAATGCAATGAAGATGTAAGTGCGTGTAATTATTACACGATAAGGTGCGATTGCATATAATTATTATTACATGATAATGTGCGAATGAATATGATTACTGCATCGTGTAACACCTTTCCCCTTTTCAAAGATAAGAGAAAATAAACGAAAACAAACAAAGTCCATTACAGCGTTGCACATCATGCATCTTTTTCTTCACTGATTGTCCTTCACGTAAATGGTCATTGATTCTTTAAGGCAGTTTCTAATGTGCTTCAGGCAGTCTATGCTGCACTGTTCTTTACATAACATAGTCTTTAAACCTTGCAGGAAGTCTCCGTTCTCTTGTTGAGCGTCGGGGCGCGGCAGGTTCTGTCACTGGCGCGTGTTCTGATTCCACTAGTGTCGTGGGCGTTGTCTGATCGATTTGTTCTGTTGATCCACTTTCCGAGGGGAGGGTATAGTTGCAGTTTCAAAGCGGTCACAACTGTCAGGTGGTTCCACCTTCGCCTCCCTTATTTGTGCGTGGTTTCGCCGGACTGGTCCCATTGTTGCGTTTACTAGGCAGGCCCTTGGTGCGGGTTTTCCAATAACCTCCCCAAAGATCCATGGTTGTTGCCTGTTCGTGGGCCTAGGCTTCACATATACCTTTTCTTTTCTTATTTTTTATTCTTTTAGTTTATTTGTTTATTCATTTATTTATTTTATTTATTTACTTATTAATTATTTGTTTCTTCATTTACTTATTTTTCTTGATTATTTATTTATTTATATTTTTAAATTCTTTCTACTCAGTATTATAAATTGTAATAGTTACGTGTATATATATATGTATTTTTAATATTATATAGTTTTAGTACAGAGGGCCACAAGTTTATTAGTATGTATATACTATTATGTGTTTTACCCTCTTTAAATAAAGGCTTACTACTACTACTACTACTTTCTTCCTTCGAGAACTCTCTAAGAGGCGCCGACGCTCTCTTATCGTACTGCGCCTTTGCTTTTCGTCTCCTATCTGCAATGTTTTGCTGTACCAAACTTGGTGACGCTGCCTGCGGAACAAGTCGGCTCGGAGCAGTAGGTATGATGTGGTCTTCTGGACATCAGCCGTTGTGCTGGTGAGTAACTGTATCCTTGCTGGGGTGTGTTACGATATGCTAGGAGTGCCAGATAGGGATCCTCGTGGCGCGACTTCTTTAGAATATTCTTTGCAATCTTGACGGCGGATTCAGCTTTTCTGTTTACCCGACTGTAGTAAGGTAACGACTTAATCATAGTAAATCCGTATTCTCCAGCAAAACTTGAGTACTCATGGTTGTCAATTTGTGGGCCGCTGTCGGTTATGCATTCGTCTGGAATTCCGTGTCGAGCGAGGTTCCTCTTCATGGCTCGAATAACCGTGCTTGCTGTTGTGTTTCTGAGGGAGTCTAGTTGAAAGAAGTCGCTGTAATGGTCGACCATAACAAGATAGTTACTTCTGGCCAACTGAAAAATATCTGCACCCATTTTCGACCATGGTCAGTTAGGAATTTCATGAGATTTCATTGGTTCTTGAGGTCGCTCGCTAGGAACTGGGAACAAATTCCACAAGATAAACATGTCTCTCTGATAGCTGCCTGCATTCCTGGCCAAAAAAGAGACTCGCGCTGCTCGTCTTATGGTACTGTCTGCCCATTGGTGCGCTTTATGTATTATCGGGACCTAGTAGAAAAAAATAAAAATTGCTCCAACTGCTGAGTCTAAATATGAAGATATTTTTTCTGCTCATGACTTACGGTGGGAACAGTTCTACCTTCTCCCGAGAAAGGCAACTCTTGATTCCAAAACAAGAGAATTTCAGTATAAACTGTTGCACAGAATTATTTACACAAATGAGATTCTTCATAAAATGGGCTTGGTACCGTCACCTATGTGTTCCTTTTGTGGAAATACGGAGGAATCCCTCGAGCATTTGTTTATTTATTGCGATACCTCAAAACATTTCTGGTCATCACTGACTGAGTGGTTAAATGAGTTTGGTTTTGATGTTATGTATCTGAGCACTTTTGACATAGCGTTTGGTCTCACTAGCAAAGACAGTCTTATTAAATCATGTAATTATTCTCGGTAAATATATAATTTACCAAAGCCGCTCTTTAAACATAAAACCCACTCGAACACTGTTGAAAGCAAAAATACGCTTTACCTATCAAATAGAAAGTCTTATAGCAAAGAATAATGAGGACTCGAAAATTCATAAGAAAAAATGGCAAAAACTGCTTCCTTTCGTTGCCAGCCCTTAAGGAATTTTAATATCAATTAATATGACTCAATTTTTGTAAACATCTTTTGTTTGTAGATACGCATTCTGTAATGCATTCTGTAATTGTTGCTTTCTGTAATGTTTTTGCATTTTTTAATTTAGGCCTGCCTTGTACCTTGTACTTTGTTTGTGATTATCAATAAAGGTTTTTGTATTTAAAAAAATGTCTCTCTGATAGCTGCCTGCATTCCTGGCCAAAAGAGAGACTCGCGTGCTCGTCTTATGCTACTGTCTGCCCATTGGTGCGCTTTATGTATTTTCCGTAGCATCTCAGGTCGTAGAGAAGCTGGTACAATGACTTGATGAGACTTGTAGAGAACGTCATCATAAACTGACAACTCGTCTCTGAAGTTCCAGTAAACTCTGAGTTCCTCTGGTGCTTCTTTCCTTTCTGAGGGCCAACCATTCGTTACCACTGTTTGTAGAGCTGCTAGGACAGAATCTTTGGCGGTTTCTTGTCTTATCCTTTTTAGAGTGTCGGCTATAACCCGATTTGGTGTGAGATCCATTTCCTCCAATTCCAATCGAAAGACTTCACATTCCTGCTTGTCAGCAAAGGAGGTGTGGTCAAGATAGGCGACAGTCACGCGTGACGGCCGCGCGGCCGCGCGCGAGACAGTGTCCGCTACGTACAGCTCTTTCCCCTTCTTGTACCAGACTGTAAACTGATATTTCTGCAATTTTAGCATCATTCTTTGCAACCTGCGAGGGGCTTTGCTGAGTGGCTTCTTAAAAATTGTCTCCAAAGGCTGGTGATCCGTGTGGACCGTTATGTCATGCTCGCCGTACAGGTACTGATGCCACTTATCCATGCAAGACACAATACACCCTTTTAATAAGTCGCGGCGCCATTTTGAATTTTTAATCAATGACGTCATTTGCGGATAGATTTCAGCCACCATCTTTGCATGACCTGTTTGCTCACGGCCAACATGGCGTGCTCGAGCTCAGAGGAAAGCTCTGTCGAACGGCCAGTTTGTTCTTGTGCAGAGGTATGTTTTGGCAATCTATCTAGAGGACTTGTTTGTTTAATTATTCCTATCTGTAATCGTAATATAACCTGTCTTGTACGTAATTTATTTCCGGGATTTATTCCAGCTTTCCTGCGAAGATATCCCTGGCTCTATAATATCGAGAGCAGATTTACACAAATGCAAGAAGAACGAGTTAAAGTTCTGGTATCTGTATCCACAGTGCAGAAATTGCATTTTGCTTTCTTTGCACCTGTGTATGCTTTCCCAGAATCAGGATCAACCAGAGTAAGATTTTATCCAAGTTCTGCCTTACCCTAAAATCCACAATAAA
Organism: Siderastrea radians; assembly: GCA_964017195.1. NCBI lineage: Eukaryota > Metazoa > Cnidaria > Anthozoa > Scleractinia > Rhizangiidae > Siderastrea > Siderastrea radians. Next base: position 14,423,412 of record OZ024893.1, read on the forward strand.
TATAGATATGGCAAAAAAGAGTAAACAAAGATAAATTCGCAATGGCACGAAATGGCACACATCAACCACATTTTCGTTTTTAAAAAGAAAGTTTACCGGGAAACAAGTTCAGCCCTTGTGTCTGCAGACTTGAAACGTAGTCCTCGACAGCTCAACCAGAACTTTAACTCGTTCTTCTTGCATTTGTGTAAATTTGCTCTCGAGATTATAAAGCCAGGGATATCTTCGCAGGAAAGCTGGAATAAATCCCGGAAATAAATTACGTACAAGACAGGTTATATTACGATTACAAATAGGAATAATAAAACAAACAAGTCCTCTAGATAGATTGTCAAAACATACCTCTGCACAAGAACAAACTGGCCGTTCGACAGAGCTTTCCTCTGAGCTCGAGCACGCCATGTTGGCCGCGAGCAAACAGGTCATACAAAAATGGTGGCTGAAATCTATCCGCGAATGACGTCATTGATTAAAAATTCAAAATGGCGCCGCGACTTATTAAAAGGGTGTATAGCAAGGCATTCCTTCTCGATCTGGGCGTGGCTCTTTTCCGTGCTGTTGAGTGTATGTGAAGTAAAACAGACAGGCTGGTCATTTTGTAGTAATACACCACCGATGGCGTCTTCAGATGCGTCCACTTGAAGTGTTACTGGAAGGGTTGCGTCATAGTATCGTAGGGCGGTTGTTGAAGCAATGAGATCCTTTGCTGAGTTAAATGCATTTTCATGATTGTTTGACCGTAAAAATACAGAGTCCTCCTTCGTCAAGTCTCTGAGTGGAAGGACTGTTTCGGATAAGTTGTGACAGAACTTGCCTAGATACTGGCACATACCGAGCACTCCTGCTTTGTCAGTTGGTTTTGGCATCTCTGTGATTGCAGCCACTTTGGCCGGATCAGGTTCTACTCCATTGTCGGTCAGTTTATATGCCATGAAGGTAAAGGGAGGGAGATTTGAATTGAAGTTTCTTTGCAAAGAGTCGTAGGTCATAGTTGCTGCACTTCTCTAGCAAGTTTTTGAGATTTCTATCGTGATCGATATCTGGCCTCCTTTGTATCTCCACATCCAAATAAGCAGATGTCATCAGCAATATTGATCACCCCACGAAGGCCATCTAAGAATTCATGTTGCCGCCGCTCATACTCCTCTGGTCCCAAAGCTATCCCGAATGGCATGCGGTTGTAACCATATCGCCCGTTCGGTCCCTGAAACGTTGTGAGTAGCGACGACTCGTCATCCAAAACTATGGTATGAAAAGCCTCAGACACATCCACAGTAGTGAACACTTTAGCCTTGGTCAGTAGTGGAAGCTTCTCTTCGATCGTTGGTATGGTGTACTTCGGTCTTTTTATTGCCTTGTTTATGGTTTGGCTCGGGTCAATGCATATACGGAGTTTGCCATTCGGTTTTTCTTTCACCAGGATGTTGGAGAGCCAATCTGTAGGTTGTGTTACCGGCCTTATGATGCCTTCATCGCACAATCTCTTTAACTCTTCGTTTACTCTTTCCAACTTTGCAACAGGAACCCGGTGCGTTGGAGCGTGTACAGGAGAAATACTGGGATCAAGAGAAATGTGCATGGGGGTTCCTAGAGGTTTTCCGCGGCCTGGCTTGAATACGTTCGAGTAGTGTTCTAACACGTCCTCCTTTGTCAACTTTCCTAGTGGTGGAAGCGTTTGTGGAGTTTTTTCCTCAACTGCGTGTGTTTCGTCGGCATAGATCTTCAAATAATCCAATGCTTGTGCGTCCTTCCCGCAGAGAAGTGGTGGCTTGTTATAAGGCAGGTCGACAACAAGGAAATCTATCATGTGTATCTTTCCTTTTCTATCACAGCAGAGGGTTACCTGGCCTTTGGGGCGCATGGTTTCGCTTCCGTAAGTGTTAATTTTACTTCTGGTCTTCGAAATCTTTGCGTCGGGAAATAACTCGCTTAACAAACTGCTGGGCATAGTGTTACACGTGGACGCCGAGTCAATCTGTGCTTTTACAACTTTAGTTTTCCCTCCTTGAATGAGGTGGAGGTGGGCAAAGAATTTTCTTTCATGCTTTGGTGCTGTTTCACAATCCGCAACGAACGCTTCTTCGCCTGTATCATCTTCGATAAAATTTGATTGCTGATGCCGTCCTTGACGTCTTGTTCCTTCTCTACAAGCTCGGGCGAAATGACCAGTAATGCCGCACCTGTTGCATCTCTTGCCAAATGCTGGGCAATGCTGTTGGCGGGGCTGTTGATGACTGCCGCGGCACCAGTAACACAATGGTGGTGTTGACCCTGGGCCTTTACTTGCAGATGTTGATTTACTCGTAAAATTGACCTGCTCTTCCTGCATGCCCCTGGCAGTTTGCACTTATTTGCGAATGTAGTCGCTTCAAAAGCTTTAGCAACTTCAGCAACTTCTCGTAATGTGACCTTTGTTTTTTGTGGTATCTCTATGTCTGTGTCCTTTCCCAATTAATTCACACGAAGGGATTCAGATGTTAAACCGGCGATGAACTGGTCTCTCGTAAGCTCGTCAGCGAAATTTTCATATTCACACTGTGATGCCTGATTGCGTACTCGCGTCTCCCAGGAAGCGATTGATTCGTTTTCGTTTTGTAACAAGCGAAGGAACTTTTGTCGTTCCCCAGAGACTCCGATGCTCGCACCGTAATATTCTCTCAAAGCATTGAGAACCATGTGAGGCTTTTTCTGATCATCTTCGGCAAGACCCAAGCTGTATTTGTGCACTGCTCTAGCCGCAGGGGATAATGCTGCCCGGAGACATGCCATCGCTTTATCTGGCTTGGTCCATTTCGCTGCATCTGTATCTTTCGACGGATCGAACCAATTTTGCATAATACAATAATCTGTCAAATCCTCGATAAATACTTCTATGTCATGTTTATCATCTCCTGTCGTTTTGAACTCCGGAAACGGGGTGTTCGTGGCCATAATCGCAGGTGCGCTACCGGTTTGTTGAAACGCTGAATCGCTAAGTCGCAAAAAAACTAAACAACTGACTCGTTGCCACCATGTTGACCATTCGGTAACATGTCCAGAATTAAATTTATTAAATAGCTGTTATCTGCATAAGTGGGTGGCACTGCAATTAAGATGTAAGTGCGTGTAATTATTACACGATAAGGTGCGATTGCATATAATTATTATTACATGATAAGGTGCGAAGTTAGATGATAAGTTAGCGATCAAACAGGAGGAAGATTTAAACCGCATTTGTTGGTAAGTGGCTGCTTTTGCGAAAGCAAACTGTTGGAAGCTCACGAGGTTCGACAAAATAATAATAACACTTCATAGTCTTGTCAACTTTTGTTCTTACGTTTCGTTCAAATTCACATCGTACAAATTTTCCATTGTTTCTTGACTCCACAGGGCGTCAGGTAGGGAAATGGATTATTCCTGTCGGGATTGCTGTTGTTTTGGTAATCATACTCGCCCTGGTGTTTTTACTGGGTAACAAGATCCTTGTAAGGAAAAGGCGCTGCAAAAGTAAGTTCATTTACACATCATCGTTAACGATTGAAAAATATAAACAACACTGATCTCTAAAGCCGACGATTGGGTACGTCGCCGACCGTCTGTTTTAGAGAAGGTCATAAAATAAAGAAAAAAACAGTGAAAATCAATTGTGAGATGTCCATCTGTTCAGAGACGACTCTTATTAGAGAGGTGTAGGATTTAGAGGTGTCAAAAGAGGTGTCCTTGTTAGAGAGGTCATTGTCTGTCCGTCTCAAAAACTCCGTTCACGTTATAGTGGTGCCCAACTTGGAGAGGAGTTGACATTATGTTCTCCGTCTCGGAGAGGTTTCCTCATTGGCGACGTCTTAGTCTTGGGGATTAGAGGTGTCCACATTGGAGAGGTGTCTGTCAGTCTCAAGAAACTCGGTTCACGTTATAGAGATGTCCAATTTGAAGAGACGGTCTCCGTTTTCGAAAGGTGACCACATTTGTGAGGTTTTAGTCTTGGGGATTGTAGTGTATTTGGCCAGCGGCTAATAGATATCAAGCATGGGCACCTAGGCACCATTCCGAAACGTGTTCGGTCGAATAAAAAACATGACAGTGGCGACGAGGTAAAATTCGAGAAATTATGACCGCTATTAGCAAGATAGAGAGTTTTGATGACACAAACGAGAACTGGGAAACCTATGCGGAACGAGTAAAACAGTTTTTCTTGGCAAACAACATCGATAATGCCCACAAAGTACCGACCTCATTGAGCGTGATCGGTGGGAAGACCTACGCTCTGCTGAGGGACCTTCTTGCACCAAAGAAGCCAGCTACCAAGTCTTTTCAACAGATAGTTGCCACTCTACAGGAGCATTTGAGCCCGAAACCCTTCGAAATTGGGAAAGATTTCGTTTTTACAAGAGAAACCAGCATGAAGGAGAAAGTATGTTGTCATACGTGGCCGAGCTAAGGAAGCTTGCGACACACTGCAATTTTGGCGGAAACCTAAACGAAGCGCTACGAGATAGACTGGTCTATGAACTTCGAAATATGCAGATTCAAAAGCGATTGCTCTCAGAAGCCAGACTGAAGTATTCCAAAGCTGTGGAGATTGCTGTAGTAATGGAAACTGCCATCCGCGATGCTTCAGTGAGTTCAAATCTGCCACTATTGTGGAAAACAAGGACATATTCAGCAAGACAAGCCTAAACAAGCAGCGAGAACCCCAGAGGTACATGCTGTTGAGGTTGAGGTTGATGTTAATGTTGATACTTATGATGATGTCTTAGCCACTTTAGGGGTGCACAACGTGAGTAAACAGAGCAAGGATATTATTTGGGTGGATTTGAATGTTGATAGCAAACCCCTTGGAACAGAACTGGACACAGGTTCGGCTGTGTCGATTATCTCGTTTGATCTCTACCAGCAGAAATTTAACGATAATCCCTTTAACGAAACCGGACTGTTCTTGAAAACCTACACTGGGGAGAACATTACCTCAGTAGGAGTGTTCAAAGTAAACGTGGACTACCAAAACCAAAGAGAATTGCTGGATCTGTATCTGTATGTCGTCAAGAGTAAGGGTCCTGTTTTGATGGGAAGAGATTGGTTACGCAAGATGCACCTAGACTAGGTGCACCTAGATGCACCTTAAAAAAAAGATGCACCTAGTCTGGTGTTCTATCAAGTCACTGCAAGCTCCACCGGCTACCTTAAGTCCTAAAGAGCGTTTGGACACTATGCTAGACAAGTATCGGATGTCTTTGAAGATAAACTGGGCACATTTACATCAGCAAAAGCGTAGTCAACTCTTAAAGAGGATAGCCAACCACGCTTTCTCAAGGCTAGACAAGTGCCGTATGCGTTGAAGCCGAAGGTGGAGGAGGAATTGCGAAGACTCCAGAATGAAGGTATTCTCACTTAAGTGGAGTGGAGTGAATGGGCCACCCCCATTGTGCTTGTCCCCAAGAAAGATGGTTTGGTTAGAGTTTGTGGTGATTACTAGGTCACAGTGAATCCAGAACTACAGACGGTGCAGAACCCTCTACCTCACATTGAAGACATCTTTGCAAACCTGCTGGTGGGCAGAAATTCTCAAAGATTGACCTCCGTCAAGCTTATCACCGATTAGAAATGGAAGAAGATTCAGAGAAATACCTCACTATCAACACCCATATGGGACTGTTTCAGTACAACCGACTAGTGTTTGGCATCACTTCTGCACCTGCTATCTGGCAACGTATAGTACCACTGATCACGTGTTAGAGGGAACATCTGGCACAAGTTGTATCCTTGATGACATGATCATCACTGGAAAGAATGATGAAGCGCATCTGGCTAACCTAGAAGAAGTTTTACGTCGTTTGCAAGTTCATGGCTTAAGAGCAAACAAGGCAAAGTGTGAGTTTTTCAAGGAGAGGATAGCCGTCTGAAGACATGATATTGACAGTCATGGTCTCCACAAGTCACTAGAGAACGTAGAAGCAGTTTTGAAATCGCCCCGCCCATGCAATGTAGCTGAAGTTGGATCACTTCTCGCGCTACTCAATTACTACAACAGGTTATTGCTTAATCTGTCAACAGTGGTACACCCCTTGTATCAGTTGTTAGAGAAGAACCATCAGTGGAAATGGACGGAACAATGCGAAACAGAATTCCACACTGTGAAAGAAATGATCATCTCAGAGCAAGTGTTAACACATTATGATCCCAGTCTGCCCCTTAGGCTTGTTTGTGATGCATCCCCTGTTGAAATTGGTGCAGTGTTATCCCACGTGATGAATGATGGAACTGAGCGACCCATTGCTTTTGCTTCCAGGACACTCACAAAAACTAAGCAAGGGTTCGCACAAATTGATAAATAAGCTTTGGGAATAATCTGGGAAGTCAAGAAGTTCCATGTGTATTTGTTTGGCCAATCTTTCACAGTGTACACAGATCATCAGCCATTAACATCCATTTTTCATCCAGATAAGAGCATTCCAGTGGTTACAGCAGCCAGACTTCAGCGATATGCATTATTCCTGGCTGGATATGAATACAAAATTGAGTACAAGAACACTAAAGTGCATAGCAATGCAGATGGACTTTCCCGGTTGCCACATAAAACTGAAGAGAGAGCAGCAGAAGACGTTGTATATCCATTGAATGTTTTCAATATGATGCAGTTTGAGCCATCACAGTTGACGACGCCAAAGGAGAAGCCCAAAGAAACCCCGTACTGAGTCAAGCACATGAGATGGTCACTAAAGGATGGCTTAACAACCATGTTCCTGTACTCGAATCTTTCTACCTCCCCACAAACTTCGTCCACAAGTACTTGAGGAACTCCATCAAGGACATCTGGGAGTGGTGAAGATGAAGGTCCTAACAAGAAGCTACATCCGGTGGCCAAGAATTGACAACGAAATTGAAAAAACCGCGAAGCCCTGCTCGGGTTGCAAGCTAATGCAGGTGGAGCCTATCACCGCAACTGTACATCCCTGGGAATGCCCATCGTCACCCTGGCCGCATCCAAATTGATTTTGCTGGCCCTTTTCTTGGCTGCATGTTCTTGATTGGCGTGGATGCTTATTCTAGATGGTTGCAAATAGAGAAAATGGACACCACGATCTCAGCGAAAACCATTGAGAATCTCCAGAACTTATTTGCTAGATATGACGTTCCAGCCCAGTTAGTGAGTGACAATGGAGTGCAGTACAAATCCGAAGAGTTCAAGCTGTTGCTCAAGAGAAATGGAATCAAACACATCACGTCAGCACCATACCACCCTGCCAGCAATGGTCTAGCCGAGCGCTGTGTGCAGAGTTTCAAAACAGCCATGAAAAGTGAAACAGAAGTAAACCTTTGAACATTAAGTTGGCAACGTTCCTGCTAGCGTACAGAAATACCCCCCGTTCAACCACTAGAGAACCGCCATTTCAGCTATTTTTGGGAAGAAGATTACGCAGTTGACTGAACCTGCAGAGACCAGATCTCCCCATGAAGATAAGCAACCGTCCGATAGACCAAACCATCACGAAGGGTGGTGCTGTAACCAGAGAATTCTCCATTGGCCAGAGAGTGATAGCACGAAAATACACTGGTAGTACAAAGTGGGTACATGGCATCATCCGAACACAACTTGGGCCCCTATCGTACGAGGCAGACGTCAAGCCTGTTTTATTGTGGCGTCGACACACAGACCAACTGAGAGATTCTAGAATTCCAGTGACAACAAGCGGTACCCCTGTTACCCAGACCTCAGAACATCCAACCCAGTTTGAGAGTCATGGAGACCCAGTGGTTGACGTCGCTGAGCAGACAGCAGCCGGCATCATGGAGACTGATGTTCCACCACCAAGCCCAGCAGCTGACCTTACAGCTAGCAGTCCACCAACTCTGAGAGAGCCTCTTCCTGAAAGATGCGTACGATATCCTGTCCGAGTGCGGAAACCCCAGCTAGACTGGATTAATGAACTTTAAACTGACATTAAGACTGTGCTTATTTATTGTGTTTGACTTTAATTCTCAGAGCTTTCTCAGTTACGATAGTGCACTGCTAAGGGGGACGAGTTGTGGTGTATTTGGCCAGTGGGCAATAGACATTAAGCATGCTTACCTAGGCACCATTCCGAAACGTGTTCGTTCGAATCAAAGATATGACAGGGATCTTTCTACATAAAAGATGTCCTTCTGAGAGAGGTGTTCACACAAAAGGTGACCATCTAGGAAAGGACTTTCTCGCTTGCTTTGGTAAACGAAGAGATGTCAGTCTTGGAAAACTGTCCGAGCGTCTAAATATGGAAGGTGTCCACAAGCAAAGTATTCACATTAGATAGGTGATCGTCTTTTGAGAGTGTCTGCAAAATTGAGAGTTTTCTATCCTGGAAAGTTGTCGGTCTTAAAGAACGTTCCATAACAGAGCTTAGAGAGCTAGGTGTCCAAATACGCAGTTGTCCCATGGTCATCAATCAATCAATCAATCAATCAATCAATCAATCAATCAATCAATCAATCATATATGTTTTTCATTGCAGATAATATAAAAGGTGGAGTTACGGACAGCAACGTTTTCATCAGTTTCAGCTCAAAGGATGTTACCTGGGTCACTGAGAATCTGATTCCTTTTCTTGATAAACACTCGATATCCTACAGCATTCACACTCGGGACTTTGAGCTGGGAAGGCCCATCGTCGAAAACATGGCGGACAGTGTGTACCGCAGTCGCCAAGTGCTTATTGTTTTGTCCGACAACTACCTTGCCAGCAACTTCTGCCGGGAAGAGCTGCGCATGGCCGTCCAGAGGGAGATAGACGCGGATGATTCGTCAGTGATACTTGTGATGATCGAGAAGTTCAAGAAAAGGTGCTTGCCTCGCGCTTTGAGGAAAAAGAATTTTCTGGATTTTGAGAAGCACATGAAGAAGCAAGACTGGGAGGAGAAACTGTTGCATGCTTTATTCTGAGACAAAACTGTCAGTGTTTAGAGGGGTGTGTGTAGAAACATCTTTTACGACGTGTATATATTCTAACCCAATGTCACTTAGCCTTCTCAATCCCACTCTTTGCTGTTAATTGTGTCCCGTCCCGCCATCCCACATCAGTCAGAATCATCACGGTCGTCCTGCTTTGGGGTGGTACGAGTTGACTAGGGGGAGGGGTCGGGTACTTTTAGGAACCATGCAGCCGATTTAATTCTTGTAGTTCATGCAGTCCTTGTAGTTCAGGTAGTTTATGTAGTTGATGTAGGCACATTGAAGTTCATGTGTTCTTGTAGTTCACGTAGTTTGTGAGTTCTTGTAGTTCATGTGCTTGATGTAGTTCAAGTAGTTCATGTAGTTCATGAGTTCCTGTAGCTCACGTAGTTTCGTAGTTCTTCTAGATCATGTGTGTAGCTCATGTAGTTCATGTAGTTCATACAGTTCATGTAGTTCAAGTAGTTAAAGTCGTTCTTTTAGTTCGTGTAGTTTATGCAGTTCTTGTAGTTCAAGTAATTCATGTAGATCCTGTAGTTCTTTAGTTCATGACGTTCTTGAAATTATTCACGTAGTTCTTCTAGTTCGTGCAGTTCTTGTAGTCCCTGCAATTCATGTAGTTCTTCTAGTTCATGTTAAGTTCTAAATGTAGCTAATGTAGTTCATGTAGGTCTTGTAGTTCATGTAGCTAGTTCTTGTAGTGCAAGTAATTCATGTAGTTCTTTAACTTCTTTAGTTCATGTAGTTCTAATGTAGTTCATGTTAAGTTCTAAATGTAGTTAATGTACTTTATGCAAGTCTTGTAGTTTATGTAGTTCTTCTAGTTCAAGTATTTCATGTAGTTCGTGAAGTTAATGTAGTTTTTATAGTTCTTGTTGTTCGTTTGGTTCATTTAGTTCAACTAGCATGTTGTTCAAATAGTTCTTGTAGTTTTTCTAGTTCATGTAGTTTTCGTAGTTTATACAGTTCATGTAGTTCAGGCAGTTCTTGTAGTTCTTCAGTCTTTGAGCTCATTTAGGTCATGCAGTTCTTGTAGTTCATACAGTTTTTGTAGTTTATGCAGTTTTTATAATTCATGTAGTTCATGTAGCTTTTGTAGTTTATTTAGTTTTGCAGATCTTCTGTAGCTGACGTTAAGTTCGAAATGTAGTTTATGTAGTTCTTGTAGTTCGTGTACTGTTCATGTACGTAGTTTTTGTGTAGGTAATGTAGCTCATACAGGTCTTGTAGTTCATGCAGCTTCTGTAGTTCATGCAGGTCTTGTAGTTCATGCAGCTTCTGTAGTTCATGCAGGTCTTGTAGTTCATGTAGCTTTCGTAGTTCACGTAGTTCATGATCTTGTAGTTTGTGTGGTTTACGTAGTTCATGTAGTTCATTTGGGTCATGTAGTCCTTGCACATGTCGCTCATGTAGCTCATATGGTTTATAGTGTAAATCACGTAGTTATTGTACTTCTTGTAGTTCAGTGTCGTTGATGTAGCTCTTTTTTCTTGTAGTCCAGTGTAGTTGATGTAGTTCTTGTGTAGTCCAGTGTAGTTGATGTAGTTCTTGTGTAGTCCAGTGTACATGCATACATACATTATTGTACTTCTTGTAGTCCAGTGTAGTTGATGTAGTTTTTGTTTCTTATAGTCCAGTGTATTTGATTTAGTTGATGTAGTTGATGTTTCTTGTAGTCCAGTGTAGTTGATGTAGTTATTGTACTTCTTGTAGTCCAGTGTAGTTGATGTTTCTTGTAGTCCAGTGTAGTTGATGTGGTTATTGTACCTCTTGCAGTCCAGTGTAGTTGATGTAGTTGATCGGTTTCGTGTAGTCCAGTGTAGTTGATGTAGTTCCTGTGGCTCTTGTAATTGATGTAGTTGTTTCTTGCAGTTCACAGTAGTTGATGTGGTTTATGTAGTTCTTGTTTCTTGTAGTTCAGTGTAGTTGATGTAGTTCTTCTAGTTCCTATAGTTTTTGTAGTTCGTGCATTTATTTATTCATCTATTTATCTCCATTTGTAATGAATTACTTTCCGTCTATTTTACCTTGGAAACTGTTAACTGTTGGTAATTGTGAAACGTCACATTTATTACACCACCCGCCTCCTCTGTCGAATCACGAAGGCAGAAGAACTCTGACGTGTGATAAGTTGCCCATGGAAACTTGATGTTCACAACAAATGTTCGAGGGCTTATATGAAGTTTGAACATCACATTTCCCAGGTAAACTATCACGCATAGGGCCTGAGACATAAGGACACTATTATGTTTATTGTACAACGATAGATTTTGAGCGAAAATTGCCAAAAACGGGCACTATGTCCTTATAGGCGCCCGCTGAGGAGAGACACTGTTGCATCACGTGATCGATTTCGACCAATGGGAGCACGCCAAAATTTTAGCGTTGTACACACTATAAAGGCGTTATAGTACAACGCTAAATTTTGGCGTGCTCCCATTGGTCGAAATCGATCACGTGACGCGATAGTGTCTCAGCGTATTGTGCCCGTATTTAACCTGTGATCAGGCTCTATTTTCGTTTTGCTCGGTGAAACATTCAGGCGGACGGGCGAAACGAAAAATAGAGCCTGATACAATTCTTCTACGGAACGTCTACCGCCCACTTTTTTGATTGATTGACATTCAACAAAACAACCAATCAAAATTTCTTCCGCTTGCACGATCCTCGGTATGCAAATTTCCCATAACGGCAACTCGCAAAAAGTCACGCAAATGTCGGCAAAATAAGAAAATCATAGGCTACGATATATCTTCTAGACACAAGGACTCAAATTTACACGATTGCTAACTTGAAGGTTCTGGTATTGTACATGGTTGCTCTGTCTGAGCTGAAACTGAATGAAAATTCAAAACACGACGAGGTTGTCATGTACCAAGATATGCTGCATGCTTGAATCCTTTCCCATTTCAGGTGGTATCCGGAAATATTCTCTTTGCATTTGTCACCGATTTTCTTCATAAAAAAACCTTGGGCAATTAAGAGAAATACCTTCAGTTTCATTCTTTAGAATAAAGATATAAACAAAACCGTTTATAAACAAAGGAGTATATTGTAATTTAATTTAGTTCCAGAAGTGATAAATATTTGAGATTAGCAGCGAATTTTATCTCTAAACAGCAGCGAATTTTAAAACGAGGAAAATTTATTATAAAACTAGTCGGATCCTTCCATGTCAATGTCAAAGATCAATGAAACGGCACAAGTATTAAACAATGAATGAATAAACTGAAAATCGTGTATTGCGACTTGATTGCGGTTCTCGCCAAACATCAGTTTACCGTTAAGTTTACCGAATTATCGGTTGACTTGTTTATCATTCTTGGCGAAAGATACTTGTTCGTCTGCTCTTCGTTTTGTTTCGTAAAACGCGGAAACAACCACTACTCTGTTCATGTTATCAATACTAGCTGAAAGCGTCAAATGAAAATTCCGAGACACGATGCGATAAAACGGAATACATACTTCACTAATACTTCACTGTTGCTGTACTTCTCTGCTCCAGGTGAGAGACAGCTTGCATCAAACCGAACGCCATTCTCAGGAGAGAAAGAAATGGTGACAATTCTCCTAGAACGAAGAGAATTTATTAGAGCAATACATTTTACTTCGGCAGACTTGTTCCTTGTTTGTTCCTTGGCGATGGCGGTCGGATCGAAATTGTGAGCAAGACTCGTAGACAATTTACTTCCGTTGACAGCTCTATTGTTAAAGGGCCAATCAGACTGCGAGATTCCCGCGGCCAAAATTTGGCCGCCGACACGAACTCCTGTGAGAGATTGTATCAGGCCCTATTTTAGCGAGCGACCAACGTGAGAGAATATGAGAGCGATGCTAAAATTCGGCCTGATCGCTGGTTAGCCCGTATTTGGAAATTTCCCCTCAAAATTTGGCTTTGTAATATTTGCTGAGAACATCAAATTTCCTCGGGCAACCTATTACACGATAGTGCCTTCGACAGAAGAACTCTATTGTTTTTATGATTGTGTAATTTTCAAGGCAACTTTATACACAAATATTGTAGTTCATGTATTACACGTAGTTCATGTGGCTTTTAATTTCAATATGGTAATTGCTCCTTATCCCCGTCAATATTGATTTATACGGAAAGAAACTATAAACGAGAACCGTAAATCGAGTCGAATGAATGTAGAAGGTGGAATTTTGTGTAAGTAAGATGAAGCCAAAGCAAGAAGTGTAAAAGAAATAAGTTCCTTGATGTAAGTTGCAAAATAAAACATGCGAACTGAGCACATGATTTTAAGCCTGTTTTCCACCTCGCGCGGTGATCAGACAATCACATATTATGTGACTGTTTCAATATATAGAACGAGACAAAATTCGCCAACTTCGCAATATGTATTATTTAACAAGTTATCTAATATAGAACCACCTCCTCGCCGATGTACAACGGCGAAGTACATGCGTCTGTATATAAGAAAGACTGATATCTCGCCGATGTACAACGGCGAGGTGCGTCTGTATATAAGAAAGACTGATATCTCGCCGATGTACAACGGCGAGGTAGGTGCGTCTGTATATAAGAAAGACTGATATCTCGCCGATGTACAACGGCGAGGTAGGTGCGTCTGTATATAAGAAAGACTGATATCTTGCCGATGTACAACGGCGAGGTAGGTGCGTCTGTATATATGAAAGACTGATATCTCGCCGATGTACAACGGCGAGGTAGATGCGTCTGTATATAAGAAAGACTGATATCTCGCCGATGTACAACGGCGAGGTAGATGCGTCTGTATATAAGAAAGACTGATATCTCGCCGATGTACAACGGCGAGGTAGGTGCGTCTGTATATAAGCAAGACTGATATCTCGCCGATGTACAACGGCGAGCTAGGTGCGTCTGTATATAAGCAAGACTGATATCTCGCCGATGTACAACGGCGAGGTAGGTGCGTCTGTATACAAGCAAGACTGATATCTCGCCGATGTGCAACGGCGAGGTATATGCGTCCGTATATAAGAGAGACTGATATCTCGCCGATGTGCAACGGAGAGGTAGGTGCGTCTGTATATAAGAAAGACTGATATCTCGCCGATGTACAACGGCGAGGTTATTAAGTGCGACTGCATAAAATTTCAGCTTGAAATTCCGCCGGCGTAGTTCATCTGCGAATTATATAAAATGGAGCATGATGGAGATAAGTCTGTTGGCCGATGCAAAAAAGTAAAGATGGTTACACAAGCACGGATTTCTTAAACTATGGGGGGCAGTGTTCCGTTGCCCAGTGAGAAATATTTCTTTGACAATTGAAAAAAAAACAAACAAACAAACAAACAGAGTAACAAACAAACAGACAAACAACAGGTTATGGAAATTGAATGCTCGAAGTTATTTATTAGCCTGATCATTAGCAAAAGTCAGTTTTATATTCGTGATGAAGGACCTAGGCTTGTAACATGCCTGCCACATCGCTCATTTTTCTTGAACTAACAAGCCCAACCCTATATTCACTCCAGTCTTACAAGGAGTTGGTTTTACGAGCAAAAAGTAATCACAGTCAGCCGAACCGGGACAATTAAATCAAGCTTAATTGAAATAATAAATATACAATGCAATATCTATTGTTTTACATATTTACTGTTAAATTGCTTTATTTCGCTCGTGCGGAGCTATTCAAAAGGATATGTTTTTGTCCCCCCGTAGGGGCTAGGGTAAGGTTTTGTGCTCTGTGGAACCGGGGTCTGGAATTGGATATGTTTTTTATCACTTGTCTCTTAAGTACAGCGGTTCTGGCGACCGATGATCAACGGCGAGATATTGAGTCCTTCATTATATAGACGGTTTCACTTCGCCGATGATCAACGGCGAGATATTGAGTCCTTCATCATATAGACGGTTTCACTTCGCCGATGATCAACGGCGAGATATTGAGTCCTACATTATACAGACGGCTTCACTTCGCCGATGGTCAACGGCGAGATATTGAGTCCTTCATTATATAGACGGTTTCACTTCGCCGATGATGAACGGCGAGATATTGAGTCCTACATTATACAGACGGCTTCACTTCGCCAATGATCAACGGCGAGATATTGAGTCCTTCCTTATATAGACGGTTTCACTTCGCCGATGATGAACGGCGAGATATTGAGTCCTACATTATACAGACGGCTTCACTTCGCCGATGATCAACGGCGAGATATCGATGCCTACTTTTTCTGACGGTTTCACTTCGCCGATGATCAACGGTGAGATATTGAGTCCTACATTATACAGACGGCTTCACTTCGCTGATGATCAACGGCGAGATATTGAGTCCTACATTATACAGACGGCTTCACTTCGCCGACGATCAACGGCGAGATATTGAGTCCTTCATTGTATAGACGGTTTCACTTCGCCGATGATCAACGGCGAGATATTGAGTCCTTGATTATACAGACAGTTTCACTTCGCCGATGATCAACGGCGAGATATTGATTCCTACATTATACAGACGGCTTCACTTCGCCGATGATCAACGGCGAAATATCGAGTCCTTCATTATATAGACGGTTTCACTTCGCCGATGGTCAACAGCGAGATATTGAGTCCTTCCTTATATAGACGGTTTCACTTCGCCGATGATCAACGGCGAGATATTGAGTCCTACATTATACAGACGGCTTCACTTCGCCGATGATCAACGGCGAGATATTGAGTCCTTCCTTATATAGACGGTTTCACTTCGCCGATGATCAACGGCGAGATATTGAGTCCTTTATTATACCGACGGTTTCACTTCGCCAATGATCAACGGCGAGATTTCCGATCTGTATTATATAAAATATATTTAATCAAACTGATTGCGACATTCACATGAAAAAAGCCGTTCTATATATCGAAACAATCACATAATATGTCGCTATTAAAAATTCAGAAATGGAATAAGAAAGAATGACGATGAAAAACTTTAGGTGCGGGGGGGGGGGGGGTCGAATTTGAAAACGCATGGGGATGCTGAGAACGGAAGAAGGAAAAATAACTATTTTCCAGTTCATTCCTCCCTTTTCACGCACTAATCCATCCTCGTTTTCGGTCTTCTCCCGGCCCGAAAACAAGTAAATAACGACTGGGTACAAGTCAATCCCCTGCCCGGCCCCTTTCACACTGGCGAGAACCTGTGGTCTTTCCTTTCATGTCGATTTTCTTCCACACTGACTTGAAACACTTTGTTTTTTCAATGGTCAATACACCGGTAAATTGTTTTGATTTCTCACTATACAACCGCTGTAAGTTTGAGTATCCCATATCCTATAACTTCCTTCGGTCTCATCCTTGAAATTCATTGAATCTGAAACAATTTGCCAAAGTCACTGCCTTATGGATAAATTTCACAAAGTTGTACAGCCCCAACCGAACTTGGTTTCGCTGTAAATTGAGTCGGAGCCGGAAGGAAACAAGGAAAATTATAAGACAAATATAATTATATTACCTACACTGAAGACGAAACGTTTTTGTTGTACAAGAGAGGATGATCTGGTTAAACGTGTTATGTACAAAATCGTGATTGATGACCCTGACCTGAGAGTCTCGAAGAGGGTCATTTTACTGGTATTGAAACTGAAAAACATCGCCAAGTAATCATTTGTACAGGGGAGGGGGGGGGGGAGGAGAATGTCACCACTTTAGCACGTGTTCGATAGTTTAGCCCAAGCTGTTGAACCTACATTGTCTTCGCTTAGTTTAGGAGTTTTTCGCCCATTTAAGGAAGAGGTAAGCTTAATCGTGATTTCTTTCGTCACATTGTGCTGTCTGCATATAAATATATTGCTGCAGCGTCACTTTAAGAATATCACGGACCAAAATTCAGTCAAAAACAATGAAAACCACTGCCTGTACAACTGGCAACAAAGCTACTTAATAGTAGGCTTACTAAATTAACTGCCTGTTGGCAATAACCACTGCTTGAAATTAAACTTTGAATTGCAAAATTTTGTAAAAGGCGATTCAAATTTTGTAAGAAGAGTGTACTTATCACAGGTCAGGTCAGGTGCATCCAGGTAAGGTCAGGTGCATCAACACTTTTCTGTGGTAATTCCCCCTGTGTTTTTAGCTGATCCCACGTTCCTTCACATTTGTTTGTCTTTTCGAAGCTAATTAATTTGTGGAAGTTCTATATTTTAAGGCAACGCGGAACCTCTTAGGAACCAAATGTTGGGCCTAATACTATAAAAATGTCCATCAATGTCCCTCTATATGTACACTGCATATCCTTCACGAAGCCTAGGGCCAGGCGGCACTTGCGTTCCTCCATTGAGTGAAATCATGTCTGTATAAAGGCTATAGAGACTTCAAAAGAAGTTTTTTCTCTTCTCATCTTTTATTTCCTTAACGAAAACTAACATTGCAAAAGCTGCAAAACTTTCCATCTCCCACCAGTTGGGGCTTTTAAAATGTTTGTATTTCATTTTTCACTGTTTCTTTCAGAGGTTTATAGTGTCCCCAATAGCACTGCTGTGCCTACCATTCAGACTCTTCATTAATAATAATAATAATAATAATAATAATAATAATAATAATAATATTGTTATTGTTGTTAGTATTATTATTGTTATTGTTATTATCATTATTCAACTGATGCAACAATCTCATCAAATATCCTCATGCACGCATTGCGTGCCTATGTTTGCTACAGGTTTCAACACAGTTTTGACTGGACTTTATTTGTTAATGTAAGAAAGTAAATATAAAACGGCGAGATATGGAGTCCTTCATTATATAGACAGTTTCACTTCGCCGATGATCAACGGCGAGATATTGAGTCCTTTATTATACCGACGGTTTCACTTCGCCAATGATCAACGGCGAGATTTCCGATCTGTATTATATAAAATATACTTAATCAAACTGATTGCGACATTCACATGAAAAAAGCCGTTCTATATATTGAAACAATCACATAATATGTCGCTATTAAAAATTCAGAAATGGAATAAGAAAGAATGACGATGAAAAACTTTAGGTGGGGGGGGGGGGTCGAATTTGAAAACGCATGGGGATGCTGAGAACGGAAGAAGGAAAAATAACTATTTTCCAGTTCATTCCTCCCTTTTCACGCACTAATCCATCCTCGTTTTCGGTCTTCTCCCGGCCCGAAAACAAGTAAATAACGACTGGGTACGAGTCAATCCCCCGCCCGGCCCCTTTCACACTGGCGAGAACCTGTGGTCTTTCCTTTCATGTCGATTTTCTTCCACACTGACTTGAAACACTTTGTTTTTTCAATGGTCAATACACCGGTAAATTGTTTTGATTTCTCACTATACAACCGCTGTAAGTTTGAGTATCCCATATCCTATAACTTCCTTCGGTCTCATCCTTGAAATTCATTGAATCTGAAGTAATTTGCCAAAGTCACCGCCTTATGGATAAATTTCACAAAGTTGTACAGCCCCAACCGAACTTGGTTTCGCTGTAAATTGAGTCGGAGCCGGAAGGAAACAAGGAAAATTATAAGACAAATATAATTATATTACCTACACTGAAGACGAAACGTTTTTGTTGTACAAGAGAGGATGATCTGGTTAAACGTGTTATGTACAAAATCGTGATTGATGACCCTGACCTGAGAGTCTCGAAGAGGGTCATTTTACTGGTATTGAAACTGAAAAACATCGCCAAGTAATCATTTGTACAGAGGGGGGGGGGAGGAGAATGTCACCACTTTAGCACGTGTTCGATAGTTTAGCCCAAGCTGTTGAACCTACATTGTCTTCGCTTAGTTTAGGAGTTTTTCGCCCATTTAAGGAAGAGGTAAGCTTAATCGTGATTTCTTTCGTCACATTGTGCTGTCTACATATAAATATATTGCTGCAGCGTCACTTTAAGAATATCACGGACCAAAATTCAGTCAAAAACAATGAAAACCACTGCCTGTACAACTGGCAACAAAGCTACTTAATAGTAGGCTTACTAAATTAACTGCCTGTTGGCAATAACCACTGCTTGAAATTAAACTTTGAATTGCAAAATTTTGTAAAAGACGATTCAAATTTTGTAAGAAGAGTGTACTTATCACAGGTCAGGTCAGGTGCATCCAGGTAAGGTCAGGTGCATCAACACTTTTCTGTGGTAATTCCCCCTGTGTTTTTAGCTGATCCCACGTTCCTTCACATTTGTTTGTCTTTTCGAAGCTAATTAATTTGTGGAAGTTCTATATTTTAAGGCAACGCGGAACCTCTTAGGAACCGAATGTTGGGCCTAATACTATAAAAATGTCCATCAATGTCCCTCTATATGTACACTGCATATCCTTCACGAAGCCTAGGGCCAGGCGGCACTTGCGCTCCTCCATTGAGTGAAATCATGTCTGCATAAAGGCTATAGAGACTTCAAAAGAAGTTTTTTCTCTTCTCATCTTTTATTTCCTTAACGAAAACTAACATTGCAAAAGCTGCAAAACTTTCCATCTCCCACCAGTTGGGGCTTTTAAAATGTTTGTATTTCATTTTTCACTGTTTCTTTCAGAGGTTTATAGTGTCCCCAATAGCACTGCTGTGCCTACCATTCAGACTCTTCATTAATAATAATAATAATAATAATAATAATAATAATAATAATATTGTTATTGTTGTTAGTATTATTATTGTTATTGTTATTATCATTATTCAACTGATGCAACAATCTCATCAAATATCCTCATGCACGCATTGCGTGCCTATGTTTGCTACAGGTTTCAACACAGTTTTGACTGGACTTTATTTGTTAATGTAAGAAAGTAAATATTAACTAGAAGGAATTTCTGATATTGAAACACTTTATTGAATTTGGAACTCTACTTCAATTTAAGGTTATTCAACAATTTACATTTCGCATGTTTATTTAATTCACAAATTCACAAAAATACATAAATTAATCTAGGCGGGCGGAGCTACAAGGGTGCAGCAGTCAAATAAGAATAAATAACAATTAATAAGGATAAACAACTATCTCCTGAACTATCTACATTAATTGGCAACTTTAAGGAATTTACAGGCAAGAAT
Source organism: Siderastrea radians (assembly GCA_964017195.1). Classification (NCBI taxonomy): domain Eukaryota; kingdom Metazoa; phylum Cnidaria; class Anthozoa; order Scleractinia; family Rhizangiidae; genus Siderastrea; species Siderastrea radians. The sequence goes on from OZ024893.1 coordinate 14,443,303, forward strand.
TACAGAAAACTAAATACAAAATTAATAGAGGAGAGGAAGAAAGGATGCGAAAAATAGGAAAATTGATCAGTTATGCTACATAGTTTGCAATTTTCTGCAGTAGAATAGGCGCTTTAACATAATCATCCTCAGCCTCCATTATCAAAAGCATTATATTATGAATATGGTTTTTAAAAGCACTCTTGGGGAGTTGACGAAATTTATCGTGGATGGAGTTCCAAAGTTTAGCTCCAAACTGGCAACAGACTCTTGAGTTTGACTTAGTCTTAAGGTTGTGGTGTAAACGTTACCAGAGAAAGAGAACCTGGTCTTATGCATATGTTTTTCGTTAGCTTTGGTGAAGAGGTCACTGATGTTAGACGTTTAACAGTCATACGTAACATACGTGTGACGTCAACATTATAGATGATACTGTTTCGACATACTGGAATCTTTGAATTGTCCACCGACAAAATTAGTTTGTGTAGTACACTCGTTTTTTTAATAAGAACGCGTACAATTTGGCTGAGCCTAAGGATGTTCTAATTTTAGCCCGTACATTTTCTTAAATTTTGGGGCAAATCTCAGTCTCAACGTTCTTATAAAAAATGGTTCTTATAAAATAAAAAGAGTGTAGTCATAAACTTGAAATGTTTACTGGGATGTCTGGGCTTCTCAGTTGATCCAAGTGCTTTTGTCGTTTAGAGCCACATTTTGTTTTATTTTGTTCTCTTTTGTACAACGGAGCAAGCCGGACTGCATTTGGGAAATCGATTCCAGCGAAGCGATGAACAAACTGCGTTGATGGGAAAAACGGATCAGTAGGATTTTTTTTACTAGTGTATCAGGCTTCTGATTGGACATACGATGTTAATTCACTGTGAAAAAACATCGTATGTCCAATAGGATTGCTTCATGTCGGTGAAAGACGATTTTTACATCACTGTTTTAGAACGAGTAAATCTCAGTACTTATATAATAGATTTATTTTCGACAAGATATCGCTATTTGCATTCAACCACCCAGAATTTTGTTCAGAAACATGCATTCTTATTCAGTGTCAACGTAGGATACGTTTATTCAACGGTAATCATCAGTCATTTAACTTGAACTAAGGGCTCTATTCATACGACAGAAATATTATTCAACTTTAACGCATCATATTCAACTTAAATCCAAACTACTGTCATTCAACAAAGATATTGATTCAACTTCAACTTACATTCAAAACGCGGGGATTGAACGAATCGTTCAGCTACAACTCTTTGTAGAGTGCAAACAGTATTTTCGTGAAATACAAATTATAAATTTGTCAAATTTTGTACGATTTAGTTGTTGTACAATTCAGTAAAAAAATTGCTGAAGCATGAACAGCCGCTAACTTGACTAGATGACTAGGTGAAGTTGACCATTCACAAAATTGACCATTTACAAAATTGCACACAATTGTGCAATTTTGATTTACTGATGTTTCACGGAAATAGTGTTTGCACTCTAATTTCCCGGGCATTTCTAAATATTTCCATTCAACAACATCTTCCTGTTTCCCTCCGCACTAGCAAGATACCGCCACAGTTTCTTCGAAGGGAGGCAGCACGTGATCAAAATGGCATCGGTTTGTTTCAGCTTGGGGAGAGCTTAGTAAATAGAGAGAGAAATTAGAATGTGCCTGCAACCGCAATGTGTGATCACTCTAATGAAAACATCTGTGCATTCTTGCTTCGATTCTGGATGCTGTTTGGAGCCGTTTGGTAAGGGGTTTATTGTTATTAGCAAGACGTGATACCATGTAAGGAAACGCTGTCTTTTTACTATTTAGTCGCATTTGTTGAATAAACCAACATTGACAGAAATTTCAATAAAAAACGTCCACAGCCTTTGTTTTGCGCAATACCCGTGATAAGTTACAACGTATGTACAGATTGTAACTCAATTGGTTTTTACATTCGTTTGTCACTAAACCTGATAGCTTGTATTTCCGACGGGACTTATAGAATCCTCAAGATCCTGCTAAATTGGCCGGTGAAATTTCCGCGGTAATCTTTTACGATCTGTAAAAACGAAACTAAGAAACATGCAGGCTTATCCTATTCCAAAAACATAGAGTTTAAATGTTAATATTACGCGAGGTACAATCCTTTTGTTTGGGTTGTTTTTTACGGTCAGTAATGTCTAAAAACTAACGATCCGTAAAAATGACTAAAATAAAACCCACCCGAAAATGAAGAAGATGAAGGGAACTACACCATTATCCATATTATTTTTAAGCCCCAATAACGAAAAGCATCTACTTTCCGTCCAGGCATACATTGTTCAGGCATACAGGTAATGAGAATAACGGATATGATCACCAAAGATGAAATATCTTGATATTTCATCAGATTCTCCCAACCGCTATCACAGGATATAGAAACCTAAATATATTTGCTTTTGAGGGGCTTAGGTTTCGTGAAAAACATAAGAAATAACCCTGTCAAATCAGTTTCTAATCACAGAAGATTTTAAAAAACATCACAAAAAATTTGTCATGAAAACACGACGTTTTAAACTTTCACAATTTTATTTTGGTATATTTCAACTGTCCGACCCCTTTAAATTGATATTTGAAAATTACGACACGGAGTCGGCGAAACGTCGTGTTTTTATCACAAATTTTTGTTTTAAATAAACCAGTTTTGTGGGTTAATTCTCGTGACATTTGATGAGCTTTAAGAGGTAAAAAACTAAGAAAAATTGAAAGTTTTCTGTTACGAAGAGATTCATTAGAATAAACAGATGGCTAGTTTTTTCGTCGAATGTCATAATGTCATCACCCAGTATTTATGTTACAACATGCAAAGTAAGCAGTATTTTTATGTTCCTTCCCAAGGATTATTTTTGCAATCTTTAAAGATGTGGCACGACATTAAAACCCACGCTAAATTATTGCCATATTACGACGATAAAATGAAGCAAGTGTTGGCGGACAGTTGTGGCACGTTAAGCCACAACTGCACGTTCAGCCTGAATTAGTTTAATTTCAAAATTTATGTAAAGGGATAAACTTTGTTACTGAAACCAAAGTTGAACACTGCTTTAACTACAAGGGAAACCAAATGGAAAAGACTGTCAGCTGCCATGTTTTGGAAAATTTATTTCTTTTATTCCTTTTATCTTCAATTAATTGGCTATCACAGTGCTATCCAACTGACAAGTAGAAAGAACTATTGACGTAAACATCCAAAGTCATAATTAATCAGTGCTTGCAATCGATAAAAATGCACATATTCTGAAGCAAAACACCGGAGTTATTACAATTCTGCGTGGCATTCGATTCACTGAGATAAGTTTGGTAGCAAGGTGCCAGTGTCGGATATCCCTCGACTGCGTGAAAACATGACGAAATTTTGCCGAGTCAGTTCGTTTTTGCTTTGCCTTTTTTTGCGCAATTTTTACACAGGTAAGTTCAGTTGCACTGCAAAAGTCATTTGGCAACGGCCTCTTTGTTCATTTTTTTAAGACGACAGAACTGTCACAAGCCAGACTAGACACGATATCAACAAAGATGCAATATTAATACGTAAATGAATAGAATGTTTCAAACCTCTTTTTCTACCGTACACTAGGACAGAATTTAGTACAACCCAACCAAAGGAAAACGGTTCATTCTAGCAGAGCACGTCCCAAGGCTGGGAGAGATGCATTATCGAAAGAATAAAAGGCTCTCATTTCGAAAACTTTTTTGTGGCCCCTGGTCTCCTGGGCAAAAAATACTGGAAGGAGCAAGTCACTGTGAAGGAAGTCAAATGTTCTTGCGCTGATTATACCTGTTTTTTTACTCTCGGCGGCTGATAGCGCTTAACTGGGTAGGATATATAAGACGAATGTTGTCAATTTCTTTTAATAATTATCTTTCTCTTCTTTTGGCATTCACTAATTCAGTGTCTGATCAACAAAGGCACATCGTGGCCTTGGAATTTAATTACTCTTCACTTCGCTCATTTTAAGAAACTAGAAAAGTCAGCCATAATTTACCCTAACTCACTCTCAGTGTTGTCTTTTTGTATGTTTTGCCTAATTGCTATATGATTCTTATTTAAATGGCACTCGCCCTTTGTGTCCTTGATATGAGTTTCCTCTGGCGTCTATCTATTTTAAATAGCAGCAAATATGGATTAATGAAACGGTCGACTGTTTAGCCAATTAAGACTGGAGGCAGGGTTTTTTTTCTCTTAACCTCCTTCTTTTGTAGTATCTAACGACACACATTTAATAGACAGAAAAGGATATTACCGAACAAAAAGGAGAAAAAATATGAATCCCGCAAGTCGAAGTTCTGCTCACACTTAATTTCAATATTCGCACAAGCTTTGTTCGGATGTGCATCTCGTACTCTGCCTTCGTATCGAATAAACATTTGTTTTTCTTCCTCCAAACATTCTTCTAGCAGGATTCATGAATTCAACCAGACTGTTAATATCGTTCTGTCGTGTTTTGAATTAAGGCCCCTCAAAACGAACGCATCTTTGCTTTTTTATGTTCCGTCCAAACAAAACAATTTTGAGAATGGGCTGCGGAGTGGAATCCTTTTTAAAACGCGTGTGAACGGGGAAATCGCAAACTTAAAATGACGAGGCGTTTGTTTGGAGTCATTGGTGGATGGGGGTAACGGTGTATGGGTTAGTCGGTTCTCGATCGCGTTTCATTTCAATGGATGGGAGTAGCCGGTTCATGATCGCGTTCCATGTAAGTGATGGCTACATTTATGGTGAATTTATAAGTAAGAGTTCATGGGTGAGTTGATGGGTAAATTTGTAATTATAAGTGAATTTATGAGGGGATTTGAGGGTGAGATCATGGGAGAGTTCATGGGTGAGTTCATGGGAAAGTTCATTGGAAAGTTCATGGGTGAATTCATGGGTGAGTTCATGGGTGAGTTCATGGGTGAATTCATGGGAAAGTTCATGGGTGAGTTCATGGGAGAGTTCATGGGAGAGTTCATGGGTGAGTTCATGGGTGAGTTCATGGGAAAGTTCACGGAAAAGTTCATGGGAAAGTTCATGGGTGAGTTCATGGGTGAGTTCATGGGAAATTTTATGGCTGAGTTCATGGGTATATTAATGGATATAAATTGTGGGTATGATCATGGTTGAATAATAAATGAGGTGAGATCATGGTTGAATAATGGGGTGAGATCATGCGTGAATAAAGGGCTGAGTTCATGGGAAAATTCATAGGAGACTTCATGGGTATAAATTGTGGGTATAAATCATTTGCAAACGAAGGGGTGATCGGTGATCGGTTCCTAATATAGTAATTCACTGAGTTTTGTGATTCCGCTTAAGGCTGCGGGTGAAAAGCTGCTCATGAATAAATTTATAACGTTAATAGAAACTTTTTAGAAGTTTTCCAACAAAACAAAACAAAAACTACAATAATCCTCCCTATAGCTAACATAGAGCTTGGGAAAGGCTTATAATCTTCATTCCAAAATTGTGCGATCTCTAAATTGCAACATATCGTTCTTTTCTCGGCAGCGAACAATAGCTGCTTGAACTTACTTTCCATAATATGCATAATCGTACTTTAAACATTCGTGTTTATTCGGTAAGCCTTCGGAAGCCCTAAAACCACCAATTTTGTATCCAAGAATACAGCGCAGATTGCGGGGGGGGGGGGGGGGAGACCCATATGAAAGTGACGCAGATGCTCGTCGTCTAATTTAGGGGTGTAAATTGCCGATTTTGGTCTCGCTTAGGGTTCACAGGACGGAAAGCCAATACTTTTACCTGTACAGGTATCGCTTAGGGTTGTGCGTAAAGAAATATCTAGCTGAAAAAACCAAACGCCGTCAATCTTTAGCGTCAATCTTTAGCGCAATTAAAAATCACTGTAACTTTTATTTGGTTGTCTGTTTGGCCTGGTCTCCTTTAGGGTTCAAATAACGCTTGAGCCACGCCCAGATTGGTCTACTTTAGGGGTTTAATTCTAATTTTCCGACGAGCATCCCCGTCAGTTTCATATGGGCGTCCCCCCCCCTTCCCGGGGCGCAGATATAGAATTTCCTGAACAGACGCAACAGGCAGACAAACTAGGTGTATTTGTAGATTGTCACAACAGAAGCCTTTTTTTCAAACAGGCTTTTTAACAAAATATCGAGGGCTTCAAATTCAAACAATGACGATTTTACTCATTTAAAAGCTAACAACTTTCAATGGAACCCAGAATCCTATAATCGGCTTCAGTTGTGACACAATAAAGGTTTTAAACTGATCAATGAGTGATAAAATCAAGAAGTGTTGTCTTCTCCACGAGGAGAAAACTTGGACCCGGAGTCGCGTTTTACAAAATCGTAAGTTTGGGAGCTCATAGCATCGCAAAGAAGCGCAATCTATCAAACCAAAAACAACCTTGCTGCACTTTCACCATTGCCCAAACTCTCTGTTAAGTTTCAATGGAGTCGGCTACCAAACGTTCAAGATATAACGTTTTTAGCGCAAGACCTCCACCGAAATTTTTCCTTATAATTTATTCATGAGCAGCTTGTCACCCGCGGCCTTAAACCATCCGGGTGGTGTCGGACTTATATCTAGCAAAATAACAATTGAGGGCCAATTGAAAGAAAGCAAATAAATTTAATTACTTGGGAAATTTAAAATGCAAAAATACATTGAACATGATTTCAACGAGAAAAGGTTTCCTAGATTTGCCATAATTATTTGCGTATTTATTTAGAAGTTTCGTTATTCGCGTTGGAAATGATTACGTCCGAATCTCTTTTTATAAGAAGAATAGTTTTATCTAATTTGGCACTGGAAATCTTGAGTCGCTTGCGCTTTCTCGTTGTTGATATACATAAGTTCGTAGGCAGACTTAATCAAGGTCCTAGCTTTGCCGTTCAGTTTGCTATTTTACTGGAAAATGTCAACGCTATTTTGCCGGAAGTTTTTCAATTTTTTCGAATCAAAATGGATCATACGCGATGTTGAATGTACTGGAGTTGGCGTCTAAAGATTTGTTTATTTAAAAAGTTGTAACTTAAAGGGCAAGTTATAATATTTGTTTTAATTTCCAGCTCATTATGTTTGCAAAGCTCAATAAATGTTTAGTCGTGTTATGATTGGATGCTCTTTAAGGTAGTCTAAAAAGAACACGAGTATAAATTTACATTCCCTATAAACTACACAGCGCGCAGCATTAAACATATCTCTGTCGATTTATTTGAATTCTTTTTTGCTTCCAATAAAAAATATTTGAGACAATTGCTACAATGGTTTGCCTGAAGTTAATCAACACTTTATAACTGATCTTTTTGTAATGTTCTCGCTCGTGTAATTATTCCACACAATGTAATTGTTCCAGCTTTCAACTTGACAAAGAGTTCCCTTTAGGAACGTAAATATTGATAGCGCTTAAGTGTTGTTCTCAGAGGCGTGTCAACTGGGTATGACCACAAAGGGCTAGTAGGGCCTTCAAGTGTGAAGTTCTTTGGTTCTTTCTCCTCCTTTTTTTCACGCGACGTCCACATTATCTATTATTAGTGGGTCTGTGCATTTTATACAATGAACAGAAATGAGTATCATTTCTAGAAGCTGAAAGACCGTTAGATTAATTTTTCATGTCTGCGAAGCGAGAGCTCAGTTGCAACTTTCAACTCTGAAAATGTTTAAACATTTAACTGTGATGAAACTGAGTTGAAGTCAAACATTTTCTATCCTGAACGTACGTATTCTGTAACCTTGATTGTGTGTTGCAGTGACAAGGAATCAAAAGCGGAAAGAAAGTGTAGTTGAAGCGAATATCAGCTTGCAAGGAAGCGGTATTGTTGAAATTCTTAAGACTTGATTCTAAGAAACTGCAACTAATACCGGAAATTGAAGGGGCGAATTTTAAAACCTCTCACGGCTGTTGAAACTGTTGAAACAAAACCCGGAAATATCGTAAAAACTGACTCTGTAATCTTAAACTTTATGCATGATCAGTGCAACTACTATATAGTTACTGCCGAGTAGTGAACACAAATTTACGTGGTTTAAAGAAACCATAATGCAGTGTAATATTCTATGAACACAAGCAACGGAGGAGTCTCTTTAGAGAAAAAGGCATTCTGAGCGGCGCTTAAACTGCAAAACGCTAGAGAAAGGCTGCAGAGAGCTGGACGATGGACCTTTTGAGAAGACAGCCTTTATGCTACATAATTCTCGGCATTTTCGTACACAGATGCTGCGTTTCAGGTAAATATGATGCGATGTTTTGTCCTATGAGGCTGGAGTGCTACTCTGAAGCAGGGCGGGTTTCAGTTAATTAAGTGTGTTTCGTTAAAAACTCTGGCGCCACTTTCTCCAACAATCATAGGTAAAACTGAAAATTATCGTGCCTTCATCGTGCGCGTTTTCCCTCGCTTGATGCCATTTACTGGTATTCGTTACGAGTTCTGATTGGTTCTTGCTGTTGTTTGTTTTTTGCTGCGGTGATTGGTTAGAGAAATTACTTTCACTTTGGTTTATATTACCACCCTAAATTTTAGTTAAAACTGTTAAGTGAGTAATGCTTCCTTACTTCCTCTGTCTGGATTAATTCGTGGTAAAAATGTTCGAAAACTATTAACAATACGCTCAAATAATGAAAAATAAAACCTACTAGGGTATTATATCTTCTCCGTTTAAACGTTGGATGCTAACTGCCTAGCACATAGTTTATTCAAATATTAACAGCACGTCAGCATGTCTGACAGCCGTTAAAAACTTAATGAAAGAGGAAAATAGGGCAACATATACATAATGCCTTTTTGGCAGAAGGCAGATTTCGCGAATTCTCATTAGTACTAGAAATACGTGACTCGCAGAACCTCGCGAAGCTCAGGCACGGGTGCACCCCAACACTGAGCGATGGGGGTGGGGAGGGGATAGAAAATTGCTTTAACTGGAGGTGTGGATGGGTGGCCACAATGGTCCCCAATTGGGAGTTAAGATCGACATTCTGGTCCCCATTCGCTTCCATGTAACTTGCATCCAATCCTCTGTCATGTATACGAAAATACGTTCAGCCCCCCCCCCCCCCCCCAAACTCTCTTCATTCTAAAATAAGGTAAATTGCTCTCTGGAGAGGACGTATAGTATTGCTGTGGACCTGTTGTCCAAGGCAAAATGTGTGGTGTTTCTGTTTATTTTGGTTGGGTGAGAGTAGGTTATCAGAAATGCAGTTCAAATTCCAATTGGAACTTGTTATCTCCAACATTAACCCGGCCATTTCCTTTGGATTCTGTTGTACAGTTTTTGTTCTATTTACTGGGTATTGACAAGTGTCAATAGCTAAAACAATACATTATTTCCCTTGACTGGTTGAGATACTGTAGCAGGAGTCTCTCACTGCTGAAGAGTGATGTGGTGCATTAAAAAAATTATCCATTTTTACCCAAAAGTTGAAATGAGAATAATACAGAATAATGGCAAGCAAAGCACAGAGTTTCATATTGATGTTGTAACATGTTTATTCATTCCCCCAACATACTATAGAAATTGGATTAGATAACTGTCACAATAATATACATGTAATACATTAACCCTTGAAGCCCCAGTGACCAGCATCTCCCTACAATAACAATGCTTTAATTAGGTCATCAGAATTAAGGAATTGATCACCAAACATGAATAGTGTTAATGTCAGTAGAAAGAAGTTCTCTGCACTAGTACTACAAGAAATGTATGAAGACCAGTACGGAGAATTTGCAGGTTTACATTGGGGCTTAGGGAGGTCAATTGGTGTGAAAAGCAAGAGTAGCTAATTGAGGGAAAAGGTGAATGTTAAGATTATAGCATGTGAAATCTTCAGAAGTAAGACAAACTTTCACATAGACAAATCATGTTGAAGGTGATCAGGATCTCAATTCCCATGAATTTGGTGCTTGTTTGTGCACTGGGAGGAGAGCTGTGATGCTGGTCACTGTATGTAGCATGAAATTATTATCAATAATTAATTTTAAGCAGTAATGTTTGTTTCACGTCAAATACATGCAGGTAGTACGTACCTATCCCCGCTACACATTTTAAAGCGGTAATTGTCAGGCAGAGCAATACTTGTAAGTGCATTTCCAAACCAAATTGTGAACAGAAATTGTCCTTTCTGATCCATCTGAATATTATTTTTTTTACTATTAACAGGGTCAAATTATATCCATAACGGAAAACATAAACTTTTATGAATTCCTACTGATCCAATGTGAATTATTTCTTTCAAATATTTTTTCGGGAACGTCCTAAACTTAAGATTTAAATTCTTTTTACTGCTCATACACAAATATGCTAGTTGTTTGGGGAACTGAAACCTATTTTGTGAATAATTTCATTTCTCTTGTGTAATCTGTAATTTTGATCATCCTTGGAAAAGTAATTATACGTTAATAATAATTACTGGTTCATCAAGAGTAAAGATACCTGTTCAGTCACCGTCCGTTGGAAAGGTACTGATATTTCTAGCAAAAATATCCCGCCTCTTGTTGCAAAAATATTCCCGCCTCTTGTTGCTTCTATAACAAAATCATTTTGTCGAAGCACTTCTTGTCGGTGTCACCGGTCCTGATCGGTTTCAGCACACATTTTCTCGAAGAGTTTGCAGCCACTGGGTTCATTCTTACCGGTATTATTCAATAGCCCTTTTCACAGTTACCTTTTGCATTTGCATGACAATGTAATTGAACGTGGATGTGAGGCAATTTCGGGCTAAAAGTGCAAAATTGCCCGAAATTGCCTCACATCCACGTTCAAATACATTGTCATGCAAATGACAAAAGGTAACTGTGAAAAGGGCTATTGGTGTGACTGAGTTATAATATTCGAAGACCTGTATCGATTCTCGCGTTGTTGGCGAATTTCGTTTTATCGCAGCGCTGTGCTATCAGGTAAATTTAAGCTACGTTATGTATGTTTCAAGATTTCTCGCCTGTGATATTCCAGTCTCCTGTTTGTGTCCTGCTGATGGCTTTAGTCTTCGCTAGGCTATTATCGGAAAACGATGTTCTGTACCCGTGCTTTCTTGTCGTCGACTCCTTCGCCTTCGTTGTTCGCGCTGAATTTCAAGTCGGCGTTCACGCTGAGTTTCAGTTGTAAATCTCCCCCGGAATGGATTTTCAGCCACTTGTTTAATCAGGCGTTGCTTGCTTGTTCACAGACGATGAATAAACATATCAGCACCCAAATAAACGCAGCGAAGCAAGCAAGAAATGAAGAAACACGCCGAAGAGAATCCGCCGAAGAAACATGAGAGTGCACAACTGTCAGCGGTCGCGATTTGGTTTTGTTGCTAGGCAACTGTGCGGACACCATCGAAATATATACGGGCCGATCGAGATTTGACCGCCCTTTGCGATCCTCGCGCGAACCCCACGCGACAAATTTATAAACCTCGCTTCGCGAGGAAAAATTTGTGCAATAGTTCATGAGCCAAACTGAGAAGTGAAAGCTCTCTGTTAAAAAAAAAAAAAGAAAAAGAAATCGCTCAATAACAGGGGGATTTTAAGTAGAAAATTAATTAAACAGGTGTTAACGGGCGATTCTTACAGTTTAGTCAGTGAAAATACGCAACATTTTAACCCTTTAAGCCCAGGCATCATTATTCAAATTCTCCTTACTGGTCTCCATGCATTTCATTGATTACTAATTGGGAGAACTTGTTAAGAAATCAAGACAATTCATCTTTGGTGTTCACTTCCCGAATTCTCATGACTTTTATGTGTTATAATGCACTGATATGATGAGGAGAAGATTGATGCTGATCACTATTGGGGCTTTAAGTGTTAACATTTGCATACCTAAAATGGTCACTACTTCAATCCATGAAAAACAAAATAAAAAAGCCGGATAGCTGCTCTGCCGCGGGAAATTTCTTTCTTCCATCTGCTATTCATTGGGTCTACCACTGAGAATAAGGAAAGCTATTACTGCATTATTGATTAAAAATGTAAATAGTTAATGTCAAAAGATCGGTTATTACACTTATAAATGTTAATCCGAAACAAGATGTGAAGATGATGCTAGTGTTTGATTGTTAAGCCTTAAAACATGAAGAAAATTTGTCGAGTCAGTTGTTTTCTGCTTTGCTGTCTTATGCACAATTTTTTCACAGGTAAGTTGAAGTACAATGATTATTTGCGGGTTTCGGGATGTTTTTCCTGGTGGAAATTAAGACAAACCTTGACCGACAACGGAAGCAGACGAAATCGGCCGATTCCACCGACAGACGATAATTGAAAGGAAATTAAAGTGCCTCCCCCATAGAAGAAAATGCTCTCGCCTCCAAAATCTTTACCTACATTCGTCCTCTTTTCCGGAAACCAGGGGCAGAAAATACTTGTCGGAAGGGAGGAACTGATCTGATTTGCACTCGCACCGAGTTTTATCCGTCTTCGCAAAATTGGTGGAAAACTTTAGTCGGGTAAAACAGATTTTGTCATAACTCTTTTTAGCTAACTTTACCTTCGTCTGCAATATATCTGGGCAAAACACCTTGGCTTACAAGTAAAAGTAAAATCTCTCTTTACTAAGAAGGGGTACTAATTTATCGCAACTCACAATGTGGTCTTATTGTATGTTCTAGCTTGTTATGTTACTATTTAATGCGTGCATAAATATTGCAATCGCACATTCTTTACTGGTAACGATTTTCTCTCGGCGTTTAATATCTTAAAACGTGCTTTGAATACACAATACGAAGTGTGAATTAATGACCCAGGGGTTTAACAAATTAAGAGCTAGCTACCGCACAACAGATGTTTTTCTTTCGGGTTATTAGTTATTTCTTTTTATCTGCTTTTAAAGCATCTAACGCTTACGTGGCCGACATTTCAGATAAGCCACAAAATTTTAAGTAGTCTTGGACTAATGGACATATTTTATCGAGCTTTACCCCCTAATATCTTACAATAACACAAATTAAAAATTTCAGCTTACGTTAACAACGCTTTAAAAACTAGCGAATAAATATATCCCATCTTGTTTTCTTTCTGGCTTTCGTAAGGCTAGAAATTCAGACTTTTTTCAGGTTTCACATATATTTTGTTTGAGTGTTCGAGTTACTCTGCCATTAACATTTCATAATAATAAATAATGAAAAAGAGCACATTTTGAACTCTCGGAGCTCATTTTTAAATAAAATTAAAACTAATAAAAATCAGCATATGTACATCATTGTAAGCTAATTGTTACTAGCTGAGAAAATGATGAGTGAAAAAAAGTGTCACATGACAAGTTGCTTGTCACTCTGTTGCCTTATGGCTTTGTTTTAGAATAACTGATCTCGAACTGTTTGTGCGCCACATATCGTTGAGCAAGGCAAAATTCAGTCATGAGAACATGTGTACATACATACTTATAAGGTTTACTGGGAAACCACAAAGGAGACGTCACAGATTATCGGCCTTCGATAATTAACTTTTCACTTTCAAGTTACATCTTACTCTGGAGATCATTTGTGGGCGAAGCAGCCTTTTGTTATTTTATAAATAGGACAAGAAACGCGTGTTTGTTATTGTTATCCCGAATCCTGTGCGATCTATTGAATATTATTTTGTTATTACTCGAAGTTTATATATTTCCATTCACTAGTTGACGGTTGCAGTTGAAGGACCGAAGATTGAAGAACTAACTGTCGCTAGCCATAATCTAGATCTAATAAACGTGATCATGTTTAGGTTTTGAGTCTAATCCCAAATCTAGTCTCTAACTAAAGCCAGTTAGTCAGCAGATAGCCTGCGTTCCTCGCACGTTTGACTCAGTTTGACGCAGTTTTTGCTTTTTGGCCGCGAGAAAATTGGGGCGGGGCAAAAATATAGTTTTTCATCGCCCCAGTTTTCGCGCGGCAAAAAAGCGAAAACTGCTGCAAACGTGCCGAAAAGGCGACAGAAACGCTTGCTACGAGGACTAGTCTGCATTCTCTAGTTGAAGAGGGGATAGCCGAACCATCAAGTCCCGCATTAAGTGTCGTCAGCAATCTCAGTCAGCCAAACGTTTTCTCTCATTTTGCCCATTTTCCCCACAGTCGCGCTACAAGAATGCCCCGGCTGGGGACCCTTGCCTTTCACAAAGAGCCAAACCAGAAAACTTGAGTGCGACTTTACTGCTCCTACACGTGCAGTCTACTGGTACAAGGATGATAAACCAATCATTAATGGAACTCAAGGCCTTTATCAAACAGACGATCGGTTAAGTGATGACAAACTTCGCAGCACGCTTCATTTTCCCACGGTACGGCTGGAGCACGAAGGGGTTTACACCTGCAAAGCAGATACCAGTCCTGACAAAAGTTGTCAAAACTACACAACAGAAGTCCTTGTTGACTGTAAGTAATGAATCTAGATACAGTTGATCGTCCTGTAAGCAATTAACCAAATCATCAAGGGAAGGCATCTTTTTGATCGCTTACAAGAGGTCAGACGAGAGTGAGTTAAAATTAATATTGGCTCTAAGTTTTTTGACCCAAATGCAAGGCTGATCGAACCGACAAAAACGAATTTTTAAGAATTACCTAATATTTGGGCAAGGCGAAACTAACCTTCGTCAGGGGCTGGCAAAACTAAGTGTGGAAAAAAAGAGCTACAAATTCTAAAAAGAGTTAAGATATTGTGTTTGGATAATTGCCCGATAAGAATAAACCAAAACAAGCGGTGGTAGAGGAGGGATAAATACGATAACAACAAATATGGCTAATTTATTAGCGATTTCTTGTACCACGCATAAGGACCACTGGGAGAAACAGAAGCAAATCGCAGCCGGATCTTTTTGTAGGTCAGATACAGTATTAGAGGATTAGTTTTTCTAAAGCCATACACAACTAGATTAATAAGTACCTTTCCTTGAGTAAGCACATTCCTTCCCCTCTTCTGTTTTTTTTCTGTTTTTTTTTATGCGAGAGCAAGGAGACAACAAAGGCTGACTATGGTTTTTGCCATGTTTTACGCTAGTCTTCTTTTTAATCAGGCTCTTTTCTACATGTACGCGGGAAAAATTAAATAAACACACCCCCACACCGAGTAAGCACCTACAAAACTGAAAATGCGTACGACGCGTGCCGCAATTAGAGCTATACAAACAGCTTTGTATATTTAGATCAGTTTTCAACTAAAAATCCAAATAATTACTCTGGCCAATCACAGCAGACGCAAACAAGACGATAAACCATTCAGAACTCGAATCAACTACATGTAACGGGCGCCAACCGCGGGAAAACATGTGGGATCAAGTTAGGTAGTTTTAGATTTGCTGCTGGTTGGTTGGTTACACCGTTTACGGTCCTCCCTACTAAGGCGGGAAGGGGAGGGGGTTGAGAACTTCCTAGAAAGAGTTGACTTTGTTTTGTGCACAGGTGAAAAAGGCCACATAACAGCAGCAGTAAAAAGTGTTTCCGCCGTGAAATTCTCCAACACAAGGTTAGAATGCTCAGCACTGTCGTGGGCGAGCTGTTATTTTGGTCCTGTCATCCTAACTTGGCACCATGGAAACCACACTCTGCAAAACAACACGAAGTACGTCATAAAGGAACAAGTAAAGGACGAGTGCAAGGGGCGGTTACTGCAAGCTGAGTTTGTTCTGGAGATTTCCAATGTGACAGATGAAGATGTTGGCGAGTACTTCTGTGAGATGTATTGCAAGTATGACGAGATAATCGCAAAAGACGCCATTGAGCTGCTTACTATTTTTCAGCCAGGTACGAAGTACTATTTATAGCCCAGTGGAGGTACTCCACTATATATGCGGGGATGTGCCGCCCAACCAGGTATAGTTTTTGAACCTAAATTCGCAAATCAGGTGTGGGTTTTTCCCTTGATACTGTCAAAGACAGGCCCGTAGACAGGGTACATTAGGTGCCCTTCAATTACAGAGAAGACGCACCAGCAAATATTTTCCTTACTTTCGCCGGCATTTTCTGCAGTCCAACTTTGCATCCGACCTTGTAACAATAGATTATGGTTAGTAATCAGGTGCCCAAATGTAAACACCTAGGTATGGTTAAGGGAGGATAGGGGGAATGCCAATTTTTTTGTCATATAGAGGATCATTGTTCAGCACCCCTCTACCCAAACGTAGGTTGAGTTGCCGCCCCTAGGGCTATATATGCAGTTGAACTCGTTACCGTAGGCGAGAACCCAAATTGTGCTTATAAATATAAGAGCTCAAAACACAGGAGGACTAAGTTTTACCTCCTTACGTTGTAGTAGTTTAAACTATACACAAATCCCTATCCATCCCAAAATGCTACGTGGCACCTTTTAATCGGAAACAAAAATGTTTTAACATTACATATACACAGTACATGGTGCGTAACTAGGTGCTTCAACTTCATTGGAGGTTTGACATTCATTCATGTGCTTATTGCTTGAGGTAGTGAGGTTCTTTGATTTTAGATAAGGGGCATTGACATGTGTATAGTTCAGCTCTCAGTATTTTCATTAATATGTTTTTCTCTTGGAAGAAAAACAAGAAAATATGCTTTCCACAGAAATAACTTTACAGTCACCAATCCTTGAGGACTCTACGACAAGTAAGTGTTTACGGTGAAAAATTGTATACTTCAGGTAAAATATACAAGAACGTTTCTTCAGTTGGTTAAAACCGTCCTGACCTTTCACACCGGTCAAACGCAAAAAACGTCACTTCCGGTTTTTCAGAGCCTTGAAGTTTGAATCAGTTCAGACTTTTACGAGCGCGAAGTTCGTATGAAAACGATACATAAAATATCCCGATAAACAAAATTTCGCGCCGATAAAACTTGTGGATGCCAGTTACTTCATTCTGAACACATGCTCGAAGTAAAAAGCTTAAGTTTTCAGAAACGGCGTTAAGTGTTCGGTTAAAGTGAAACTTTCGACATTTGTCTGTTTTTTCTTTTCTAAAGTTTTGGCGGGAACTGCGCACGCTTCGTGCGTTTGACCGCTGTGGACCCTGACCTACTTTGTGACGTGATGACGCACAAGGTTCTCGTTTTTACAAGTTTTGTACGTCAGCGGTACCGCCTATATATAATGTTGCTACATCAGGCATATTTTGGATTATTTTCTATAAATGGTCCTTCAACTTCAACTACAGAAGAAGCAAACTATGGCGTCGACTTCTTTCAGCTTTAGCTGAAAAAAAGTCAACGAGTTCGCACGTTAGTCGACCTTAGTCAGCTGGTAGATTTTAACCGTCTCTGTAATCGAGAAGTGACCGCCTTTGAGGACTCAAACGTGTTGAAAGGGCTTGAGGATGGACGAAAGAGATAGTATTCTCTCATGGCCAACTTGTGTTCTTGAGTTTCGTTTGAATTCTCATACCGACAATATTTTTCTTAACTCACCAGGGCGACTTACAGGAAAATGGATTATGCTTATGATTATGCTTATGATTGCTGCTGTCTTGGTCACTGTACTTGCCGTGGCGCTTGTAATGAGGAACAGGAAGCTTGCAAGAAAAAGACATTCCAGTTGTAAGTTCACTTACACACTATTGCTGCAGTGTATGAATATCACTAATCCTTAAAACGAACATCCGAGATCGCCAACTTACAGAAGTGCCCATGTACATTAGATTTTTTGTCTACCTCGGAGAAGTTTCCACAGATGAGAGATCCCCAACTTAGGAAAGTGTCCATCCTGTGGGAATGTATGCTGTCAAGTCGGGCCCATCGGGTCCACAGTAATTGGTTACCCGCTGTTGTGATTAACCTGTCGTATTTATTCGAGTTCTGTTTTTTGCTTTGTTTATTGTGTTAGTGTTATAAGTAATTTATTTAACTTCCTTCTCTTGTTCTTCTCTTCGTTTTCTTATATGGCAAAGCTAATAAAATAAAATAAAATAAAATAAGTCTGTGGATGCTGGTGTCTGCCTTGGAGAGATGTCTACACTAAACTGGTTTTGGAGAATCGTCCACGTAGGAGATGTCCTCATAAGACTGGTGGTGTCCGTCTAGGGGAGGTTTCCACACACAGTGTACCAGGAGTTCACATACATGCACATAAAAGATGACCACTCGCAATAAAGCTGACAAGACTGACATTTCCGTCAGTTGAAGAGGTGTCCACTTAAAGAAATGTCGGTCTTGGAGAGTTGTCCACATTAAAGAGAGCCGCGCTTTGAAGAGGACGAAGTAAACTTAGTCAGAACGATAACTTGCTTTTTTGCTTTGTAGCTAGAAAGGTGTCAGCCCCAAGAGCGAATTGTTCAATTACTCAGGTATATTAAGGACTGGGTCATTTGGGGTACATTCAAAAATGAAGGGGGGGTGGTCTATCTCAGTAAGTATGCAACCTATTGACACGAAATTAAGCAAAAAGATGAAAATTGTTACGAAGGCTTATTTTAATAAACAGCTGTCACAATAGGGATCACGTGACTAATTAAGGTATTGAATTTCGATATTATTCTTTAGGCGAGATGCAGGAGAACTTATGCAAACCTAACTTACAAAATGACGTCTTAATAGTTTACCTTGCATTAAGTTCTACACGAAATTAACCGGAAGGCGTGTCCAGGTCACGTGGTCATTGAAATGTCATGATTTTGCTGTCACCCAATAGCCATAAGACCCTCATCCAGGGTAGGGAGACTACCTTTCCAGTTACATTTGGAAAGTACCCCATAAAGATAGAAACGCGATCACTGGAAATGCCAGGTAAATGTATTTTTTCCTAGTGTGCAGAGGCCCTAAAGAACAAAACCGGAAGTAAAACCTTAATTGGTCACGCAATGGGTTGCCATGGAAATGTCAATGTCAAAAATACTATATCAACAGGATAAAGGCCATGTCCAAGTCTTATACTTATCACATGTTTCCTTTCGAAGATAAACGACCCCCATTACTTTCTGGATCAGATACTTGCAGACCCAGTCCTTAATATACCTGAGTATTCCCAAATCGTTTTCTTTGTTCATAATGGCCAAGAGTACTTGAATTACCCCCAGTGCGACCCGTAATCAATTAATCAACCAATCAACCAACCAACCAACCAACCGAGCGCCTGACGGAGCGACCGAAAGACCAACTAACTGATCCATCGAGCAATCCATCAGTCAGTCACTCAGTCATTTAGTCAGTCAGCCAGCCAGCCAGCCAGTCAGACAGTCAGTCAGTCAGTCAGTCAGTCAGTCAGTCAGTCAGTCAGCCAGCCAGTCAGTCAGTCAGCCAGCCAGTCAGTCAGTCAGTCAGTCAGTCAGTCAGCCAGCCAGTCAGTCAGTCAGCCAGCCAGCCAGCCAGCCAGCCAGCCAGCCAGTCAGTCAGTCAGTCAGCCAGCCAGTCAGCCAGCCAGTCAGACAGTCAGTCAGTCAGTCAGTCAGTCAGTCAGTCAGTCAGTCAGTCAGCCAGCCAGTCAGACAGTCAGTCAGTCAGTCAGTCAGCCAGTCAGTCAGTCAGTCAGTCAGTCAGCCAGCCAGCCAGCCAGTCAGACAGTCAGTCAGTCAGTCAGTCAGTCAGTCAGCCAGCCAGTCAGCCAGCCAGTCAGTCAGTCAGTCAGTCAGTCAGTCAGTCAGTCAGTCAGTCAGTCAGTCAGCCAGCCAGTCAGTCAGTCACCCAGCCAGTCAGTCAGTCAGTCAGTCAGTCAGTCAGTCAGCCAGCCAGTCAGTCAGCCAGCCAGCCAGCCAGTCAGTCAGCCAGCCAGCCAGTCAGTCAGTCAGTCAGTCAGTCAGCCAGCCAGTCAGTCAGTCAGTCAGTCAGTCAGTCAGCCAGCCAGCCAGTCAGTCAGTCAGTCAGTCAGTCAGTCAGTCAGTCAGTCAGCCAGCCAGCCAGTCAGTCAGCCAGCCAGCCAGTCAGTCAGTCAGTCAGTCAGTCAGTCAGTCAGTCAGTCAGCCAGCCAGCCAGCCAGTCAGCCAGCCAGCCAGCCAGCCAGCCAGTCAGTCAGACAGTCAGTCAGTCAGTCAGTCAGTCAGCCAGTCAGCCAGCCAGCCAGTCAGTCAGTCAGTCAGTCAGTCAGTCAGTCAGCCAGTCAGCCAGCCAGCCAGTCAGTCAGTCACTTAGTCAGTCAGTCAATCAACAAGGAATCAACGAGGGGGCATAGGGAGGTCTAGATCACGTTTCACTGAAAGTAAAACAGTCATTTCTAGGACATTCTAGATCATCATCTTTCCCGACATTTTGTGTGATGGCTACAAAATCACAATTCACGACAATTAAAGACACACGGTTCTCGCTTTACGAGTAATTATCATGGCAAAACTGCTTAGCAAATCACGTTTCACAAGAAAGAAAACAGCCATTTCACGTTTCACACCAAATAAATATCGCTTTTCACTGACGAAGATAACCCATGCCACCCTCATCAATCAATTAAATAAACAATTTTTCGACTTCATTTTGCAATGCAGATAATCTAGAAGACGAAGTTACGAGCAACAAAGTATTTATCAGTTACAGCTCAAAGGACTTTGCCTGGGTCACTGAGAATCTGATTTCTCTTCTTGAGAAACACTCGATATCCTACAGCATTCACATCCGGGACTTTGAGCTGGGAAGGCCTATCGTCCAAAACATGGCGGACAGTGTGTATGGCAGCCGTCAAGTGCTGATTGTTTTGTCCGACAACTACCTCGCCAGCAACTTCTGCCGGGAAGAGTTACACATGGCCGCCCAGAGGCGGGGTGGCACGGGGGATTCGTCAGTGATCCTTGTTTTGATCGACAAATTCCAGAAAAGACGCTTGCCACGCGCTTTGAGAACAAAGAATTTGCTGGATTTTGAGAAGCACATGAAGAAGCACGATTGGGAGGAGAAATTGTTGCAAACCATAGAGCCGGTCAGAAATCGCTTTTGTCGCGTCGAACATAATTCAGTTAAGTTAGACTTGAGCTAAATTTCGATTTTCCTGCAAGTAATAAATTGCACTCTTTCCTTCAAGAAAGTCTGAGTTTGTGGACTGATCAGTCTCGATCTATAAAGAACTTTTGATATTTATCAACTCAGAACAAAGACAAATTATTATTTATTATCATCATTTATTATTATTATTATTTTTATTATTATTATCATCTTAATTTTCTAAAGGACATAATTTTCCTCGCAAGGTTGAATATTATTTTGATTTATTTTGCATATTAAACATTAAGTCTAATACAGTAATTTACCATGACACCAAATGCAGTGTACATATTGTATTGCTAGTTACCCTCGGATTTCTTCAGTCTTAAAATTAAAAGTAACACAGTGGTACGTTAAATGCTGTGTACCAGCTTTTCATTTTTATAACAAATTGAAAATTAAGGTACTTAATATGTAGTTCTTAATTAATATTTTGCTTTTCAGACTAAACCGTAAGTTTCTTACAAAAATACTTAACTGACTTGTGAATAAGCTTTACAATTAAACGTGCGTAACCAAAATTGCACTGCCGTTGTCCTGACTATTTTTTCACACAATAGTACAGACGTTTCAGCTTAATACAACCTGGTTACTATAGAGATACAATGATTCCTGCCTTAGAACGTTTCATTCCAGTATCATCCGCCTACGAGAGGATTACTCTTATACAAAAAATTGACAGGGTTGTCGACGTAGCTTTCAGGGAATTGTCGCTGCGTGGGCTGGTCAAATTTAAAATGATCACCGCTAGTAGAATTATCTTCTAATAACTTTAAAAGGAGAAGCTGGGGCTCTGAGCCCGAAAAGTTACCGGGGCTTTCGAGAAACGGGCCCCAGAAGCCCATGGTAATGGGCTCCTGATCACACATAGGGCCTGAAACAGAAGGACTTTATTGTTTATACTGTATAACGCTAAACTTTTCGGTTTACAAAATGTTTCTGCTTCGCAGCAGAACACAACAAAGATGAAGTCCTCGAAGGCAAATTTTGAAACTTGAACTTTTCGCCATCCACTAAAAAGACAACTGAGTATTCTTTTTTTTTCCATTTATATATATTAAGTATTTTTCTCAAGTTTAAAACTTCAGCACTGTCAAAAAATCGTTTTGCTAAATAAGCTTCAACTTTTAAAGAAACCTCTTTTTCAAAAACGACGACGATCATGCGATTTCCTGCTAAAAAGAGCGGTGGTTGCCCAAAAGCACAGCGCGATTTGCTGCCAAGAAAAGATGGCACTCTTCTCTCCCTTAGGATTCCCCTCCCCCTCCCCCAGAGTCTGTACGGACTGGCGGGCGTACGCTGACGTCAGAACCAAAATTTCTTGCTTCGATAGGTTGCCAGATTTTCTTACTCATGGTGCTTCACTGCGCGTGCTTCGCGCGTGGTAGCTCCTCTGGTTTATTTGTCTGGTTTATTTAATTGAAGGGAGCAGAACAAAGGGGCAAGAGCCTAAAACAGTGTGCTTTCGTTTCGTGAAAATCACGAGAAATGAGCCTGATAAGTCAGTGTGTAATTACAGATGATTTTGAAAACAGCGATAAGAACACGACGTTTCGACACTTCTGTCTACCCTTTCAAATATCTATTTGAAAATGACGACAAATCAGTGACGACAAAATTCTCCTTTTATTTGATAAACTGAGAAAATCTCAAAGTTTGCTGTTACGTAAAGATTCATTAAAAACAACAGATTGCTAGAAAGCGAGTTTGCAAGTGAGCATCATTTTTACATTTCCTTCATTTCCTTCCAAAGACTATTCATGGCGATCATTCAAAGATGCACGAAGTTAAAATCCACGCTAAAATTATTCCCATATTACGATGGTAAAATGAAACAGGTGTTGGCGGGCAATTGTGGCACTCTTGAGGCGTTTTCACAGTTTCAACGTTAAGCAAATTTGTTTAATTTTAAAATTTACGCAAAGGGATTCAATTCCTTACTGTTATCTTCCTGTTTCAACTCCAAGTAAAAACAAATGGAAAAGACTGTCAGCCGCGCTGTTGTTGAAAATTTATTCCTTTTATCTTCAATTAACAGGCTGCCCCACTGAGAATTAGAAAGAACTATTGACGTGAACAACCAAAGTCATAATTTATGTGTGCTTGTCATCGATGAGAATGCCCATATGAGGCAAAAGACCGGAGTTATTGGAATTTTGTGTGGTATTAGATTCACTCAGACAAGTTTGGAAGCAAAGTGCCAGTGTTGGATATGTCTTGAAAACATGAAGAAACTTTGTCGAGTGAGTTCGTTTTTGCTTTGCCTTTTTGTGCGCAATTTTTACACAGGTAAGTTGTATTACAACGGTCATTTGGCATCGAGCTCTTTTTCCCGGATTATCGGTACACTCGCTGGCAGAACTGACAAAAGCCAAACTAGCCACAGATACAGCGCGCAATATTAACAGGGACAAACGCAATAGAATGTTTTAAGAACCTTTTGTGGCGGTACACAAGGAGCCGACAGAACTTGGCATAATCAGAACAAACGAAACTGGTTGACCCTAACTCAACACGTCCCAAGGCTGGGAAAAAATGAATTGCCGAGACAACAAAACGCTCTCATTTCTAAAACTTTTTTTCCCAGCTCCTGGTCTCCTCGAAGTCAAAGCCCGGCATTAATTAGGGGAAGGAGAAAGCAAAATTGAAGTCTAATTTTTAGATCGACGCTGACTATAACCGCTTAAAGTACGCTTGGCGGCTGAAAGCGCTTAACTTGGTGGGATTAGACGAATTTTGTCAAAATTCCTTTTAGAAGTTTCTTTTCTTTGGCATACACCAACTAACTTGACCAGCAAAGCTTTGTGGCCCAGGAATTAAGTCACTGTTCACTTCACTCATTTAAAGAATTTAATGAAAGTTTACTAGGAAAGTATTATAATTTTTTTCCCCAGTCGCAATCAACGTTGTCCTTTTGAATGTTTTACCCAATTGTTATATGATGCTCAGTAAAATGGCAGTCGCCCACTGTTCACTGGTAATGAGTTTCCCCCTGCGTTTAATACTTTAAGACGAGCTCTGAATAAAGTGGCAAATCTGAATTAACGAAAAGAACACCTGTTTAGCCGAAATGAGACTCGAGTTACACCACAGCAGGTGTTTTTTTCTAGTCAATAGTTTTTTCTCTTTATCTGATTCTTTTGTAGCATCTAATGACACACATTCAATAGACAGAAAAAGATACTACCGAGTAAATAGAAGAAAAAATTTGAAACGAGCAAGTCTAAATCTGCCTCACGCTTAGTTTCAACTGTTGACCTGCACCGTTCCAAATCGGCTCTGTGCAGGGTGTACCGAGCCAATCACATCACAGGTTTTCTCGAGGGAGAACTCTAAGGTATAACAATCGTGACAGGCCTGCACGGACTCTGTGGAGTTTTGTTTGCGACGTGTAAGTTATTGCGCCTTCAAAACTTTGCTCTGATGAGCATGTCTTTATTGATTTGCCTCTCTTGTATGATATAATAAGAAGTTTTTTGAAAATGGTCCTCAGCAATGGCTGATTTTGAATTAAACTCCATTTGTGCATCAGTATATTTTTTAGGTTTTTATTTCCTGGGTGATATGTCGTGACAAATGGTAATATTTGCTCGTGAATCTTCTTCTTTTGTTTCAAAGCCGGCTGTCTTCCGGCGAAGGAGACTTGAGGTAATATTCTCTCCACTGAGTTTTTAGGGTATCCACGCGCGAGAAGGCGTGTTTTGAATTTAGAGAGAGATTCCTGGAAAGTTTTTTCCGAGGAATTTTTTCGTAGAAGTCTAATAGCTTCGCCTTTGTTAAAACCTCTTTTGACACCTGGTGGGTGACAGGAGGTGTAATGTGTGTACTGAAATGTTTCAGTCGGTTTATAGTGAGTTTTTATGTCAAGAATAGCGTCTTTTTGGAATCGTTCTCCTTTATGAACAACTGTGTCAAGGAATGTCATTTCCTTGTCTAAAATTTGAGCTGTAAATTTTATTGTTGGATGAAAACTGTTTGCTTGTTCAAAAAATAAATCTATTTCTTGTTTGTCGATGTCCCGTCATCGATGAAATGTAAAATGTTAGCAAAAGCTATCTATCAAGTTCCTTTACGAGCCAGATTCAACATACCTAATATGGCTAAAGCGGCATAGAAACCACATAACGATCAGAGGTCAAATTTAACTGAGTCATCAGAGTTTAAACATTACGTCATCCAGTAATGCTATAGTCAAAATATTGTGTCACTTAATCACACTTTTCGTCACGCCGGTTCGTATAAATATGCAGGATCGCGCAAACATTTGTGAAACCTAGGGGTGAGGAGGGTCAGAACGAACCGTTAAAATGCCCATTAGGCTTTCTTGTTTTTCAATGAATTTAAAAGAAAACCAGACATCACGATTTCAGAAAAGCAGTGTTTCCACACGGCGTTTAGACAACTGATTAGTTCTTATCTATACCAAGGGAAGCTCCTCATTCACAATGTCGTTCCACTTCGTCACTCATGCTGAATTTGAGGACTGAAAAATAGCATCAGCGCTTTGCCCTCTTTTACGATGGCCAACTCTTTGATTGCAGCGTATTTTTCACTTGTCTGGTTCTGTTATATTTGGGAGGGGGAAACAGAATTTCTAGGTGAGAATGTAATCGTGATAATCGTTTACAGTTAAACCTAAGCAAGGCTTCTGGGTTCCTTTAGTGAGCTTTAGCTTATTTCAATATGCATTGTATTTTGCCATCACCACTGAAATTCCACTGACTGGTGTGTCTTTCTCACTAAATATATTTCAGTGCTTAATGTCTACATGTAATCACCATTTGCTTCTTAAAGATGACTCAAAGACCCGCAAAAATCCTCAACAAGATAACAGTGTTATCGCCATATACTAGGTTTATTAACGTTGATAAAGGTTTGGAAAACCATATTTTCCCAATGGTTCCAGTTGGCGAGAGCGTGTTTGGAGATATTATTGAAGAATTGCTCAAGATGTTTATTGATGAAATTGGCATTACTTTCCTGATGAAAAAGAGCAATAGCCAGAAATTAAGAAACACTAAAACAAACAAAAATTATGCCCATGCATCATGTTTATTTCAGCTTCATGACTATTTTTAATACCCATCTACTGGCAAATTAATGGTTAGTCTTCTTAACTGACAATAATGGGTTGACAAACTGACATTTACCGCATGAAATATCTATTTGCAGTGCTAAAATTATCACAACAGCTCTTACGAAATGTGCTTCTCTCTTTTGTAACGATACGTTCCAACCAAAAATTTCAAAGCTACCGAAATTAAGAAATTAAGTTGGTATGAGAAATTTAAAACACTTCTCCTTGTTGTCTAAATCAGTTGCGCATCTAAATTTTTATCAGTAGAATGTTTTGACGCTTACCTGAATTTTACAATTAACGGCAATTCCGGAATTATAATTTTACGGGAGATATTTGCCCTTACAAACACTTATCTCGAACGTTTTTAACCAGTAAAGTGAAAAGAGATTTTTAGCATGAAATTTTAGTATTTTGGAATGGTTTTGGTGTGGACAGGTCAGAACGATCCGTAAACAGTCACCAGCTTCATTGTGGACGGAAAACATTCGATACGTTTATGCACAGACGTAGACGCTTCCTTGTAAACGGGACCTTAATCTTTAGACCTCAGAAATTACCCACTCTTCAGAAATAACTAGGCTTCAGAAATAACCCACTAAAACTCACCTAGTTTTATCTGTTTTTGCAACATCGGCGGAAAACGTTAGTCGGATCACGAATTTTGGCAAAAAAACTCCTTTTAGCCCGAAACCTCTCTTCTTTTGCGATATATCGTAGCAACACACCCTCAGCTGGCTATGGTCTACTTCGCACTAAAAAATGCACTAAAAACATGTCCTAATTTATCGCAACTCACAATGTTCTCTATTTTTGTACGTTCTAACATGTTAATGAACATTAATATATGAAATTCATATATTTGAACTGCGGATAAAGATAGAATTATGTGAAGATCATCGCAGTGGAGGTGTTTCAACCTAAGCAGTTGAAAAGAAGAAACCTGAAAAAATTCAGGCTTGAATCGAACGGGAATCGCCGGAACCCATGACCTCTGCGATACCGGTGCAGCGCTCTAACCAACTGAGCTATCAAGCCAACTGGGAGCTGGTCAATTGAGAGTTCGTCTTTATCTCGTAGATGGTGAATAAGTAAACATTAATATATCAAATTAATATATTTGAACTGCGGATAAAGATAGAATTATGTGAAGATCATCGCAGTGAAGGTGTTTCAACCTAAGCGGTTCAGGCTTCCCGTTCAAGCCTGAATTTTTTCAGGTTTCTTCTTTTCAACCGCTTAGGTTGAAACACCTTCACTGCGATGATCTTCCAATAATTCTACGAATCTTTATCCGCAGTTCAAATATATGAATTTCATATATTAATGTTCATTTATTCACCATATACGGGATAAATACGAACTCTCAATTGACCAGCTCCCAGTTGGCTTGATAGCTCAGTTGGTTAGAGCGCTGCACTGGTATCGCAGAGGTCATGGGTTCGACTCCCGTTCGATTCAAGCCTGAATGTTTTTAGGTTTCTTCTTTTCAACCGCTAAGGTTGAAACACCTTCACTGCGATGATCTTCACATAATTCTAACTTGTTAATGTCGTATAAATTGCAGTCGCCCATTATTTGCTGGTTATGAATTCCTCGTGGCGTTCTAAATACGAATTAATGACGCCAACGTCTGTTTACAAATTAAGAACTACCCCATAACAGATGTTATTTTTTCGGGTTATTGGTTTGTTTTCTTTTTACGTGCTGTTTTGTAGCTTCTGACGACAAATTCGCAAATATACACCGAAGTTAATTATTTCGATAAGCCCCACAATTTTAAGTATTCCTTGCACTTAATGTTAGGTGTTACTGATCTTTACCCCAAGCCGCCATCAACGACATAAATGAGTATTTTCAGTTTAACGTTTAAAACAACGAAACAATGGTGAATAAACATC
Organism: Siderastrea radians; assembly: GCA_964017195.1. NCBI lineage: Eukaryota > Metazoa > Cnidaria > Anthozoa > Scleractinia > Rhizangiidae > Siderastrea > Siderastrea radians. The sequence goes on from OZ024893.1 coordinate 14,471,053, forward strand.
AACCATCTTGTTTGCTTTCTTGCTCTCGCAAGGCTAGAAATTCAAACTTCTTCCAGGTTTTGTACTCATTTTCTTTGAATGATCGAGCTTATTTTCACATTAAAATAGCATTCTAAAACTCAGCATATGCGCATCATTATGAGATAGGAATGTTTCAAATTAGATGTAAGAAGGTCATCGCAGTTATAGACGTAACTTTGCGGTGAAGGATGGAGATGAATGAATATATGAATATCATATATAAGATCTGCGAGGTGAAAAGTTAGACGAATATTACGAATCGACTAAAAGACCAGCTCTCAGTTAGCATATTAGCTCAACTGGTTAGAGCGCCGTCAGAGGTTATCCTTCGATAACTTTTCGCTTTTAAGTTACATCAGTTTCTCTCGAGATCATTTTACTATTTAACTGCCAGTAGCACCGCAGTGGTCAAGGGTTCGAATCCCGTACAAATCGAATTTTTTTCAGGCTTTCTTTTTGCAACTGCAAAAGTTGCGTCTATAACTGCGATGATCGTCTTACATCTAATTCTTCATCCCGCAGTTCTAATGTATGATATTCATATATCCATTATTTCACTGTAAGGAGGCTCGCAACAGTTTTTTTGGCCTTGGAGTGTATCTTTTGAAGTCAAAATTTCGCATAGAAGATAAACTTCGATTTCCTTGATACTAAACCACCTTTTCAACAAATCATCAAAGTTTATGTTCTCACTGGTTTCCTAGCAACAGCTGTCACCATAGCAACGTTAATGGACAACCCCTCATTCTAAATAATGTCGAATATCTCGAAAACTAGTCAGACACTTTATAACGAAACTTTAACTATTTGAACTACTCAACCTACACAACTTGTATGCGAAATTAGGAAAAAATCTGTAAGAGCGTTTTCACGTAAATCATGATTCATTTTTTACAGGCTGATTTTGGTCATTCCTGCAATTTTCTCCAGTATTTCAAGAAAGATAAAACTTAACACTTTCTTTTTCAGTTGAAGGACCTTTTATGATATCAAAACATTCTTAATGTACATTGATCTTCATAGGTGGCTGCAATTTTAAGATATTTATATTTAAAAACTGCTAAAATGCAGCACAAATCAGCCAAAAAGTCCGTAAATTGCATAAATAGAAATATTTCTAAACTGCCCTTACAGATTTTTCTCTTAAATTGATTGACGTTAGAATAATGATTCTTTTTGATGTTCCAGCAAGTTTTAGGTTGAATAAACATTTCTGTTATTAGATAAGAAGGCTGGATCTTGGTCAAGTTTCAGTCGTTATTACCTTTCAACGAGCAACAGTATTATTTCGTTTTTTCAGGTCTATTTCTCGGTTATTCACGTGCAATGAATATTAATACACGCTGCGCTTGTGTCCTCTCGTGCGTTTATAATTCCTTCTCATAATAGTAAAAAATATGAGAAGGAATTATAAATGCACGAGAGGACACAAGCGCAGCGTGTATAAATATTCATTGCACGTGAATAACCGAGAAATAGACAAAGAAAAACAAAATAATACTGTTGCTCGTTGAAAGTTAATAACGACCGAAACCTGACCGAGATTTAGCCTTCTTATCTAATAAACGAAGTGTTTATTCAGCCTAAAACTTGCTGGAACATCAAAAAGAATCATTATTCTAACGTCAATCAATTTAAGAGAAAAATCTGTAAGGCCAGTTTAGAAATATTTCTATTTATGCAAATTACGGACTTTTTGGCCGATTTGTGCTGCATTTTAGCAGTTTTTAAAAAAAATTTCTTAAAATCACAGCCACCTAGGAAGCTCAATGTACATTAAGAATGTTTTGATATCATAAAAGGTCTTTCAGCTGAAAAGAGAGAGTGTCAAGTTTTATCTTTCTTGAAATATTGGAGAAAATTGCAGGAATGACCAAAATCAGCCCGTAAAAAATGAATCATGATTTACGTGAAAACGCTCTTACAGATTTTTCCCTAATTTCGTATACAAGTTGTGTAGGTTGAGTAGTTCAAATAGTTCAAGTTTCGTCATAAAGTGTCTGACTAGTTTTCGAGATATACGACATTATTTAAAATGAGGGGTTGTCCATTACCGTTGTTATGGTGACAGCTGTTGCTAGGAAACCAGTGAGAAAATAAACTTTGATCATTTGTTGAAAAGGTGGTGTAGTATCAGGGAAATCGAAGTTTATCTTCTATGCGACATTTTAACTTCAAAAGATACACTCCAAGGCCAAAAAAACTGTTGCGAGCCTTTATCCTTCGATAGCTTTTCACTTTTAAGTTGCATCAGTTTCTCTGGAGATCATTTTACTATTCAACTGTCAGTAATACGTTTGTGCGAAGCAACCTTTTATTTGCAAATAGGAAAAGAAACGTGCGTTTCTTATTGTTATCCAGAATCCTGCATGTGGTGCGATCTATTGAAAAATATTTTGTTATTATTATTATCATATTCCGCTAGTTGACGGTTGCAGTTTGAATGACCACAGATTGAAAAAGTAACTGTAGCTAGGCCTAATCTAGACCCAATACACCTGGTTGTGTTCAGGTTGAAACTAGTCTCTAACTAAAGCCTGAATATAGTCTGCAGATAGCCTGCGCAGCGAGCGTTTCCTTAGGGTACTCAGTTTGACACCCGCATTTTTTTGCTTTTTGACCGCAAATATTGGGGGCGGGGGCAAAACTTGTGAATAACGACGAACGACGGCAAAGACTCTTATAGCCCCTGGAGAAGGTTTGTTTTGCAAACCGAAATATCGGAAAACTTTTTGTTGCATACATTTTTTTTACTTTATGTATTTCGTCTTATGTGTCTTTCTTTAAGTGCCGTAAGGATCAGTCGTGTCGTATATTTTTTTACTTCAAATGTTTTATTGATCCAACTTTTAACGCCTTGTCGCTGTGGTCCTGCCAGTTTATAAACGTTACAAAAATATGGGTTGCCCTCGCCCCAGTTTTCGTGCAGCAAAAAAGCGAAAAACTGCTAGGGCCAGTCTCCATACTCTAGTGGGCCCATTACGTCGCACATTAACTGTCGTCAGCTTATATCCCCAGTCAAAGGTTTTCTCTCATTTTGCCCATTTTCTCCACAGTCGCGCCACAAGAATGCGACGCCTGGGGACCCACGACTTTCACCAAGGGCCAAACCAGGGAACTTGAATGCGACTTTAGTGCTCCTACTCGCGCAGTCTACTGGTACAAGGATAATAAACCGATTATTAATGGAACGCAAGGCCTTTATCAAACAGACGATCAGTTAAGTGATAAGAAACTTCGCAGCACGCTTCATTTCCCCACTGTACGCCCGGAATACGAAGGGTTTTACACCTGCAAAGCGGATACCAGTCCTGACAAAGGTTGTCAAAAATACACAACACAAGTCCTTGTTCACTGTAAGTACTGTATCTAGATACAGTTGAACGTCCGATAAGCAATTAACCAAATCATCAAGGGAAGGTGATCGCTTACAAAGAGGTCAGACGGCATGGCGCTTTAAATTCATTTTGGTTCCTTAGTTTTATGACCCAAATGCAAGGCTGATCGAACCGATAAAATGAACTTTTTAGAATTAAACCAACATTTCGGCTGGGCGAAACTAAACTTCATCAGGGGCTGGCAAAGGCTAAGTGCGGAAACAAAAGGCTACAAATTGTGAAAAAAAAAACGTTAAGATAATGTGTTCAGATAATTACCTGATGAGAATAAACCAAAACAAGGTGAAGGTAGAGGAGGGATAAATACGATATAACAACAAATGTGGCTAATTTATAAGTGATTTCTTGCACCATGCAAGGACCTCTTGGAGAAACGGAAGCAAATCGACGGCGGATCTTTTTGTAGGTCAGATGAGAGGATTAGTTTTTCCAAAGCCATACACAAACAGATAAATAAGCACCTTCCCTTGAGTAAACACATCCCTTCCCCTCTTCTGTTTTTTCTTTATGCGAGAGCTCGGAGACAACAAGGGCTGACTATAGTTTTTGCCGTGTTTAACGCTAGCTTTTCTGTCAATCATGCTCTTGTCTACATGTACTCGGGAAAAATTAAATAAGCGCACCCCCCCTCATCGAATAAGCACCTCAAAAACTGAAAACGCGTACGACGTGTGTCGCAATTAGAGCTACACAAATAGCTTTGTATATTTAGAGCAGTTTTCAATTGACTGTTGCAAAACCAAAACCAAAGTAATTACTTTGGCCAATCACAGCATACCCAAACAAGACGATGAACCAATCAGAACTCGAATCAAATACTTGTAACAGGCGCCAACCGCGGGAAAACGTGTGGGAGCAAGTCAGGTGGTTTTAGATTTGCTGTTGATTGCTTGGTTACACCGTTCACGACGCTCCCCTGATAAGGAGGGGGAGGGGAGGGGGTTGAGCATTTCCTAGTGAGAGTTGATTTTGTTTTGTACGCAGGTGAAAATGGCCACATAACCGCAGCACAAAAAAGTGTTTCCGCCGTGAAATTCTCCAACACAAGGTTAGAATGCTCAGCACTGTCGTGGGCGGGCTGTTAAATTGGTCCTGTGACGCTAACATGGTACTATAGAAACAGCACTCTCCAAAACAACACGAAGTATTTGCCGTCCAACCGGGTATAGGTTTTCAACATAAATTTACCAATGAGGTGTGGGTTTTGGGTTTTTGTCTGACACTGTTACAGACAGGCCCGTGAACATGGTGCATTAGGTGCCCTTCAACAATAACGGAAACGGACCAGCAAATAATTTTCTTATTTTGCCGCAACCAAGAGAGGAGGTTGCCCCAACCTTTCTGAAGTCCAACTTTGCAATATAACAATATATAGATTATTCAGTAATCAAGTACCCAAAGGTGTGGTCAAAATGTGAAGCAAAAGTGGTCGCTTAGGGAAGATGGTCGCTTATAAGAGCTCGTAACACAGGAGGACTAAATTTTAACTTCTTTATACGCTGTACTAGTTTAATCCATACAGAAATCCTTTTCCACCCCAAAAGGTAACATGTCATCTTTTAAGCAGGAACAAAAACGTTATAATATTACACAGCTGTGCGTAACTAGGTATTATCATCTTCATCGGTGGTTTGATATTCATGCATGTAGTTAATGCTTGAGGTATAAGGGTTCTTTGATCGCACATAAGACGCATTGACATTTGCGTAGTTCTGCCCTCAGTATTTTCATTAATATATGTTTTTTTCTTGGAAGAAAAGACGCTTCCCACAGAAATAACTTCACAGTCACCAACCCCTGAGGACTCTACGACGAGTAAGTGTCTACAGTTAAAAACTGTATAAATAAACGAGAGCGTTTTTGCTGTCGGTAAACTGCGCTGACCTACTTTGTAATGTGTATAGCGCATCAGACTCGTACACACAGTCGCTTTTTTTGTCCGCGCTTTGGTTTGTGGGTAAGATTTGATGAGATCACGGTGCATCAAGGGAAGGACGGAAGACAATTGCGAAGCGACTGGCAAGGGAACACAGAGTGATTTCCTGCACAGTTCAAACAAATCTTGCAAGCACGGCTTCGTGAACAACCCTTTCCGTTTCAAAGGTCACAACGTTGCTTCCCTCTTGTTGCACAGATCTGCATACATTAACACGCCGCCATCTTAAATTTGTTATTTATCAGTCCTTCCCAAAAAGCTTTGTGCGCACTGATTGCCTTCCCATATTCCAATGCGAAAAGGAATAAATATTAAGTGGCGACTGGGTACGAGTCTGATAATGCACATGGTTCTCGTTTTAACAAGTTTTGTACGTCAGCGGTACCACCTATATAGTGTAGCTACACCAGGAAATATTGGCTTGTTTTCTGTAAACGGTTCTTCAACTTCAACTTTATTACGTGTACATCAGCATTACACAATTTACCAGATTACGTACCTAACGGCAAACTGATAATAGGCGGACTATGGCGTCGATTTCCTTCAGCTTTTCGCTGAAAAAAGTCAACGAGATCGCGCGTCAGTCAGTGATCAAACGAGTATGAGATTTTGAACCAACTGTGTCTGTAATAAAGAAGTGACCACCTTTGAGGACCCACAACTTGTGTTCTTGCGTTTCTTTCGAGTTCACATACCCGTTCGACAATGTTAATGTTTTTTCTCAACTCACCAGGGCGACTTGCAGGAAAATGGATTATGCTTGTTGTGATTGCTGCTGTCTTGGTCGCTCTACTCGCCGTGGCGCTTGTAATGAGAAACAGGAAACTTGCAAGAAAAAGACGTTCCAGGTGTAAGTTCACTTACGCACTATTGCTATGTGTATGAATTTCACTAATCCTTAAAGCGAACATCTAACATCGCCAACTTGCAGAAGGGTCCACATTAGTCTATCTTGGAGAAGTGTCCACAGATGAGAGACCTCCAACTTAGGAAAGTGTCCGTCCTGTGGGAATGCATACTGTTCAATCTCATACCCAGAGTCCACTTGCTTTTTGGTCAGCGGGTGGTCGCCAATAGAGAAGTATCTATTGGCGACTACCCGCTGACCAAAAAGCCAGTGGACTCTGGGTACGAGATTGCATACTGTTAAGTGTGGATGTGTCCGCCTTGAAGAGGTGTCTACAATAAACCGGTTTTGGAGAATCGTCCACATAGGGGATGTCCTCATAAGACGGGTGGTGTCCGTCTGGGGGAGGTCTCCCCATACAGTGTACCAGGAGTTCACATACATGCAAATAAAAGGTGACCACTCGCAATGAAGCTGACAAGACTGACATTTCCCTCAGTTGAAGAGGTGTCCACTTAAAGAAATGTCGGTCTTGGAGAGTTGTCCACATTAAAGATCTAGAGATGCCCGCTTTAAAGAGGATGAAGTAAACTTACTACAGTACTGCAGAACGATAACTTGCTTTTCTGATTTATAGAGAGGTGCCTCAAGAGGGAATTGTTCAATTACTCCCAAATCGTTTTCGTTGTCCATAATGGCCAAGAGAACCTGAAATTAGCCCCAGTGCGACCCGTAATCAATTAATCAACCAATTAACTAACCAACCAACCAACCAACCAACCAACCAAGCGACTGACGGAGCGACCGACAGACCAACCAACCGAAGGCCTATCGTCCAAAACATGGCGGACAGTGTGTATGGCAGCCGTCAAGTGCTGATTGTTTTGTCCGACAACTACCTCGCCAGCAACTTCTGCCGGCAAGAGCTGCACATGGCCGCCCAGAGGCGGGGTGACACGGGGGATTCGTCAGTGATCCTTGTTTTGATTGACAAATTCCAGAAAAGACGCTTGCCACGCGCTTTGAGAACAAAGAATTTGCTGGATTTTGAGAAGCATGTGAAGAAGCAAGATTGGGAGGAGAAATTGTTGCAAACCATAGAGCCGGTCAGAAATCGCTTTTGTCGCGTCGAACATAATTCAGTTGATTTAGACTTGAGCTAAATTTCGATTTTCCTGCAAGTAATAACACTGCACCAAAAGGCAAATATTCGGGTCCGTGTTTGCCCGAATACGGAACGACAAACACCTCGTATACGATGGTATTCAAGTATATTCGATAACGCATGACGAGACGTACACCTAGGATATCCTATTAGGATCCAGCCTGTTTTTCCGTTTTCAAATCGAATATCTTATAATGTGTCGAGGTATTCAAAACTCCTACGACCAACTGTTAGTTTGTTTACGTCAGGTATAGGCCACCTTCGAGCGCTGAAGAACCTTAGTTTCTTGAACATTTTAGAATACCCCCAAGTATTCGTACCCGCATACGACTCGAACACGACACTGACGAACAGTGCCCCTCGAGTGAACACGTCCGAATACTGATATATACGTCAGGTATTCGAGTCATTTTCAACACGAGTATCTAGTGCAACGAGTGATTGCGCGTGGTTTTCTGGTATTCCAACATGGACATCTTGGAACACTTCTCGTGTTCGATAGCACACGACTTTTCATGCGGATCACACGTGACGTATTCTGTTTGAACACTCTTGAACATTATACCATTTTGGGTGTTCTGGGGTATTCAATGTGGACATGTTCGAACACTGTTCGTGTTCAAGAGTATACGACTTTTCATACTTAGCACACATGCGGTATTCTATTTGAACACTCTTGGACAAGAAGACGTTCAGTTCTTTTCAGCTGGCATCTGTTCGGAATTAATCGTAAAATGCCTAAGCGCGTATACGCTTTGGTATTCTAAGTTCGGTCTCGCGTGCGGGTGATTTTCGTGTTATCATCTTAAAGAGCCAGTGTCACCCAAGGTGCTTTGCGCGGCTGTGTTTTTGTTTTGAAGTTTGGCTGGCGCGTTTGGCGGACGTTTCGCAAATTATACCCTGCTGCACTGGCCTTTCAGCAAGCTGATATTTACAGTAGTAGCCTATGAAAATAGTAATATCTTCATCGCTAGATGCTACCGAGAAAAAAACTCTAGATCTGTCTTTGTAGTCAACGCCTATGGAGCTTTTATAACAACCGATCGATTGATCGATCAATCGATCGACCAATCTCGATGGACGTAAAACCAGAGTAGCCACTTCCACTCGATATAAAAATAATAAGACAAAAACAAGTAGCAAGAATATTGACGTCTTCATCGCTAGATGTCACTGAAGAAAACTACTCAAGATCTGACGTTGCATTCAATGGATCTATTACAGTCCGATCGATTGATTGCGCGATCGATCGCATCGACCGATGTCCATGGACGCAAAACCAGAAGAGCCACTTACACTTTTTGTAAAAATAAAACATAAACAGAGAGTGAGCACAAGAAATAATTTAAAGCAAAACAGCACAAGCTCATTACCATAAGCACTATTTTGGAGCAAGCCCGTAGCTACTGTTATTTTGTGGTAAATCAAAGTTCCTTCTGTTTTCATTCGGCAACGAATGTAGTACTATTTCGGCAAATACAGTGTCAGTACTATTGCTGAAACCCGTAAATGTTTTTCTTCCCCTCCGCTACTGATACACGAACTCCTTCAGCCGTACAACTTTGGCAGAGCCCGTAAGACTCGGTCTTCGCCTCAACTTTCCTGAACCCTACGAGGCATTCAATTTAAAGATCTCCTTCTCCATCGCGAAAACACTTCAGAATTCGGAAATAGACAACGAAATCGATACGGCGACACTTAAATGTGAAGTCAAAATTCACACTAGTGCTTTTGGATCGCTAACGGCAGCGATGGAAGAAGATACAAATCAGACTTCACGATAATCAAGACAATGGCGTATTTTTCGTATATGAAAAATGTACCTCCGCGTGCAAAGCACTTTGGGTGACACTGGCTCTTTAAGTATAACCGTACGTAAATTCCTGTACACGAGGCCGACTTTGGATATAAGTGAACGTAAGCAAATAGAGACTTAAAATACATGCGCCATTCAACAAAACTTTATTTGATGGGAACCTCAATAGAATATATTTACAAATAAATAAATCACGAAATGACATCTATATCAGGATTGTACATATCCTGACGCTGAAAAAAACCTTTTCCTTGGTAAGGAGTGACTCTTACTGTACAAAACGTTAAAAAAATCATGGAATGTTTTCATATCTGGTAGTTTGTATGAACTATATACATAACCAAAAGAGCCCTTGACTTGACTTTCACTCAAGAAATCACCTAAACTTAGTTTTTTAGTCCAGTTATCATCCCTATTATACTATAGTACGGCCCGATTTGTTTATTTAGTGCGCGCACTAAACTTTCTTTATTCAAAAGTACCTTTTAAAATACTCCAATAAAATTAAGCGTCATAAAGGTGGTATGATAAAATACTCATTGACGGAGTGAGGTCGAACTGGACGGGAAAATATTTTGCTCTCGGTCATGGCGCACGAACCGAGCCTCGATCGAGCCCAATATTTCCCTGTTCAGCCAATCCACTCAGTCAATAAGTCAATATTATAATTCACCAACAGAAACTATATTCTTATTATTAATTTTTTGTCAGCCTTAGCATCAACCAGTGATAAATACGCTTAGAAGTTAAATGTCATAGGATTAACCCTTTCACTCCAATCTTGGGTCTAGTGTACTGAGAATTTCTTTCTAATTATGGTGTGACCATTTGAATGAATGTCATGTAGCACTACTCTCGTGTTCCATCTACAGCTACAGTGTACCTGTACAAAATGGCCCCAAGCTATATGGAAAAGTATAAAAAAAATTGTTGTTAGTTTTTCAGCAGGTTACACAAAAAATTTAGCATTTGTTATGTTTCCAGAGTGATAGGGTTAATCACTGTCAGAGTCTTCACTGTCAATGCTTCGGAGCCTTCGGTGAGAAGTCTTCCTTCTTTTTGGTTGTCGGGGCTCGACATACTCCTCTCGACTTTCATTTTCCACTTCTTTCCCGTCAATCTCATCTTGCTGATCATCCTCATCTTCTCCTGGTTCTTCCTGTACCAGTGCCCAAGCGCAAGTACCTTGGGCTTTGCTCTTTCAGAAGGAGGTCCGTCTACTCTTGGCACACGTGGCCTTACATCATCCACCCTGTCTGTGTTTATTCTTTGTTGTAGTTTAGCCATCAAAGCATCTGCTGTTTTTGATCTCCACACTGGACGCCTGACACTCCACCTTCCTCCTTCACAGTCCTCCTCATCACTGACATAGTCATAATGTAACTCTTTCAACCTATCTTTTTCTTGGCCTCTTGCCACTTTTACTTGGGCACTAAAAAGCTGAAAAAAATTAAATAAACAAGAAAACATTAAAATTATGCCACAATACTTATCATTCTTTCCTATTTGTCTCTTATTTATTTAACATTTTACTAGAAGTAGTGTGCAAACATTCATTTTTATTTGAACTCCGACCCTGCCCACAACCCCTGCTTAATTCACTGTCAAACTATCTGTTTACTGTCACGATATTTTTGCACATGATGATCAAAGAAGAAAAGCCACCAGGGGCATTAGACCCTGCCGTTGTTCTCTCTCCTCTCAGGGTGCAAAGTACCCAGTATATTACAGCCATGTACACTGTAAGATACAAGCTCAAGTGGTGTAAGTTTTGGGAGCTGGTGATTTATCGTACCTTTCACATGTTTGCTATCATAATATTAATTAACGCATGGAATGGGCCCTTTTCTTCATTCAACCACCCTATTTTAGCATGGCTGACAAAGAGCATGATTAAATATTTTGACCATAGCGAAAAGAAGTTAACCCCTTTGAAATCCTTGTACTTTTCTGAACTGATTTCTGTTAAGATTTTGGCAAAGCAAACCAAAACTGCCGAAAAATGCTTGCATTTCACTTTTGACTATTTGAACTTGGTTTTTGGTAGGCTAGGGTTGAGTAGCCCGATCAAATCGCACCTTTCAAAGCCTGTTAGCATCTTCATCCTTGCTCTTGTTGAAGAGATTTTTATGCCATTATATCCCTACTAATTTTCTACAAGTCTTTTAATTTGGCGAATCAAACCTAAACGACTGAAGATATTGCTTATGTTGACCAAAAATTTACAATGCATATTTGTTTGGCTGAGGGAAGTCTGGAGCAAGTGACCACCATTAAAAAAATGGGTATTACTGTAGCCCACACTGACGGCAGGGTAAATATCAGCACAGGCCAAGAAATGATAAGGTGAGGGAGTCCATAACCCAAATAGGCACTGCAGTTGCTCTAAGAATTATTGACTAGAATGTCTCCTACGAGTTTAATTAAAACAGAATGAATTTGAATAGCATTCAGTTAAACAGACTTACCCTCTTCCGTCATGAGCGTAACTTGTTCTGTTCTTTTTGCCTGTCTGCTTTTTGGCGGTTTTCTGGTAGGGAGTTTAAATGTAGTTTCCTTTTGGTTTCGTAGTACCTGACAATGGCTCCTATAATTGGAAACCAATGAAATTAATGGACAATCATTACATAATATGATTAACTGAAGGATGAAAGCTGAAGAAACTTGAACATCGCTAAGGTAAATATGTTAGGCATCCTCTTGACAAAAAAGGCATAAGCCTTACAACTCATATCAATGGGATTAAGCCATAAAAGATGTGAATTAATGAGGGGAAAATACGTAAGAAATCTAAGGATAAGGATGAACAGTAACATTACACGTAACTTAACCCTATTCTGCCTAGGCTTTTTTTGAGTTTCTGAGCCTGGGGGGTGGGGTGGGGGGCACAGAGTGCCCCCTCCCTATAGATCTCGAAAAGTATTAAGGCTCTTGCGATGAAACTTGGCACGTTTGTAGCACGTCATTAGCTTAACAGATTGGGCTTATGACCTGTCAATTATGACGTGTCGTGATGTCACAATAACGTCACAAACCCGCCATTTTGAATTTGAGGCTGCCATCTTGAATCCCAAACCTGCAGTCATACAGCTGACAATGACATCACCAAAAAATATATGATTTTGTTCTAAGAAACATACTTAGTCAAAACAAGCACACAAAAGTAAAAAAATTATCTTCTTACAAACGAAGGGGGAAAACCTGAAAAAAGACTGAAAATAGTCAAAATACACTTCTGAGTAGACGGTTGCTATGGAGACGTCAATCATCATAGACACATCATTGACACAGGAAAATTTTCTCTGATAAATTTTAGGAAAAGTCATGACATTTGGTGAATATTCGTCAAGCCGTTTAAAAGTTATAATTTGTTAAAGTCAGCGCGGGCACAATGTGCCTCCCCCCCAGGCAGAATTAACTGGATTTTTTAACCATAGTTTAAATGTACTGGTAAGTCAATTTTTTTAAATTTCCTTGTAAGTAAAGTTACTTACGTTTCTCTATTCTTAACGGGTATCCCCTGTCTTCATTTACCATTTGCTGTTCGAGATGAAATCGCACAGACATGTTGTGTGGTGAGATGCCACTGGAAAGTAATGATTATGTTCACTTATTAATCAATAAATTAAATGCAACCAAGACTATAACAGCATCAGACATTTACAATATAATATCATGGGTGACAAATTACTCCTTAATTTTGGCGCGAAATTTCAGCGTTAATTTATAATTTCACATGTGAAATTACAAAATTGCTATGGCAACGGGTCTATAGCTCTGCGCCACGATGGCGAGGTTAATGATGAAGATGTTTTGTGCAGAACTAAAGCTATTCTGGAAATATTCATTGAGGACTCAATCGGTAATCTGTAAATTTTGACTTTTTAATTGACTGAACTTCTCAGAAATCAACTGCGAGTCAAAAAGAAGAGATTATTTGTGATAGTGTGACACAGAACACAGTACTATACAGAAATTCAAAAGCTGATGTTTCAATCATTAGCACTTTGTCGCAAGAACTAAAACTTGAAAAGTCACCTTTGGAATTTCTTGCGTGGCCAATTTACCGTATCAAATCAGTTGATAAATCCAAATGTTTGCATTTTCCTCGTTTTTCCATGCAGCCCATAAAATATCCCAATATTTTAAAGCAGCAATTAAGCTGGCCAATTTTGGGTGACTTTTGCAAATGCTAACCCCAGTGAGAATTAAAACTAGGCAATAGGTTATCCTATTAGTTAAGAGGCCACAGCAAGTAAATGGAAAGAGCACTAGGAGTTGCCTACGCAATTGTTATTTATAAACAGTAATAATAATTTCACTCAGTGACATCATGCCAGTGAGCTCATGTCTACACATGGAAATGAAATGCCTGTAATGAGATTGTTTACCTGTTTAACTTTCATTTAAATACGCTGTATGGGTAGTAAGCATACTTAGTACACCTTTACAGATCAATTTCTTATTCTTAATTATATAGTGGGAACTTATCTCAGGGGTTTTTGGCCATTAGAGGCTAAGAGGACATGTTTACCTTGCTATTTTGTTATATTTATTATTGTTTTTGATGTGGTTTATTTCGTGTAGGTATTCAGTTGATGCGAAGGTTTCTGCGAGATAACAAGCTTCGTATTATTGACTTTCCAGATGAGTACAATGAGTTTCGGCGGCTTCTTTTGGGTAGACAGAGTGGTACCGTAGGTGAGATGCTGAATGCAGAACGACCTTGCCTTGACAGGTCAAGTCTAGTGTATGGAGATCCAGCAACAGTGAACTTTACTTTAAGTGACAATCCAAAGGAAGTGATTGTTCCCTTGCCACCTATTAAGAGAATTGCTTTGGATGAAGATGATACTTCTCAACTAACCAAGATGTACCAGACTTTGCTCCCTAATTGTGAGATAGTTAGTGTTCAAAGACTCTGTGACAGTTTCTCAAGAGCTCGAATCAGCAGTAGTATTTACAGATGTTCTAACAACTGTGGTGTTGTAGCCAACTGGTACAATGGGGAGTGCAGACCAGGAAGAGTTCGGAGATTCTTGACAAATTATGTGGTTGTGAAGCAAGGCTCCTGCAGAAGACAGAAGTTGACTTTTGTTCTTGCTGAAGTTGATTGGTTCAAGAGGCACCCAGAAAAGCGTTGGTATCCAGACCCTCTTGAAGTGTGGTGTTCTGACTATGAAAGCCATTCTGAAATGTCTTTTATTCCAGTGCTGCGAATTCTCAGCCAGTGCTTAACAGTACAGTACAAAGTTAAGTTTGGTTATGGAAGGAAAAAGGTCTCTGTCACCATTCCTTTAATCGGACAATTTAGCTTGTGAACATGTGTTGTCTCATGTTCAATAACCCAAATAAGCTGTATTTTCATTAATTTCAAACTGCACCACACTTACTGGTAGTGCGTAGTAAAACCCGCATATAAGTACCTGCATTTTTCCAAGATAGCCTCAAAAGGTACTTCTATAATTAGTGTTCACTGGAAAATTAGGCTATTCAGGTTCTTATTTTCTTAAGAAAAAATGTTTTTGTTGCTGGAGGAATGTTGGTAATGTCTATTGTTTATATAAAACATGCATATAATGATGTCTAAATGACTGCAACTGAGCTAAATAAATACAAACCCTATTTTACTATTTTATTTCTCTCAATGCTTTTATACTGAAGAAACATCAATAAAACAAAGCTTACCTATTTTAGAACACAGCAATATAATGCCTGGCCAGATTATGAATTCTAAGTTTTAAACGAATTCTATAAAGAACCTGTTTCCAATTTTAGGACAGGTTCTTATGTAAAGGGGGTTTAAATGGAAATCTTAGCCTTACAGGTTCTCAAAAATTAGGTTCTTATATTCGAGTTTTTACTGTACTCGTTAAGACTTTGATTTTGAACCATGCTTGAACGCTTGTGGACCTCAAAGTCGTCCATACAACTGTTAACATATGTAGGACAAACTGACAACGATGCTTGCTTAGAAACAGAAGGAGTGAAGTTCTTTGCTGCTTATGTGCGTGTCACTCTAGTATATGAATGTCATTTAAATAAAGACTTGGAAAAATTGTTTTTTGCCTTTCTACTTAAATGTATGGATCCCAGATTGTGACCTGTCTTGCTCAAACGCTCCAACAAGGTTAACCCTTTCACTCCCAGAGTCAATTATTGATTATGGAGACGTAAAGAAGTTCTAACTTTTGAGTCTGTGTACGAAATCCTAGTGTGACCATTCAAATGAAATCTCATCAGCAGTACTTTCGCATGGAACTATCTGTACTTGTTTTGCAGAATTTGAAAACAAAATGAAATTTGGGATTTTTCTTGAATTTTTACTTGCCCTAGTTTTTGAAACAGATATTATGACCTAAACGTAACCCGATCGAATGATGCACCAAGATCAAATGCATGATGCGACCACATAACATAATTAAGTGGTTCACGTGGATTTAACGACCCTTTGTGATCTATTGGTGCAAACAGGTCGTATGACCCAATTTAACGAAACGACCTATTCAGATAAGATTAAATTACTCACTTGGGTCAAACAAAACAACCATTCAAACAGTTCGTATAAACCTTAACGATTCAAGTGAACCAACCACAACCTGATCAAATGGCCCAATGAATCAAACGACCGATCTGCTATTGTGATTAAAAAAGGTGGTTTGATACAGTTGTTACTGTATCAAACATGAATATAGCTGAATCGGATCGAAATTACTCAGCCAGATTGTATGAGCCAACTGAAACTGACATGATCCAGCTGAATGAAATGTCTCAACTAGACTCAACTGTGCGGCCGGGTTGCAACTGCAACTGGTTCAAATAAACCAGTGCAATCTATGCAGAAATTTGTGTCCAAACTTGATAAAATGACTGGAAATGATCAAATTACCCAAAGAGCTCGAACTAAATTGCTCACTGGGTTCGAAACAAACCGGTTTAAACAAAGTAATCTAAAATTTTCTTTCCGCATTCAGTTCATGCGCACATGTAGTTAGTTGTTCTTGAGTTGTTTTCGTTGATTGATAAGTTAAAAGAATAAGATTTCCTTACAGAAGGACAAATTTCAATACAAGGTTTTGCGTTAAGGTCAATTCAAATTTAAAAGAACGCGTTATATGGCGCGCCATATGTTGCGGGGGTGACTTCATAGTTTTCGTGAAGAGGCGTTAAAGTGCGTAGATCTAGAGGACCGCATTCTTTACGTTTCTTACAGATGCATGGGAAAGTTGCGTGAAAGACGTTCGTTACGTTTTGTAAAGATGCGTAAAGTTGCGTAAAAGACGTCGTGCTTTACGTTCCGTACAGAAGCGTAAAGCTTCGTAATAGAAGTGCTTTGCCAGTTTTGTAAGGATGCCGTAAAAGACGTGCTTTATGTTCCGTAAAGATGCGTTAAGTTCCGTAAACGACGTACCTTACGTTTGGTTAATATGCGGAAACTTGCGCAAAGTTTTTGTGGGGGCGTTGAAAATCTGCTTAACGTTTAAAGTTGCATGAAGGACGTCGCTTACGTTTCCCGTGGACATAAGTTTGAGAAAAGACGCAATTTTTTTTCTCGTAGAACAATCAGTGAGAGCTTTAGATGAACTACAGAACGACAGCTGAAATGAGTGGAGCTGTCAATGATGCGACGATAATTGCTTTCTCAGTTTTGTTAATTCTTAATCGCGCTCTGAGATTGCACCTGTATACAAGCAATATTTAAAATTTCGTCTTTTTCTTGTCATACGCCAGGAGGACGACGTTTACCGAAGTATCCTATTAAGAACATCCACGACTGATTATGAACAGGGGGTATTCGAGCGTATTTCACTCGAATATTCCAGTATACGTCAGGTGTGGTGTGCACTCCGAATACCCTAGGATTCTACGGAGCCACGATCACGTATTCAAGGCAAGAATATTCTTGAATATTCTTGAATATTTTTCTCTCAGGGCCAAAGGGATATATAAGAGCAGCACAAAAAAAATATTTCCGCCGTAGAATTCTCCAACGTAATTCTCCCATGCTCAGCGCTTTCGGAGGCAGGTTGTTTGTTTGGTCCAGCATTAACAAGGCACCATGGAAACCGCACCCTGCAAAACAACGCAAAGTATGTCATAAAGGAACAACCAAAGGACGAGTGCAGACACAGGTCACTACAAGCTGAGTTTATTCTGGAAATTTCCAATGTCACAAATGAAGATTTTGGCAAGTAATTCTGCCAGATGAAATACACCTTTCCCCATTTAATTGCAAAATACGCTATTGAGCTGCTTAATGCCTCTCCGCCAAGTACAAAGTAATGTTTTTGTTAAGAAAGGGTGCTCACACAAACTGCGTAATTGGGAATTTTGAGGGTATCGGCATTGGTCGTGAAAATTGTAGATTGTCTGTGATCGTCCGAGTGAGTTGAGGCCTGAACAGGACTGTTGATGACAATGACTGACGTTTCGCCAACCTTTGCGGAAGTCCGATAAGTGATACATGTAATGACTTCCTCGTCGTCTGCAAAGGTTGTCGGGTCGTCAGGCACTGTTGTCACCAAAAGTCCTTTTCAGGGATACACTCACACGGGCGATCATACCCGGACAATCCACTTATGCCCTTGCTTTTCCTTCGTGTAAATTAGTTTCGCGGGTTTAAGGTAACGAACCGCAAATTAAGGAAAATAAACCCTAGAGAAAATAAAAATAATTATGAGGTTATCATACCCTTTTCCGTTTAATTTGGACGAGGGGGTCAGCTTAATGTTTATTCAAATTTGGTAACAAGAAACTCAAAGCATCTCTGTGGCAGTGCATTAAAGGGCAATATACCTTTGGATGCAGATTTGACGAAAATCGTGCGAAAAAAGGTTACAACAACGATGAGCGTCGGGAGGAGAAAAACGGAAATGAAAAAAAAAAATTAAGAGAGAAGTTCAGTTTTCCTAATATAGAAATAGATTCATTAGCAACTTGAACATCGAGTCTTTTAAATTATGGAATGATCGATAATTTCTGACGAATGAGTGACGTAGAAACGAAAAACATGCCGATCAATATCTTTCTTCAATGCCTTTTTAATTTTAGTCTTTTTTATTTTGGAAAGGCTGGTTATGTTTTTTTGTACCTTTTCCTCGACCAGTACCACTTGATTAGATGTTGAATACGTTTCCACTTTTAAGCCGCATCTAAACAGTGTTTTCCTTAGTAGTTTTTCCCATCTTCCGTGGTACACATGGCTCTATTAACTATGTGTAATTAGCCCTGTAAGAGTATCTATGGTTTCTGACACATTTGTTGGAACACTTTCCGCCTCCCCAGTGTATATGTGATATATCCCTTATATGTGATATAAACAGCGACTTGCAGCAGCCAAAATTGGTTTACTCATTACAACACTGGCGAGGAAGCCGCGAATACAGACAGGTGAATTAGTGACGTTGAGAAAATTGTTCCAACGCAACGTGTTCGAGATTGTAGCCGAGTTTAGTTTAAGGTCGGTATTAGCACTCATTGTCATCAGATAATTGACTGGCTCAGCCTAAAGGAACTATTTTGCGTTGAATGCCTCGTGGTAGCGTGATCAGACTTTTTAATTTTTCTCATCACTCAGCTTTTGTGTTATATTTGCATCCGAGTGAAAATTATTTTACATTTCCTTTACATTCATGTTTATTCAAGATGTTAATAAAAGCAAATAAAACGTAAAAGTAAGAACGTTTCCCTAAAATAAAAGTTAAAAAAGGCTTAAATAACAATAAAAAATAAATTCTCTTGCATATTTACAGGTTTACATGTTAAGAAAGTTTTTCAGTTTTACTTGAAAACAAAACCCACGCTAATTTATTCCCACATTATGATTGCAAAATTATAGCTCTCTGATTTTTAAATATTTATTAGATGCCTCTGAATAAATATTAAATTCATTATTTTAATTAAACATTGCTCCGAAAAGAGGCCAAAAATTTATCACAAACTTGTTAGAGTGACAACGCGTTGCCAAGCGAAGCGCACTCACAACTAAGAAAGAACTAATGATGTAAGCATTGAAGACAATATTGGTACGTGCGGTAAAATGTACATATTTTAAGTGAAAAGGAAGTTGTAACGACTTTGCGGAATATTCGACTTACTGGCAAACCCTGAAAACATGACGACACCTTCTCGAATGAGTTTGTTTTTGCTCTGCTGTTTTGTGCCCAGTTTTTACACAGGTAAGTTCACAGGAAAATCGAATGTGTTACAATTTAAATAACACCGAGAGTGGTATAAATTTACACGATATTCGCCTTACCACGACACTGACAGAGTGTAATTACAACATTACACCAATTTTGCGTTAGATAACACCAAAATGGTGTAATCGAATTAGGATGCAGCACCTTCTTGGTGTTTTTTTACACTAAAGCTGTGCAGCGTATGTAATTTAACACTGCATCGTGTAAGTCAAACACGAACAAGGTGTAAAGTAACACCAAATGTCAATTACGTTTTCTTGTCGGGCATCGATCAGGCAACTTACTAAAACGACTAGATCACCTCCACATATGACGTCTGGGCTGCAAAATCAACTTATAATCAAATAGAAGATATTGTACAAGGTAGCCGGTGACAAGATAGGTTTGCTATTTAGACCGGTGGATAGCTCAAAATAACTACCTTTTTATAAGATCTGAAAACAAATCCGCCATTAAATACAATATAATACGGGGGACATTCTGATTATTTGTTTTCGTGAGCAGCTAATGCGCAAAAGGTTTACCATAAGCCTGGAAGATAATAAGGGTTGCAGCGAATATAGCAAATTTCCCCGGTGAACCCCGATGAGACAAGCTGAATGGAGGTTGCACTAGCAGTGGCGGACATTGGATTACGCATAAATACTAATGGTCAGTGCAGATGATAGTTTGCTTTTTTTACTTTTTTCACGAGCGGATTGTCTACTACTGCCCGACAGTTATTGCGGTGCCTCGCTGCTCTTGATGTGCTGTGCGCACGCTAGCACAGAATGACGAGACGAGCACATGCTTCAAGCGATTTTCGATTCTTTTCGTGTGCCTGTCGTTTATTCCTCGTACATTCTGGTTTCTGGGATTGCCTGATGTCCTGCTACTGCAATACCGTCAATAAGGCACGCGGTAAGTGACTTTATTTGGTAATTTTAAGTCAAAACGAGTGAACACATACTTTATAGTAGTAGCTCTGACAGCAGACAACAGTCATGAATGTCATTAAGACATGCTTTGTTCAAATTGTAGCGCAACTCTTAACCCCATAATTATCACGCCAAAATCTCCAAATGCCCATTTTCAAAATGCTTTTCTTGTGAGTAAAATGAAACAGTTCGATGAATGGTTTTTCGGGTGTTCGAAACGAGCGCCATTTGCAGTCGGTTATAAATTTGATTGTTTATGAACGGCAGTTTTGTTGTATTTGAATAATGTGGTCCAAAATATCGCCAAACACAGTTAATGACCTTTACTAATGTGAGAAAAGTAGCCTAATACGAAATAAAGAATACAGATGGCCCAAACGTGTCAGTTTTAAGATAACAATTTGAATAATTTTATGGAAATTTGGCTGTACGAAAATTTATGCAGTTTTACCATTTTGGCGCCAAATGTCGTTGAAGACAATGTCGCTTCTACCCGCGCATTACTTGGACTGTGCTCCTTCAAAGATGGTGATTATTCATCAGAGTTTGCCAGAGCAGAACAGAAAAAATGAGAATAGAAAAATCAACTGGCAAATCTTTTACTTTCTCTTTTCATTTTGAATTCAACGTCACCCTCTCTCTGAAGGAGACAGTGTGCCTTACATAGTTGTGTAAAGTGGTTTTCCGCTTTTAACCAGCTCCAATGTTGAGTGGCTGTTGCCCGCTCATTACTTGGACTGTGCTCCTTCAAAGATGGTGATTTTTTTATGAGAATTTGTTAAAGCAACACAGAAATATTCAGAATAGAAAGGTTAACTGACACATCTTTTGCTTTCACTTTTAAATTTTGAATTCAATGTCACCCTCTCGTTGAAGGACACAGTGTGCCTTGTGTAGTTGTGTGAAGTGGTTTTCCGCTTTTAACCAGCTCCAATGTTGAGTGGCTTCTGTCCGCTCATTCAGGGATTATGCTACTCCTCGAAGTCCTTGAAAAGCCCTGGAATTTAATTTTAGATTTCAAGGGCACTTGAAAAGTGCAGATTATATAAACATTGAGCGCAGATTTCAAAATCGGAGACAGAATTTTCGAAAATATGCGTCTCAGCGGCCTGTGCTGTTACATGCTGGGTGGAATTCTGTGTTGTGTGCATTGCATTCTGGGATCAGTTTCTTAACTATGTGATCAGGTGGAAGCCATCTTGTACGTCTTGTATGCGTAGTTAGGGTGAGCGGACGAAAACTCATCTAAACATGAATCAAAATGCCTGGTGGAGGTGAACGTGTTTTCAATTCTGATTTAGCTTGTAGACCTTGTGTAAATAAACAAGATTGGTTACAAGGTGTCAAAGATGATAAATGTGCTGCCCATTGTAGGCTGTGCTGCCGAAAGTTTAAATAAGCGAGTATAGGCCAAGCAGCTTTGAAGTTTCATATGGAAGGAGCAAAACACCAAACATGCGTTATGGATTCTGCAAATCCAGTTCCTATTGCAGATGATTTTCATGATCAGGTAGAGACACTAAAATCATGTTTTACTGCCATTCTGTGTGTTCAGGAGTTTTAAAGATTTCGGGCCAGAATTATGACAATTTTATCCTTTCCAAAAGCCTGTTGTACCTCAGTGATGTTGTCAGTATGTGTCTGCCAGCAACTTTCAGTCAAAAACACAAACATTGCTTTCAGACTATATTGTTGTTAAGATTATTGTTGAGATTATTGTTTGGTATACATGTAGTGTTGCTTTATTGGATTATGTGTTTGGTTTTCTTTACCATATACAAGCCTTTTGGTCCCGTAAGAACTATGAACTTGTTATGCATCCCTGTTTATGAATTATTACAGACTTGATATTGATGTTGCATTTGTTTAAAAGTTGCTATTGACCAATGAAAACATATCAAAAGATAATGCAAGACAAAGTAAACTTGCCATGAACACTCCTTGAAAACTCAGTTTTTGGTGCTTGAATACTCCTTGAATTTTATATCCACAAACCAGCACGAACTCTGCTCATTACTTGGACATTACTTATCAGAATTTGTCAGAGCGGAACAAAAATAATGAGAATAGAAAAATCAGTCGACAAATATTTTACTTTCTCTTTTCATTTTGAATTTAATGTCACCCTCTGAAGGACACAGTGTGCCTTGTAATGTTGAGTGACTACTACCTGCTCATTACATGGACTGTGCTTCTTCAAAGATAGTGATTATTTATCAGAATTTGCTAAAACAGGACAGACAAAATTAACTCAAATCTTGCAAGGAGGGAAAAGACAGTACAACAGCATTGCCAATTTTTTTTCCATCGAAGTAGCAGAGGGTCAGATTGTACTGTAGTAGAGTCCTGGCCCTCATTGCCTACATGTACAGTTGTAAACAGGAACAGACTGAGTGATACATCCAACTTACTGAATAATATACACAAGTGACCAAACACATCTAACAAAGCATTGGTCCCTCTGTTGATTTCGTTCTTTGTATCATGAAACAAAGGATTTAATTGGTTTCTTTTGTTTAGGTTTTTAACAAAAGAAAACAGAAGATGGGGCCTCATTTTTTGGCCTTTTCTGGAAAACTAAGTGTAAACCAGCAGGAAAAAAACAGGGTATGTTCTCTGAATTCATTGAAGCCCACATGCAAAAATTCAGGCACTTTCAAGCTAAAAAAATTGACCAAAAAAATCTCTTAGGGGACTTTCCACTAGCCTCTTCAAATGTTGTTTACATATAGAGTGGTCCAAAACTGACTGGAGTGAGTGATACACACAACTGTCCAGCATACCACTCAGTAAGCCATGTTGTCACTCACTGAATTGAATATACGTTTCACTCAGCTGTTTATACAAACTGGTCAATTGTATAGACTGCTCGGTCGGTTTTGTGTACCCCTGTGCCAGTTGTCTTTTTCACTCCAGCTGTTAAGTCAGTTGTATCACCAGGCGAGTTGTGTGGAGTTATCCACACATTTCAACTGACAACTGACCTGAATGATACAACTGACCCAGTGGTGTACACAACTGACTGAGTGGTAGCCACAACTGAACAAGTAACTGGGTGGTACTCACAAGTTAGCAAGTGGTGCACACAATTCACAGGGTGATAAATGACTGAGTGAAACACAGTTGTAAAAGTTATGTGTTCTTAGTGGTGCACATAACTGACTTAGTAGACAAGACAGGTACATGTAGTCACAACTGACTGAGTGTCAAACTGGTGGTCCGCCCTGCTCTTCCAAGTGGTATAAAGACTGTATGTAATATTACTGAACTTACTGAGTGATCCACATAACTGATCTAGTGGTATAAACAACTGAGTGAACTGATTGAGTGGTTTGCTCAATTGACTGAGTGGTATACAATACTGACCAAGTATTGAACACTTAACCCTTTAAGCCCTGATATAGAAATGCATATTCTCCTTACTGTTCACCATACATTTCTTATGGAACTAGTAAGGAGAATTTGTCATAATATCAATACATCTCATCCTTGGTGATTGTCTTCTTCATTCTCACAACTTGAATGTTTGAACAAGCAGTGATCATGTAAGGAGAAATTTCATTTCTGTCACTGTTAGGGCTTAAAGGGTTAACAAACTGAGCAATACAGTACATGTATGTACAACTGTCTGACAGAGTATTCCATCTAACTGAACAATAACTGTTACTGAGGGCTGTTTTCTTTTAGAGCTGTAGCGGTATTTTTTAAAGTTTGTATATAGCTGACCAAAATAAGTTTGTTTCCAGATCTTGGCGCAAAAAGAAATTAACTTGAATAAGTGACATTCAGTATTGCATAATCATGGTGTGTGCAAGTGGGTAATTAATATAGCATTACTAATTTTTATCTTTTTTTTCAGTGGATTGATGAATCAGATGGAGATGGTTTCTGAACTGGGTGTGGTTTATCATCAAAATCACTCACTCAATATGCATTTATTGACTTCATTTTTCTATAACAACTAGAAAAGTACTCTAAATCAAAATGCCTTTTGAAAGGCCTTTTATTTTTGTATGGGTTTGGTTTTCATTATTTTGGCACATAAACTTAGGTGTTAACAAAAGTGAAGCATACAGAAGTTAATGCACTGTTTGGACTGGAATCTTTGTAGCTTTCTTATTTTTTATAACTATCTTACTCAGTGTCACTACTTTATTGAATTCTAAGGCATTAGAGTAGCATCTTTGTAATTTATAGTGAGTTTCCACGGTTGCACTGAAAGGTTTACTTTTCTACATGTAGACTTATTGTTTTTGGCAAAAAATCGTATTTTTGGACGCATTTTGTTTTAAGGTATAGTATACCAAATAAATATTCACTGTGAAATAAATTTGGAAACTAGTGATGTCTGTCTCCTTCAGCAGCAATGATTACAATGTTTAAGTAGCCCACATGCATCTTTTATTTTAGTGTTGAAGTACACTGGAACAGTGTTAAGATAACACGTGGAGGGTGTTATTCAACAAAGTTGGAAGTGTTATTTTACACAGTTTTAGTGTAAAATTATCTCTGGTGTAAATTAACCTTGTTTCGGTGTGCACACAGCTGCAATTTGTTTTACGCCATTTGGGTGTCACAAGTACACAATTTTAGTGTAAAATTATATCTGGTGTAAATTAACCTTGTTTTGGTGTGCACACAGCTGCAAGTTGTTTTACACCATTTGGGTGTCACAAGTACACCTTTTTGGTGTAAACTTACCCGAATTCCGCGTCTACATAACACTGTGTTGGTGTTTTTTTACCCAATCCAAATCAGAATTGTTAGTGGTTTACACTATTGTGGTGTAAATGTACACCATGTTGGCGTTACTTTTACACTTAATTGGTGTTCACACAGCTGCAAAAATTTACACTTTTTCGGTGTTACCATAACACTCTCACTTTTTCTGTGTTTCAGTACAATGATCACTTGGCAAGGCATTTTTCCTGTTTTTCTGGTACAAAGGCAAAACTGGCAAAAACCAGGCTTAAGACGACTACGGAGAAACAGCGCACAATATCTTTTAAACAAATATCATGCTAGAGTACCTCTTGAGATGGTATATTAGGACAGAACTTGGGATACCCAAACAAACGAAACAGGTTTCAGGGATTGGAAAGTGCATCCCCAGAAATACTTTCACTGATTTCCAAAAATTTTTGTTCGCAGCACCTACACTATATTCGGCGGCTGTAAGACGGCTGTCAAAACTCCTTTTCAGCACGTTTGTCTCACTTTTGGCATATACTAACTTGAAAAGCTGGACAATGTGTTCTAGGAATGATATGACTCTACTCGGAGAGTGTGAAAATTTGTCAACACTAAGTTTATTACCTCACAATCAAAGTTCTGTTTTTGTATATATGTTGTAGTTATCTTGCTAGTTAGTGCTCCTATAAACTGCTATATCCCATATACATTTGCTGGTTATGAGTTTTTCCTTGCGTTTACAGTTTTTAAGACGTGCACTGAATATAACAATGACGAGAACATCTGCTCATTAAATAAAGACTCCAACGGAAGTTACAGAAGCACAAATAAGCTCCACAGTTTTGAGTTTTTCTTGCACTTAATGTTGCATTTTAGCGGGCTTGGCCTCTTTCCAAAGAGCAGTCAAGGACGTCAAGTCTAGATATATTGAGAAGGTTATGCGCCAGTTGAAAGATTGGGAGATCTGTGTTACACGAGAGTCTCGCTAAAGACATGAACAACCGGATAGATCTGTGATCTGGCTGGCTGCATTTGAGTTTGCCTGACCGGAAAATTTCCAAAATGAACGGAACATCTTAAGAGGTTATCCAAAATTCCCAACCGGAATATCCAAACGGAAAATTGTGTTGCATTTATATTTACTTGTTGATTTCTACCAGTTCCAGGTCCTGCGCCAATAGTCAAACTACGTCCAGACCTCCTGTAATTTAGAATGAATTGCACAAATGATACGTGCTAATCTCGAACGGAATTTCCCATTCGGGAGGTTTTGCTTACCATTTGCACAAACCGTAGACCAACCGGTTTCCCCCTGTAAATGGTAAACAACCCATAAAATTGGCATGTATATATTTCCGGGGGCGCCATATTGGGAACCATTGATGTGGTAGGATTGTATACACATAAACCCTATTTTGAGGGACTTGAACCATGAGGGAAGCGCTGAATAGAAGAGAACATCAATACTGACGGATGTAGTAGTTGATCTGGCGCAGAACCACAGAATTTGAATGAAAAACACTACCTCCGAACATTAGGAACTGCCATCGGCGCCAAAATGGTACCGACATATGCGACTTTGTTTGAACACTGAAAAGGAAAATGGGTGAAACCACGGGTGAAACCACCCATCTCTTAAGAGGAGAGGAGAGCCAAGGGAGAGCCATTAGGGAGTTTTTGAAACAAACACCAATATTTGTCTCATACGTTAAGTTACCTAAGGAAATGTAAGCAAAGCGTACCATATACTGAAGCAATGAGACCTCAGCGAATTTGTTTCACGTTAGAAGAAAATTCGAACTTAACTACTGAGTAGTATTGTCGGCCCGTTTACCCCACTTTTCCCATTTGTTCATTTGCCCGTATTTTCATTTTTCCCATGTGTTCAGTTTCCCATTTGTTCACTTTCCCAAAATGCTGTCACAAGCTAGCCTCGCTTGGATGTCAGGTTCAGATTGGCTAAAAGGTGAGCCACGTGACCACGACGTCATACCGGAAGTGAAAACAGGAAATGACGTCACTCTGGCATGCCCAAATAGGGGGAGCTCTCAATTCAAAAATCACCATGGCAACAAGACTAAAATGTCAGGTTTGTCAGGCGTCCCTTCAAAGTCCAAAGTCCAAAACTCAAAACAGGGGATGTCACGTGGAGAAAACCCCCCAAAAAACGAATCATTAATTAAATCCTGGAGCACTTTGGACCTAGCAGTTTGGTTCCAGGACAGGTCAACTACTTAGATTGGTTTTGAAAGGGTCCTCTTAGTCAAAGAACCAACCACCCTGTGACATTTGCAGTCTATACAGTAGCTAGCCCTATTTCGATCTCTTGTCTCGATCTAATATGCGTCTTATTGTGTTCTGGTTGAATCTAATTCTAATTAGAGCTTATCTACGTACACGGTCCCTATGTAGACCGGTTATGCTACACGTTGAGCCGGCAAAAAGAATCACGCTTTTTAATGTCACTAGATTGTATAATGAGTGACAGTCATCTATCTTTGTCTCAGCCAAAGATTTTCTTTTATTTTGCCCCACAGTTGCCTCACAACAGTGCAACGTGGGACCCCTTCATTTCACAGAGGGAGAAACCGAAAAAATTAAGTGTGATTTTACAGCCCCTGCTGGTGCAGTCTACTGGTATAAAGATGATAAACTAATCGTCAATGGAACTCAAGGCCTTTATCACAAAGAAGATCAGTTAAATGATGACACATTTCGCAGCACACTTCATTTCTCCACCGTACGCCTGGAGCACGAAGGGTTTTACAAAAGCTGCACAGCAGACAGCCTTTGCTCAAAATACGAAATAGAAGTCCTTGCTTATTGTGGTGAGTGCTGACCCGGGTACCGCCAAGTATCACGTTGCAACAAAACACGACGGATATTTCAAAACAGAAGAAAAACGTAGTGGAGGAGGAGGTTGTTTCTACATTTCTCGAGTGCTACGAAACGGCCCGTCATAATGAAATTTTAGTGTACATTTACCATGTGCGTTCTGTGTACTGTGATAAGCTGCATGATTGCCTGGGCTGAGGTGGGCTGTATAGTCGTTTTTCATTCGCTGACGTAAAAAGGGTTAGGATTGCGCGGGCTATGGACTTGAGAAGTAGAAAGATTTTTTTGCGTAAATACGATCTAAATGTCGTTGCTTTCGCTCAAAAACATTTGTTCGTCTACTAAAACAATTGGAATACTCATCACTTGGTGTTTTCTTTTCTTTTCTTTTCTTTTTTCACATCTACAATCTTATATATTCATATCTTTACGTATTCTTATTCACAGAATTAAGGTAATTCATCAATTACTGTTTTAGTTTCGTTTCGCAGAACATACGTCGAAGACAATTATAAAGATACCCATGTTTGTTATGCTTTCAGTATTTACCAAATGGAAGATAGCGTTCTATATTCTCTAAGGAAATAATACACGCTTGACATCTAGAAAAACTGCCAATGGACACACAAGCGTTCAGCAGGTCTAGTAGACATCGAAAGTCAGAAGCATATGATATGCGCCTGCGAAAGTCCGTTATTTTTTAGAGGACATAGCAACACCATCTTGTATTTGGGGTAGAATAATGTAGCATGAAAGCCAAGACTTGAGCTGCGAAACGCTCAAAGGGAAAATATTGACGACTGCTTACAAGGATAGTTAATACATACACAAATACGAGAACGCAAGAACTAGCAATAAACTACAACTTCAAATTTTTACAAATGCGGATTAATTTCGCTTTTTTCAATTGTGATCCTTAATGTTTTTTTGGAAGGTTTTAAAAAACAAGTTGGGCTGTCGAGTTCAGCTATTAGTCGCTGAAAATATGTCTGAATGTTGTAAGCTTAGTTTTTACCTCTTAAACCGGACCGGTGAAGGAAAATTCGTGGATGGCTTCGTTCCCGTTGTAAACCTCGAGTTTAAAGCGGTCTATGTCGCAGATGTAACTGGATGCCAACCTGGAATTGCTTCGGAAGTTTGTCACCTAAGTTTGCTTTCAATCGCCGCCGTTATTTGTTGACAAAGCTGCCAATTTGAGCTATATCTGTAACTCTGATAAAGATGTTTTTTAGCCATCAGAGCGCACGCAGCTTCTACTTTATATTATAGTAGGTTTTATTGTAAACTTTACAACAAGAGTTGACTTTATGTTCTACACAGGAGAACGGGGCCACATAACAGCAACAAGGAGAAATGTTACCACCAAACAATTCTCCAACACAAGTCTACAATGCTCAGCATTGTTGTGGAACAGCTGTTTGTTTGGTCCTGCATTAACATGGCACCATGGAAACAGTACTCTGCAAAACAACACAAAGTATGTCATAAAGGAACAACCAAAGCACGAGTGCAAGCACAGGGCGCTACAAGCTGAGTTTATGCTGATGATCACCAATGTAACAGATGAAGATTTTGGCAAGTACTTCTGCCAGATGAAATGCACCTTTCCCAGTTTAATTGCAAAAGACGCTATTGAGCTGCTCACTGCCTCTCAGCCAGGTACAAAGTAATGTTTTTGTTAACTGAAAGAGTGCTCACACAAACTGCGTAATTGGAAATTTTTGAGGGTACCGCGGTCGTTACTATTATAGCGGAGCCTGCGGGCAAAGCCCACCAGCGGAGCTCCATTGCTAAGGAAATATGGTAACCTATCAATCCGAGAAATTTTGGTTGTGACGTAATAGTCACGTGACCGTCCGTACGTACGTCCGTACATCCGTACATGCGTACGTCCGTCCGTCCGCACACTCTGTGGGAGGGGGAGGAGAGTCCCAAGACAACCCGACGGGGGCAGAGAATGCCATCTTTTCTTGGCGGGAAATCGCACGGTGCTTTAGGGCAACCGGCATTTTTCTTGGCGGGAAATCGCATGACCATCGTCGCTTTTGAAAAAGAGGTTTCTTTAAAAGCTTAAGCTTCTTTAGCATTTAACGATTGCTCGAGAGTACTGAAGTTTTATACTTGATAAAAAAACATCTAATATATATAAATGGAAAGAAAAAGTTCAAAAGAATACTGGTAGAAGGCCAAAAGTTCAAGTTACGAAAGCTGCATTCAAAGGACTTCATCGCTTTGTTTTCTTCACGGCGGAGTGTTTGCCCTGTTCTGAAACACAACCGAGTAAGTGAAGTTTTTAAAAGGTCTAAGGTACATGATTTCGAGTATTACGATGAAAGAAATTACGTTTTGAAATGTAAATTTGATTTATGCCATTAGAAATGTGTTATTTACTTTTGACTTCAAAAAATTATTAGAAAACGCGCTCAGATTTGTGACAGATTCTTGAATATTTTGCCATGCTGAGCCGATTTCACTCGCGTGGATCGACCTACGATTTTGGAAATGTAACGCGAATTGCATTTAAGTATAAACCTAGGGGTTTTCGAATAAATGTTTTTCAAAAATGATTTCTCTGTCCATTATTTTGTGTTTGTTTATTCATAACAGTAGGTCTAAGCACAGCCGCAAGACAACTGCACAAGCTTTGCTTTCAATTTTCACCGTCCGGTCCATCTCTTTGTGCAACTATCGATTTTTTTGTCCTAGAAGTTTTCAATAGTAATAATCTTGTAAGCGAAGCAGTTGTCGGTTTAAAGCTATTTTATCAAGAAAAGCTTCCGAAAACAGTTTTGTGCGTTCCTCAAAGCGCCTAACTTTATATAGGCTTACTTCGCATCCGCAAAACTTATGCCGGCATAATAACAATTTAATTAAAGCGTGTTTGGCGTTTGTTTGTTTTGAATCTTGATTGTCTCTAGTTAGAGAAGGAAATATAACAGTTATTTGAAAAACTATAAGCGAAACAGTTCGGTGCATTTTTTAAAGCGCTCGAATTTCAGACAATTTGCAGCCGCAAAACTTATGCCACAGAGTTGAGAATGTTTGGACGGTGTTTGTTCGTTTGTTTTCAATCTCGATGGTCTCAAGTTAGAGAACGAAATATAAGCGAAGCAGTTTTGAGTTTAAAGCTATTTTTATCCCGTAAGTAATGTGTGTTCCTCAAAGTGCTTGAATTTTTTCGCGGCTGCTAAAACCTACGCGACATTTCTTCGATAAGTTTATTACAAGTGCTTCGAAGCTCCCCACATCCTTTATTTCGGGTAATCCCAGTAAAATGCCGGTGAAATGTCAGTATAAATTTTTGACCAGACTAATATTTTTATTTAGTGGCAGTTCATGTTTTTTGTTAACATCCGAACGCGATGAAGATAACCCATTTAAACAGTCGAATAATTTTTATTTTGTTTTTGTAAATGAGCGCCGTTTCAAGTTCATTCAAGCGAACAGCCAATAAACCAAGGAGATTTGACAAGCCTTCACAGTTAATGACAGGATATGGAAACATTGCAAACACCAAGCTAGACGGCTCGTGAGTAAAATAATCAAGCTGTGCTCAGCCTCTAGAACGACCTTTCGAGCTTGGTTTTACAGAACAGATCCCCAAAATATTGAAGGACAATTCGGAACACTTTCAGGCTTTTTGAGAAACACTTTTCGAAAGCGAACGAGCCAAAAAAAGCCCCGAAATGTATTTCAGACCGAAACGTTTCAGGACTATTTTTGAGAAACGAATACCAGTTTATTCCTTCGCGGCTCCGCTTTTAGGCTTGGCTAAATCTATATATTAGTAACTACCACAACGGAAACCTTGAAAATTGCCAGATTTCCACGACTTGAGTCGCAATGTCCACACAACGTCCGAGGTAAATTCGTGTTTAGTTGAGCTTAATTGTCTCCGGAAGGCTTCGCGACATTACGCGATAATACACACCTTTCAAACCTCCCCCATAAATTTTAAACTGACGGCGTTGTCCCCTTGTGACATTATACCATAAGCTTACCGTAGAAAAGTAACATACAGGGGCCCCGTATTATTCTAAAAACTAAAGTAAATGCTGACCACTTTTCCAGCTAAAAAGAGCCACACATGTACAGGTCACAAAGTGTGCATGAAGAAAGAAAAACGACGTTTAGAGTACAGTAAGGTTGCCTTCAGGCCACCACACGGCCGGCGCTTGCTGTACCATGAAGCAAATAGGAATGTTACTCCTCCCCCTCATAAATGGGACATTTTTCCATTCCTCATTTTGCTAATTAAGTTTGCCACCTTTTCAGTTTTCAAGACTCGGAGCCACAAACTTGAATGTGCAAGCTCAGGACTAAAAAGTGCTAACATTCATTGCTTGGCTCGTCCGTTCAAGTTAGTCATCGATGGGTTAACAGATAAGTGTTGCTTCTTCTTCAAAATTTTAACCATTATTTTTTTTCTTGAAAGAAGAAACAGAAAGCACAACAGAAAGTACCCTTCACACCAAAGCAAAATCACAGCCAGCACTAGCCCTCCACGGCTCAACTGGAAGTAAGTTTTAGAAAGCTGAATACCTCAAGGTAAAATATACGAGAGTGTTTCTACACCCGGTAAACTACCCTGTTCTACTTTTTTTTCACAAGTTTGTGCGTCAGAATCGCCAGCTATGTTACGCTAGGTAGGGTCAGCCGGGGGTCTTCGGTATACGATATACAGAGGGTTTTAATATTGGTTATGCACTTATTTTTACTAGGAAGTACGGTGTTAGGGTTTGTTCAGACGAAAGAACTCTAAAAATACTGGTGTACAGCATATTATGTTTTTCGCGAAGAAAAGTTTGGAAATATCGAGTCATTTTTTCAGGTATATTAGCAGGCTGCTTCCTTACGCGCACCCGACCGATGCTGATTAGATATTGTTTTGAAAACGGTACTGCAATTTTGTGGTGAGGCAAGTTGCAAGAGGCGTTGCCTACTGTAACACCACCTCTACATATGACACCGCCTGTTTCCTATAAACAGCTTTTCAACTGAATTTTATTACTCACACGCGTTACATAATTTATCCAATTGAGTGACCAACCGCAAACAGATAAAAGACGAATTAAGATGGCCTTATTAAAGGCTTTAAAAAGTAGTCGACGAAGTAGCACACTAGTTAGCGATCAAACAGGAGCAAGATTTTAGACCATCTCTCTCTCTGTGACAGAGACGTAGGCGTTTTGCAGGCCCAAACTTGTTAAAAGTGCATGAGGATCGACAAAAGAATTACAACATTTCGTACTCTTGGCAACTTGTGTTCTCGCATTTCTTCAAATTCACATAGTACAATTTTATTATTGTTTCTAGACTCGCCAGGGCGTCACGCAGGGAAATGGATTATGCCTTTCACGATTGCTGTTGTCTTGGTCATTATACTCGCCCTGGTATTTCTACTGACAAATAGGATGTTTGCAAGGAAAAGGCGCTGCACATGTAAGTTCAATCGTTTACACATCATCGTCAATGCATGACAAATACGAACAACAATGACCTCCAAAGCGACCATTTGGGGCGTCGCTGACTGTCTATTATAGAGAAGGGCCCCTTTAGGAGAGGGATGAAGTAATGCAAAGAAAGTACAATGGGAATTAATAATACATATCCTATATGAAGGTGTCCATCCGTTTGAGGAGGCGGCTCTCATTAGAGAGGTGTACGATTTAGAAGTGTATCCACATAAGAGGTCTCGTGTCCTTGTTAGAGAGGTGCCTGTCTGTCTCAGAAACTCTGTTCGCATTTATAGATGTGTCCAACTTGGAGAGGTGTTCACAAAAAGGTCTTCATCTTGTAGAGGTGTCCTTGTTAGCGAGGTGTCTGTCAGTGGCAGTGTTGATAAACAAGTGTTTACTTTAGAGGGGTGGTCATCTTTGACAGTGTCTGCGAAGTTGAGAGTTGTTCATCCTGGAAAGTTATTGGTCTTAGAGGAGCTATGTCAGGGTATTTTCATTTATTTTTATGACAGACAAAATTACTTTCACGTTGAAGGAAACCTCAAAATAATAGTTTCCTAAAGTGGAAAAACACCACAAAGAAATAGTAAACAAAAACTAAACAAGGATGGTTACGACTGAGGGAGATTAAAACAGGTTACAAATGACAAACTTGAAAAGTTTGGCCCAATTTTTTCAAGATGAAGTAGCTCCGAAGTATGTCGAATAGGTTTTTGTTGTTTCTAATAGTCTAGAAACAGTCATTTAGTCATGATCACTCAGTTAGTCAGTCCGTCAGACAGTCAGTCAGTCAGTCAGTCAGTCAGTCAGTCAGTCAGTCAGACAGTCAGTCAGTCAGTCAGTCAGTCAGTCCGTCAGACAGTCAGTCAGTCAGTCAGTCAGTCAGTCAGTCAGTCAGTCCGTCAGTCCGTCAGACAGTCAGTCAGTCAGTCAGACAGTCACTCAGTCAGTCAGTCCGTCAGGCAGTCAGTCAGTCCGTCAGACATTCAGTCAGTCAGTCAGTCAGTCCGTCAGTCAGTCAGTCAGTCAGTCAGTCAGTCAGTCAGTCAATCAATTAATCATTTTTTGATTTTGTTTTTCAATGCAGATAAAATAAAAGGTGGAATTACGGGCAACGACGTTTTCATCAGTTTCAGCTCAAAGGACGTTACCTGGGTCACTGAGAATCTGATTCCTCTTCTTGAGAAACACTCGATATCCTACAGCGTTCGTCCAAACATGGCGGACAGTGTGTACCGCAGTCGCCAAGTGCTGATTGTTTTGTCCAACAACTACCTCGCCAGCAACTTCTGCCGGGAAGAGCTGCACATGGCCATTCAGAGGGAGATAGATGCGGAAGATTCGTCAGTGATACTTGTAATGATCGAGAAGTTCAAGAAAAGGCGCTTGCCTCTCGCTTTGAGGAAAAAGAATTTTCTGGATTTTAAGAAGCACACAAAGAAGCAAGATTGGGAGGAGAAATTGCTCCTCGCCTTATTTGGAGACAAAACTGTTAGTGTTTAGACGAGTGCGAGTGGAAACAACTTTAACGACGTGTAAATATCCTTAACCCAATATCACTTAAGTAGAGTATAAAATTATCCTTCTTAATCCCACTTCCCACTGTTAATTGTGTCCCGTCCCGCCATCCCGCGCCAGTCAGAATCATCATCCTCGTCCTGCTTTGGGGTTGTACGAGTTAACTGGAGGGAGGGGTTGGGGGTACTTTAAGCAACCACGTAGCAGATTTTTTTTTTCTTGTAGTTCAATAAGACATGTAGTTCTTCTAGTTCATGTAGTTTATGTAGTTCAGTGAAGTT
The DNA here is from genome assembly GCA_964017195.1 of Siderastrea radians. Classification (NCBI taxonomy): domain Eukaryota; kingdom Metazoa; phylum Cnidaria; class Anthozoa; order Scleractinia; family Rhizangiidae; genus Siderastrea; species Siderastrea radians. The sequence goes on from OZ024893.1 coordinate 14,506,140, forward strand.
CATATTCTAGTTCATTTACTTCATGTAGCTTATGTAGTTCTTGTAGTTCATGCCTGTAGTTTTCGTTGCTCATGTAGTTCATGTAGTTCATGATTTCTTGTAATTCATATTGTAGTTCATGTATTTCATGTGTTCTTGTAGTTCATGTAGTTCTTGTAGTTAATTCATACAGCTCATGTATATCAACTACTTCAGGTAGTTCTTTTAGTTCGTTTAATTTATATAGTTCTTGTAGTTCAAGTAATTCATGTAGATCTTGTAGTTTTTTAGGTCATGAAGTTTTGAAATTCACGTAGTTCTAGATCTTCTAGTTCTTGTTAAGTTCGAAATGTAGTAAATGTAGCTCATGCAGGTCTTGTAGTTCATGTAGCTCACTCTTGTAGTTCACGTAATTCATGTAGCTCTTTTACTTCTTTATTTCATGTTGTTCATGTAGTTCTAATGCAGATTCATGTTAAGTTCTAGATGTAATTAATGTAATTCATGCAAGTCTTGTGGTTAATGTAGTTCTTGTAGTTCAAGTAATTTATGTAGTTCTCGTTGTTCATGTAGTATTCGAAGTTAATGTAGTTTGTATATTTCTTGTAGTTATTTTTGTTCATTTGGTTTTAAAGTGATTCCATTCAAATGCATTGCGCATCCTTTCTGCGCATCATTTTTTGAGTGATTAGCGCGCGCACTTTCGGAACTTGGTAGGTTTTTTTATTGTATAAACTCAATCAGGAAAGTGTTCCCAAAGCAAAATTAAAAAGTTAGCAAAACTCTTTGATCAGATTTTGCACAGTTTAAAAAAAATCCTACAAAAAAAAGCCATTTAGGGTAGAGGACCGCACATCAATCTACCTTCGTCACCGTCTACTTTTTGAGTTTCCAATAAATTTGAAGCTTTTTGGCCATGTATTGTACAACACAGATGACTATACATATGTACAAAGTCAACCTAAACATGAAACATCAATCTGCAGTTGAAATATTGAGCATATTGGCTTCGCACGTTTATTGCCTGAAAATGCCTTTAAACACTGTATTCGTCAGCAGTATACCACTAAAACGAGCACGGTGACCCCGCATTTTTATTGCAATTTTAGACCCTACGTGACTTGTTGAATATTTATGCCAAGCTTCATTACAAATCTATGGCAGATTCTTTTTCCGGGGAATCACCTTAAGTACCATGTTGTTCAAGTAGTTCTGTAGTTCTCCTAGTTCATGTAGTTTTCGTAGTTTGTACAGTTCATGTAGTTCTTGTGGTTCTTCAAGCTCATCTAGGTCATGCTGTTCTTGTAGTTCATATAGTTTTTGTAGTTCATGCAGTTCTTATAATTCATGTAGTTCATGTAGCTCTTGTAGTTCATACAGTTTTTGTAGATCTTCAGTAGTTCACGTTGAGTTCGAAATGTGGTTCATGTACGTAGTTCATGTGTAGTTAATGTAGTTCATGCAGGTCTTGTAGTTCATGTAGCTTTTGTAGTTCATGGAGTTCATGACGTTGTTGTAGTTTATGTAGTTCATGCACTTCTTGTAGTTTTGTGGTTTACGTAGTTCATGTAGTTCATACGGGTCATGTAGTTCTTGTACAAGTCGTTCATGTAGCTCATGTTCTTCTTGTAGTTCATGTAGTTCATGTTCTTCTTGTAGTTTGTGTGGCTTAAGTAGTTCGTGTAGTTCATACGGGTCATGTAGTTATTGTACACGTCGTTCATGTAGTTCATATGGTTTGTATTGTAAATCATGCAGTTATTGTACTTCTTGTAGTCCAGTGTAGTTGATGTGGTTTATGTAGTTTTTGTTTCTTGTAGTCCAGTGTAGTTGATGTTCTTGCGGCTCTTGTAGTTGATGTAGTTGTTTCTTTCAGTTCAGTGTAGTTGATGTGGTTTATGTAGTTCTTGTTCCTTGTTGGTTCGATCTAGTTGATGTAGTTCTTGTAGTTCTTATAGTTTTTGTAGTCTGTGCATTTATTTATTCATCTATTTATCTCCATTTGTAATAAATTACTTTATGTCTATTTTACCTTGGAAACTGTTAACTGTTGGTAATTGTGAAACGTCACATTTATTACACCACCCGCCTCCTCTGTCGAATCGCGAAGGCAGAAGAACTCTGACGTGTGATAAGCTAAGTTGCCCAAGGAAACTTGATGTTCACAACAAATGTTCGAGGGTTTATATGAAGTTTGAACATCAAATTTCCGAGGGAAGCTACCACGCATAGGGTCTGAGACAGAAGGACTCTATTGTTTTTATTGTAAAACACTAAATTTTGAGCGAAAATTGCCAAAACGGGCACTATTCGCTGATAGTCGCCCGCTGAGGAGAGACACTATCGCATCACGTGATCGATTTCGACCAATGGGAGCACGCCAAAATTTTCGCGTTGTACGTACTGTAAGGGCGGTTATAGTACAACGCTAAATTTTGGCGTGCTCCCTTTGGTCGAAATCGATCATGTGACGCGATAGTGTTTCAGCGTATTGTGCCCGTTTTTGGCAATTTCCCCTCAAAATTTAGCGTTGTAATATTTGTTGAGAACATCAAATTTCCTCGGGCAACCTATTACACGATAGTGCCTTCGACAGAAGAACTCTACTGTTTTTATGCTTGTGTAATTTTCAAGGAAACTTTATCAACAAATATTGTAGTTCATGTATTACATGTTGTGAGGGATAAACGACAACTTGGAAACTACTTTAACTGATTTCCTCCGCCTTAATTCCGAACTCTTTCAACAGACTAAATGACACAATGAAAGGTTCGCTAGAACACACAAAAAAGAACAAACATCGAAATGAGAACTGAGAATAACTACAGATGTAACTACAAAATATACTTTGATAAATTGTACAAAGTTATTGTATCTTACCGATGGTTTTAACCGCGGAATAAGACTTAAACGGCAAGTAGATTTCACAAGGACTATAACCAGAAGACTGAATAAAACTGACTAAGAATTTTGAATTGTGCATATTTAAGCAAGCTAATACTTGTTCCTACGGGATTACGAAATTACAGTATTTGAGAAACTAGTCCCAACGGGGGCTCTGGGAAACAATTAAATAATTTCACGCTGTCTGCAACACATGTAGTTCATGTGGCTTTTAATTTTAATAATATGGTAATTGCTCCTTCACCGTCAATGTAGAACATTTGTAATGTAATACGGAAAGAAACTATAAACGAGAATTGTAAATCTAGTCGAATGAATGTAGAAAGTAGAATTTTGTGTGAGTAAGGCGAAGCCAAAGCAAGCAAGAATTGTAAAAGTAATAAGTTCCTTGATGTAAGTTGCAAAATAAAACATGTGAAGTTAGCGGTTGAGTTTAACTTGTTCTTCCACCTCGCAGATCTGGGTAGCCGTTGAACTAAGCTCATAAGAAAGGACGTTATTAATTGATCCCCTCCTGGCTCATACCCTGTCGCTATGAAAATTCAGAAATGGAATAAGATAAAGGAAGGGGGAAGTCTTTAGGTGGGGGTGGGGGGTGGGGGGAGGTCGAATTTGCAAACGCACGGGGATACTGAGAACGGAAGAAGGAAAATAGCTATTTTCCCTCCGTTCTACGAATCCACTCTCGTATTCAGTCTTCTCCTGGCCAGAAAACAACTAAATAGTGACTGGGTACGAGTCAATGCCCCGCCCCGCCCCTTTCACACTGGCGAGAACCTGTGGTCTTTCCTTTCATGTCCATTTTCTTCCACACTGAACTGAAAAACATGTTTTTCACAATGCGACCGTTGTAAGTTTGAACTATATCCAATAGTATGTAACTTCCTTCGGTTTCATCCCTGAAATTCATTACATCTGAAGCAATTTGCCGAAGTCACTGCCTTATGGGTAAATTTCACAAAAATATACAGCCCCAACTGAATTTGGTTTCGCTATAAACTGAATCGGAGTCGGACAATAACAAGGCAATTTAGAAGACAAATATAATTATATTAAGCAACCTACACTGAAGACGAAACGTTTTGTACAAGAGAGGATGATCTGTTAAACATGTTATTAAATGTTAGCCAACATTTTTATGTACAAAAACGCGATTGACGCACCTGACCTGAGAGTCTCGAAGAGGATCATTTTACTGGTATTGGAACTGAAAATCATCGCCAAGTAATCATTTGTACAGATGGGGGGGGGGGGAGGGGGAGGGAAAAGGAGAATTGTCACCACCATAACACGTGGTCGATGGTTAAGCCCAAGCTGTTGAAGCGACATTGTCTTCCTTTAAGAGTTTAAGTAACAGGTAAGCTTGATTGTGATTTCTTTCGTCAAATTGTGCTGTCTGCATATTAATACATTACTGCAGCGTCACTTTAAACATATCAGGGACCAACATTCCGTCAAAAGCAATGAAAACCACCGCCTGTACAACTGGCAACAAAACTACTCAATAGTAGGCTTACTAAATTAACTGCTTGTTGGCAAGAACCACTGTTTGAAATTAAAATTTGAATTGCAAAATTTTGTAAAAGGCGTTTCAAATTTTGTAAGAAGAGTGTACTTATCCCTTTTCTATGGTAATTCCCCCGGTATTTTTTGCTGATCCCACATTCCTTCACATTTGTTTGTCTTTTCGAAGCGGCTTAGTTTGTTTAAGCTTTATATTGGAAGGCAACGCGGAGCCTCTTAGAAACCTAATGTTGGGCCAAGTACTATATAAAATGGAACAATATCAGCAAAGGACCGCAAACGAAAATGCTGCACGTGTACGTAGGATCTAGTAAACCAGACCTAATCAGCTAAAGAAATACTCAAATGACAAAGAAGCAAGGCTGATCTGACTACGTAGAAAGATTTGACTCTGCAAGACATCAACACGACACTAATAGAACCTTAACAGAGCAGGGTTGCAGCCGTAGACAGCTGTTTCGCTCTTCTTAGAGCTCATCAGTACGGCATAGCAAGATGGCGAAAATGCCGTAAAAATACCCATGCACTCTGTTAAAAGCCCTAAACGAGGACGCACGCTCTAGGTCTTTTTAATAGATCCGATATGCTGTTCTTTATAGCATGGTTTTGTCCATGTTTCTTTATAAGGTTGGTTTTGTCCATCCTATATCTTTGGCTCTGCGAGACATCGACACGACACTTGGACTCTCGACCTTTCCGAGACACGTGATGGCGTGATTTGGTGAGCGTGCGTCCTCGTTTAGGGCTTTTAACAGAGTGCATGGGTATTTTTACGGCATTTTCGCCATCTTGCTATGCCGTACTGATGAGCTCTAAGAAGAGCGAAACAGCTGTCTACGGCTGCAACCCTGCTCTGTTAAGGTTCTATTAGTGTCGTGTTGATGTCTTGCAGAGTCAAATCTTTCTACGTAGTCAGATCAGCCTTGCTTCTTTGTCATTTGACTATATAAAATGTTCATCAATGTCCCTCTATATGTGTACTGCATATCCTTCAAGAAGCCTAGGACCAGGAGCACTTGCGCTCCTCCATTGAGTGAAATTTTTCTGATACTCATGTCTGCATAAAGGCAATAGAGACTTCAAAAGAAGTTGTTTCGCTTCTCACCTTTTGTTCCTCAACAAAAACTAACATTGCAAAAGCTGCAAAACTTTACAACTCCCACCAGTTGGGGCTTTTAAAATGTTGATGTTTCATTGGTCACTCTTTCTTTCAGCGGTTTTTTTGTTATTATTGTTATTGTTACTATTATCATTCAACTGATGCAACAATCTCATCAAATATCTTCATGCACGCATTGCTTGCCTATGTTTGCCATATGTCTCAACACAGGAGTTCTGGCTGGACTTCATTTGTTGGTGTAAGAGAGTAAATATAAAAGTAGAAGAACTTTCTGATATTGAAGCATTTTGTTGCATCTGGAACTATAATTTGGCCAGCCTTTTGTTACAAAATTCGACAACGTACAAGGTTATTCAACAATTATATTTCAGTATCAGCAAGATATCGGTATTTGCATTCAACCACCTAGACTTTTGTTCAGAAAAATGTATTCTCATTCAGTGTCAACGTAGGATGTTTATTCAACGATAATCATCTTCATTCAACTTGAACTCAGGCTATAAATATAATAAAAAAATATTTATTCAACTTCACTTCAACGCATCAATTCAACTTATGAAAACCAAACTATTGTCATTCAACGAAGATATTGATTCAAATTCAAGTTACATTCAAAACGCCAAAATTAAACGAATCGTTCAGCCACAACTTTTTGTAGAGTGCAAACAGTATTTCCGTGAAATACAAATTACAAATTTGTAAAATTTTGTACGATTTAGTTGTTTGTACAATTTAGTTATAAAAGTGCTGAAGCATGAACAGCCGCTAATTTGACTAGATGACTAGGTGAAATTGACTGTTCACAAAATTGACTATTTACAAAATTGCACAAATTTGTGTAATTTTGTTTTACTGATGTTTCACGGAAATCGTGTTTGCACTCTAATTTCCCGGGCATTTCTAAATATCTCCATTCAACAAAATCTTCCTGTTCCCCTCCGCACTAACAAGATACGGCCACAGTTCCTTCGAAGGGGAGGTAGCACGTGATCAAAATGGCATCGGGTTGTTTCAGCTTGGGGAGAGCTTAGCCAATAGAGAGAGAAATTAGAATGTGCCTGCAGCCGCAAAGTGTGATTACTCAAATGAAAACATCTATGCAAAATTTCATTTGGTTCAATTTCTTTCGCTGTCAATTAATCAACAAAATTTCGGGTATTTATTCTTGCTTCGATTTTGCCAGATGTTGGGAGCTGTTTAATAAAGGATTTACTGTTATTAGCAAGACGTGATTAAGGAAATGCTATCTTTTTACTACTTAGTCGCATTTGTTGAATAAGTAAACATTGACAGAAATTTCAATGTAAAACGTCAACAGCCCTTGTTTGCGCAATACCCGTAATAAGTTACAACGTATGTACAGATTGTAACTCAATTGCTATTTACATTCGTATGTCACTAAACCTGATAGCTTGTATTTCCGACGGGACCTATAGAATCCTCAAATCCTGGTAAATTAACCGGTGAAATTTTCGCGGTAATCTTCTATGATCTGTAAAATCGAGACTGAGAAACATGCAAGCTTATCCCATTCCAAAAATATAGAGTTTAAATGTTAATATTACGCGTGGTACATTTCCTTTGTTTGGGTTTCTTTTACGGGTCAGAATGTCTAAAAAACTAACGATCCGTAAAAATGACTAAAATAAAACCCTCGCGAAAATGAAGAAGATTAAGGGAACTACACCTTTATCCATATTATTTTAAGCCTTAATAACGCAAAGCATCTACTTTCCGTCCCCACGATATCACAAATTGTTCAGGCATACAGGTCATGAGAATAATGGATATGATCACCAAAGATGAAATATCTTGATATTTCATCAGATTCTCCCCACCTTTGGATATAGAAACCTAAAATGTTTGCTTTTGGGGGGCTTAGGTTTCGTATAAAGCATAAGAAATAAGCCTGTTAAATCAGTTTCTCATTACAGAAGAATTTGAAAAACATTTTAAAAGAAAAAGTTGCCATGAAGAGAAGACGTTTCAAATTTTCACAATTTTATTTTGGTATATATCAACTGTCAAAACCCTTTAAATTGATATTTGAGAATTACGACACGGAGTCGCCGAAACGTCGTGTTTTTATCACTAATTTTTGTTTTAAATAAATCAGTTTCGTGGGTTTAATTCTCGTGAGATTTGATGAGCTTTAAGAGGAAAAAAAAAGAAAAAGTCAAAGTTTTCTGTTACGAAGAGATTCATTAGAATAAACGGATGGCTAGTTTTTTTTTCGTCGAATGTCATAATTTCGCTCATCACCCGGCATTTGTGTTACAGTATGCAAGTAAGCAATATTTTTACAATTCCTTCCCAAGGAATATTTTGCAATCTTTTAAGATGTGACACGAAATTAAAACCTACGCTAAATTACTCCCGTATTACGACGGTAAAATGAAACAAGTGTTAGCGGGCAGTTGTGGCTTTCTTGAGGCGTTTTCACAGTTTCAGCAAACTGAAACGTTACGCCTGAATTAGTTTAATTTGAAATCTACGTAAAGGGATAAACTTTCTTACTGATACCAAAGTTGAACACTGTTTAAACTCCAGAAAACCAAATGGAAAAGACTGTCAGCTGCCATGTTGTGGAAAATTTATTCCTTTTATCTTCAATTAATTGGCTGTCCCACTGACAAGTAGAAAGACCTATTGACGTAAACATCCAAATCCACAATTTATCAGTGCTTGCAATCGATGAAAATGCACATATTCTGACAGAGGCAAAACACCGGAGTTATTACAATTCTGCGTGGCATTCGATTCATTGAGATAAGTTTGGAAGCAAGGTGCCAGTGTCAGATCAGATCCCTTGAAAACATGACGAAATTTTGTCGAGTCAGTTCGTTTTTACTTTGCCTTTTTGTGCGCAATTTTTACACAGGTAAGTAGCACGGCAAAAGTCATTTGGCAACGGGCTCTTTGTTCATTTTTTTAAGAGGACAGAACTGTCACAAGCCAGACTAGACACAATATTGTATTAACAAAGATGAAAAATTAACACGAAAAAGAATAGAATGTTTCAAGTACCTTTTGCTACGGTACATTAGGACAGAATTTAGCACAACCCAACCAAAGGAAAACGGTTGATTCTAGCAGAACACGTCCCAGGGCTGGGAAGGATGCATTATGGAAAGAACAAAATGCTCTCATTTCGAAAACTTTTTTGCGGCCCCTGGTCTCCTGGGCAGAAAATGCGGGAGCAAGTCATTGTGAAAAAAGCCAACTTTTCTTGAGCTGATTGTACCGTTTTTTACGGTCGGCGGCAGAAAGCGCTTAACTTGGATGTATAAGGCGAATGCTGTCAATTTTTTTTATTAGTTATCTTTCTTTTCTTTTGGCATTCACTAACTCAGTGTCTGACCAACAAAGCCGCGTCGTCGCCTTGGAATTTAATCTCTCTTCACTTCAATCATTTTAAGAAACTAGAAAAGTGTCCTTCGCGCCTTAACTCACTCTCAGTGTTGACTTTTTGTATGTCTTGGCTAATTGCTATATGATTCTCATTTAAATAACACTCACCCTTTGTGTCCTTGATATGAGTTTCCTCAGGCGTCTATCTATTTTAAATAGCAGCAAATCAACTGTTTAGCCAATTAAGACTGGAGGCAGGTGTTTTTTCTCTTAACCTCCTTCTTTTGTAGTATCTAACGACACACATTTAATAGACAGAAAGGATATTACCGAGCAAAAAGAAGAAAAAATGTGAATTCCGCAAGTCAAAGTTCTGCTCACACTTAATTTCAATATTCGCACAAGTTTTGTTCGGATCTGCATCTCGTACTCTGCCTTCGTATCGAATAGAGATTTGTTTTTCTTCTTCAAAACATTCTTCTAGCAGGACTCATTAATTCACCGGGATTGTTAATATCGTTCTGTCACGTTTAGACTTAAACCCCCTCAAAACGAACACATCTTTGCTTTTTTATGTTCCATTTCGAGAATGGGCTGCGGGGTGGAATCCTTTTTAAATCGCGTGTAAACGGGGAAATCGCAAACTTAAAATGACGAGGCGTTTGTTTGGTGTCCTTGATGGATTGGTATAGCAATGTGTGTGGGCTAGTCGGTTCTCGACTGCGTTTCACTTTAATCGAAGGGGTTGCGGTTTACGGGTTAGCCGGTGCATGTTCGCGTTCCATGTGAGCCGGATGGCTACATTTATGGCTGAATTTATAAGTAAGTTCATGGGTGAGTTGATGGGTAAATTTGTAAGTGAATTTTTGAGGGCATTTGAGGGTGAGTTCATGGGAAAGTTCATGGGAGAGTTCATGGGAGTATACATGGGAAAGTTCACGGGTGAGTTTATGGTGAGTTCATGGGAAAGTTCATAAGTGAGTTCTTGGGAGAGTTCATGGGAGAGTTCATGGGAAAGTTCATGGGAGAGTTCATGAGTGAGTTCATGGAAAAGTTCATGGGAAAGTTCGTGGGAAAGTTCATGGGTGAGTTCATGGGAAAGTTCATGTGAAATTTTATGGGTGAGATCATGGGTGAATAATGGGGTGAAATCATGGTTGAATAATTGGTGAGATTATGCGAAAGTTCATGAGAGAGGTCATGGGAAAGTTCATGGAGAGGTCTTGGGTGAGTTCATGGGGAAGCTCATGTGAAAATGTATGGGTGAGATCATGGGCAAATAATGAGATAAATCATGGGGGAATAATGGGGTGAAATCATGGGAAACTCATAGGAGAGTTCATGGGTATAAATCGTGGGTATAAATCATGCGTAAACTATGGGGAAATCATGGGTGATCGATTAGTTATAGTGGGCGAGTTCGTTGGTAAATACACCTAGTATAGTAATTCACTGAGTTTTGTGATGGATGGGCTGCGGAGTGGAATCCTTTTTAAAACGCGTGTGAACGGGAAAATCGCAAACTTAAAATAACGAGGCGTTTGTTTGGAGTCCTTGGTGGATGGGGGTAGCAGTGTATGGGTAGTCGGTTCTCGATCGTGTTTCATTTCAGTGGATGGGGGTAGTGGTTTATGGGTTAGCCGGTGCATGATCGCGTTCCATGTGAGCCGGATGGCTCATGGGTGAGTTGTTTAAGTGAATTTGTGAGGGATTTAAGGGTGAGATCATGGGGGAGTTCATGGGAAGTGTCATGGAAGAGTACATGGGTGAGTTCGTGGGAGAGTTCATGGGTGAGTTTATGGATGAGATCATGGGTTAGTTCATGGATGAGATCATGGGTAAGTCATGGGAGAGTTCACGGGTGAGATCATGGGAGAGTTCATGTATGAGATCATTGGTGAGTTCATGGAAAAGTTCATGGCAGAGTTCATGGGTGAGTTCATGGGAAAGTTCATGGGAAATTTTATGGCTGAGTTCATGGGTATATTGATGGGTATAAATTGTGGGTGTGATCATGGGTGAATAATGGGGTGAAATCATGGGACTAAATTAATAGGAGAGTTCATGGGTATAAATTGTGGGTATAAATCACGGGTAAACAATGGGGAAATCAGGGGTGATCGATTAGTTATAGTGGGTGAGTTCGTGGCCTAATACACCTAGTATAGTAATTCACTGAGTTTTGTGATCCCGCTCAAACCATCCGGGTGGTGTCGGACTTATATATAGCAAAATAGCAACGAGGGCCAAAAGAAAGAAAGCAAATGAATTGAATTACTTGGAAAATTTAAAATGCAAAAATAACTTAAACGTGATCTCAAGCAAGAAACGGTTTCCAAGAAAGATAAATGATTTGCCATGTTTATTTGCGAAGTTTCGTTATTCGCTTTGGAAATGATTACGTCCGAATCGCTCTTTATAAGAAAAATAGTTTCATCTGATATTTGCGCTTGAAATCTTGAGACGCTTGCGCTTGAATTCTTGTTGTTGATATACATAAGTACGAAGGCAGACTTAATTAAGGTCCTAGCTTTGCCGTTCAGTTTGCTATTTTACTGGAAAATTTCAACTCTATTTTGCCGGACGTTTTTCAATTTTTTCGAATCAAAATGGATCATACGCGATGTTGAATGTACTGGAGTTGACGTCTAAAGATTTGTTTCTTTAAAATGTCGTAACTTAAAGGGCAAGATGTAACTATTTGTTTTAATTTCAAGTACATTATGTATGCAAAGCCCAGTAAACGTTTAGTCGTGTTATAATTGGATGTTCTTCAAGGTCTAAAAAAATCACGAGTATAAATTTTACATTCCCTATGAACTACTCAGCGCGCAGCATTAAACATATCTCTGTCGGTTTATTTGATGTTTTTTTTGCTTCCTGAATAAAAAATATTTGAGACAATTGCTACAATGGTTTACCTGAAGTTAATCAACACTTTATAACTGATCTTTTTGTAATGTTCTCGCTCGTGTAATTATTCCACACAATGTAATTGTTCCAGCTTTCAACTTGACAAAGAGTTCCCCTTTAGGAACGTTAATGTTGATAGCGCTTAAGTGTTGTTCTCAGAGGTGTGTCAACTTGGTATGACCACAAAGGGCTAGTAGGGCCTTCAAGTGTGAAGTTCTTTAGTTCTTTCGCCTCTTTTTTTTCACACGATGTCCACATTATCTATTATTAGTGGGTCTGTGTATTTTTATACCATGAACAGAAACGGATATTTCTAGAAGCTGAAAGACCGTCAAATTAATCTTTCATGTCTGCAAAACGAGAGCTCAGTTGCAACTTTTAACCCTGCAAATGTTTAAACAGTTACAGTCGATCCACGTCACACGTGAACGGAAACCTGAACATGGGATCTGAGTCTTCAAATGAACAAGCCACTTTCAGTGACGTAACGGAGATCCGGCAAAGGAAATACTGAAGATCTCATTGAAATTTGCGAAAATGGATTCTATCTTTGTAGAAGCAAGGGGTTGTGACGGGACAAATCTTTGTTTTATCGAGAGAACGCGTAATTTTCTCGGTTCGCTTCTCGTCAGTGGTTCAAAACGTTTTAGTCAAAAAAAAATCTGTCAAGACAAAATCGAACTATAGCCTGAGATCAAACGATGGACTGTTTTTGTCACCAGCTGTTGTAAAGACTCTATCTACCCTCGGTGACAGGCTTTTGCGGCGGCTGGGCCTAAATTATGGAACCAGCTACCGTCAGAACTAAGACGAATCACTTTCATCGATCATTAGCGAACTCTGAAGACATATCTTTTTAAACAAGCTTTTTATTAGTGTACAGATATATATATATATTTTTTGTGCTAGAATGAAACGTAAGTGACACCAGGTAAAACCACTATAAAAATAGTAAGTCAACACACTGCAATGTAAGATTTGTAGGCAATATTATGATAAGAAAACTAAGGTACGTAATGTTGTGTAAGTAGGTCATTCTCCGTTGTATTGTAAGTTGTATAATTAATTTTGTAGCGTAAATCTTGCAGGTCGGCACTAATTTTTTTTTCTTGTTTGCTTTCCTTTTTTTTCCTCTTTTTGTATTTTGTTGCTGTAGTTGTTATTGTTTTAGTGTGATTGCAAATTAAAAAAACAAAACAAATTTAATTTTTAATTTTTAATCTATATTTTATTTCATTTTTAATCTATGTTTATCTAATTTTTTAATTTATATTTGTAACGCGCATTTGAAAACCTATGTTGAATTTGCGCGCTATAAATGCATATTACTATTATTATTATTATTATTATTAGACGTAAAAGTAGGTGACCCGCTTCCCCGCAATTATGCGGCAGGGGTATTTTGCAGAACGCAGAATGCAGAACACAGAACGGAGAATGATGGTCAGCGGTATAGAGTGTGAAACAGGTAGGTACGTCATATATGATAAACTGATATCATACAAGCTAACCCTAACCCTAACCCTAACCCTAACCCTATGATATCAGTTTATCATATATGATGTACCTACCTGTTTCACGCTCTATACCGCTGACCACCGTTCTGCGTTCTGCGATCTGCGTTCTGCAAAATACCCCTGCCCGCAATTTTGCCGACGAGCGATTTCTGTTTCAACCAAACAAGAACAAACCTTGGAGCTGAACTTATGTGTATCAACGGTAGTTCCGAAGGAAGTGGACGAAAATCAAGATACCTGTGCCGTGTCAAGCAATTACTGAAAACAGTTTTTCCCATTTGCGAGGTTGATTGAAGACAAAGCCTATGGCCCACCATTCGTAAGATTCCGAGTATTCACAATGGTTCTGAATTTCGTAATGGTTGTGAAATTTCCGAATAGTTCTGAGATTCGAAATTTTTTTAATGGAAGCTTCAAAGGGACATTGAACTTTATGAAAGATGGAAGTTTTTTTTAGAAAATGGAAGTTGAAGTTGCGAAAATGGAAGTTTGTTTTTTGAAAAATGGAAGTTGAAGTTGTGAAAATGGAAGTTTGTCTTTTGAAAAATGGAAGTTGAAGTTGGAAAAATGGAAGTTTGTTTTTTGAAAAATGGAAGTCGAAGTTGCAAAAATAGTAGTTTGCTTTTTGAAAAATGGACGTTGAAGTTGTAAAAATGGAAGTTTGTTTTTGAAAAATGGAAGTTGAAGTTGTAAAAATGGAAGTTTGTTTTTTGAAAAATGGAAGTTGAAGTTGTAAAAATGGAAGTTGAAGTTGTAAAAATGGAAGTTTGTTTTTTGAAAAATGGAAGTTGAAGTTGTAAAAATGGAAGTTTGTTTTTTGGAAAATGGAAGTTGAAGTTGTAAAAATGAAAGTTTAAGTTGTAAAAATGGAAGTTTGTTTTTTGAAAAATGGAAGTTGAAGTTGTAAAAAGGGAAGTTTGTTTGACCTATCCCATGAACCAATACGGGTCTCATAGATCGTTATGATGCTCAAAATGAATTCCAAAGTCTTGTTTGCTTCCCTTGTACTTTTACTCAGTGTGATTGCCTTCTCCGAAGGTGTCCTACCACCGTACACTCCTTCCGTTAGTGTTAACTTTGAACTGACAACCTCTCGTATCCTTTGAAGAGGCAATGCGGCGAGTCTGAAGCAAATTAAGAGTTGTTTGTAACTTCAGTTGGCGTGGTTTCTAATACGTTAACTATCTCAGAAATAATTCGACACTGGAGCAACCGGGCGAGAACTGAGCAAATCAGGAAATTAGGTAAGGGGCCAGTAACAAAAGTATAGTTGAGAGCTCGGCTTTTTGTGTCGCTGATTATTAAGGTCTCGTGAAAATAGGAATTAAGTCTGGCGAACACATCAATCCATAACATACCACTCACGTGAGTAGGTCATTGCGGCGGTCATTGCTCTTGTGTCGATTTATATCTGTGATATTTAACGTATTAGAAACCACGCCAACTGAAGATACAAATAACTCTTACTTCGCTTCAGACTCGCCCCATTGCCTCTTCAAAGGTGAGAGGTTGTTTCAAAGTTAACACTCAAGGAAGGACCGTATGGTGGTAGGACACCTTTGGAGAAGGCAATTATACTGAACAAAAGTAAAAGGGAAGCAAACGAGAGTTTGGAATTCATTCTGAGCATCATAACGATCTATGAAACCGTATTGGTTCACGGGATAGGTCAAACAAACTTCCATTTTGACAACTTCGACTTCCATTAAAATAAAAACAAACTTCCATTTTTACAACTCCAACTTGCATTTTGTAAAACACAAACTTCCATTTTATAACTTCAACTTCCATTTTTTTTAAAAAACAAACTTCCATTTTTATAACTTCAACTTCCATTTTTCGAAAAACGAACTTTCATTTTCACAAGTTAAACTTCCATTTTCTAAAAAAACAAACTTCCATTTTCGCAACTTCAACTTCCATTTTTCAAAAACATACTTCCATTTTTACAACTTCAACTTCCATTTTTACAACTCCAACTTGCATTTTGTAAAACACAAACTTCCATTTTTTAACTTCAACTTCCATTTTTTTAAAAAACAAACTTCCATTTTTATAACTTCAACTTCCATTTTTCGAAAAACGAACTTTCATTTTCACAACTTAAACTTCCATTTTCTAAAAAAACAAACTTCCATTTTCGCAACTTCAACTTCCATTTTTCAAAAACAAACTTCCATTTTTACAACTTCAACTTTCATTTTTCAAAAAAAACAAACTTCCATTTTCACAACTTCAACTTCCATTTTTCAAAAAAAACCTTCCATTTTCACAACTTCAACTTCCATTTTCTAAAAAAACAAACTTCCATTTTTACAACTTCAACTTCCATTTTCTAAAAAAACAAACTTCCATTTTCACAACTTCAGCTTCCATTTTTCAAAAAAAACTTCCATTTTCACAACTTCAACTTCCATTTTTCAAAAAAAAACTTCCATTTTCACAACTTCAACTTCCATTTTTCAAAAAATAAACTTCCATTTTCACAACTTCAACTTCCATTTTCTAAAAAAACAAACTTTCATTTTACATAAAGTTCAATGTCCCTTTGAAGCTTCCGTACCCCGAAATGGTTCCGAAATTTTCCGAAATAGTTCTGAGATTTGCAATGGCTCCGAAATGGAATGGTTGCGATATAAACGATATGGTGCCGACATTTTCTGAATGGTTCCGACGTTTCGGAATAAATTGAAAGGCCCCGGGAACCAGGTCGAGGGAAACTCGTAATAAGTTTAATTGTTTAGTTGTCATTGTGACGATTGACGATTTTAAGCGTTCACTCAAGAATTATTTATTTTTCAAGGCCTTTGGTTAAGACTTTTAAGTTCAAGGATATAAATTAGGTTATAGACTAGTCGGTAGTTTTATTACCTATTTGAAATTTGTAATAATGTATTATATTAAGTGTAATGCGCTTTTGATTATTTTTATAGAAAAGGCGCAATCTAAATAATAATAATAGCTATTATTATTACTATTATTATTATTATTATTATTATGGTTACCGCCGAAAAATTGGATATTGTAGTAATTCTTGGCTTGCAGTTGTGTAAACCGGTGTAGAGTTTGTTCTTCTTCGATCAAAGATGAAGCACCATTGGTTGTTGTTTGTTTCATGCTCGCTGTTTTCGTCAAAAGACAGCTTTACAACGAGTTTTCGAGACAGATAATCCTCTCTTGTTCAAAACGTTTCGTCTTCAGTGTAGGTTGCTTAATGTAATTATATTTGTCTTCTAAATTGCCTTGTTATTGTCCGGCTTATCAGTAAATAAACAAGTGGCATTAAAGTTAAGAAATTGTAATTATTAAATTATTGAACTGTTTAATATAATATTTTTGTAACCATATTAATTTAATTTTAAGGACAAACCTATAACCTTTCCATACAGACCAGCCCAGCTCGAGCCCCACCTGCCTGGTTCATTTGCCCCTGGGAGGAAAACTGTATTTTAACCACAAATGATCCAGGCCTGGCCGAGCTTAAGCCTCACCTTCCTATCACATTTGTCCCTGGGATTTGGACCCCTTGGGAGGAAAACTATATATACCCACAAATGATCCAAGCCAAGCCGAGCTCAAGCTCAAGAGACCAGCCGAGCTCAAGCCCCAAATGCCTATCATATTTGTCCCTCGGATTTGCAGCCCTTGGGAGGAAAACTATATTTAACCACAAATGATCCCAGCAATCTGTGTTGAATCCTTGAACGAGCACAGCGCTATGGAGGGTCGACTGTTAAAGTGAGGTCGCGTTGTGTTTTGAGCTTAATTTTGTACTATTCATCCGTCTCTTGTTTTAATTGTCGCTTGTGAATCGCATGCCGATAGTTTTAGAAAGGGTACATCATATGCTTAGGGCTTCTATGAAGGTTTTTATTGGCAGTATACAAGTGCATCTTGAAAGGTTAACTAAATTGCTTATTGTTTGTTTCATACCTTGTCGTGAAATTTTATGATCTAACCTGTCCTTTGCGTACGACCTCACTTTAACAGCCGACCCTCCATAGCGCTGTGCTCGTTCAAGGATTCAACACAGATTGCAAAAACTAATGCAGAGCTCTGCTGTCAAGTATTCTTCACAGCATATTCTTCAATGGCTTCGGTACTGGTGCCTCGAAAAGAAACAAGTTTCAATATGGCCGCCTTTGAACAACGAGGATTTACGGCCACTTACATGTGTTCGAGATATGCATCCCCATGGACCTTTGATATTATTAGTTCCTTCATAATCAGGGAGGCTAGTTTCGGTAACAATGAGACCATGTTGTCCTAAACGTTTTGGGACATTGTTCTGCTAACTTATAGATAGCTAACTCGATTAAGTTATTGCCAATGTTTACTTCGTTGTTTCTTAATGCTTTCTAAAATAAAAGTATTTGGAAGTGCATTAGTTTAAGTTAATAAACGTCCAAATACCCTAAGTTTTACTAGTCACTGTTGCTCAAATTCAGTAATGACAGAATTTAAACAGCAAGAATCCCAATATTCATTTTCCAAAATACATGTACTGAAAAACAAACAGCACTAGTAGGATCAGCAGATCAAACCAGCTTCTATTTCAATGGTCACATCTACCTCGAGGTTGTAACTCTGGGAGTGAAACGGCTGATAAAAGCGAAGTGAACTTAAATTGTGCACTGTTTAATGTAAACCCTTGGACAGTACCTCGCACAGGAAACAAACGACCTCCACATATTAAAGTTCATTGGCTTTTCGGGTGAATAGAGCTTGAAATCGTTTCCCATTGAATATTTTCAAGTGATTAGTTTTCAAACGAATACTATGTTGGAACTATCCTATCCTAAATCACTGCATCTGAAATCAATCAAAACAAAAACGTATGTTTTTGTCACTGAAATGATGGTGAAATGTTTTGCTATTTTGCAGTTATGGGAACTGTGATGGAGGATGAACAAAAAAACTCTGTCAAACTGAGCTACTGAATACACGAGCAATACAAACGAAAAAAACACCTAAATGTATTTCAACAACGAAAAAAAGGTGGAAAGATCAGGGAAAATGACATGATATTAACAGATCTGGAACAGGACAAAATAGTACCTTTCAAACACAAGGTAAACCCCTCTTAGCAACAAAATTGTCAGTGCAGCATAACTTCATTTAAAACACACTGGAAAATATAAAATTATAATAGCAAAGCAAAGTGCATCTCCTTGCCAATACAAGTGTACTCATTGTTTATGCAGCCACCTTCTTTAGCTTGTGAACCCTTCATTTATATTTCAACAGCAGACAGGTGCAATACCTTTTGTTTTTTCAGAACGAGGCTGACAGTTGTCAGATGAATCAAAATTCAGCAATTTTTGGTTAAACTTAGTCAAGAGTAATTAATGAAAGAACTTGACTGTATTGCAAAAGGAAATTGTTGAGAAGTATATTTACCAAAATAATATCTACATAATACCACACAGAATTTAACTTTGAATAAAAAAAAAACAATGGTATAGAAGCACAAAACACTGAGGAAGTCGCTCCAGAATTGAGTTCACTAATTAGGAGCAAATGCTGCATCAATCAATGTTCAATGCTTCAGACAAGTACATACAGTATCTGAAAAGTGCAGATAGGGCAAAGACTAAAACAAAGGGTCATAATCATCATTGATGCCCCTCTCACACAACTGCTTCTAACTTCCTTCTAAAAAGAAGGTTGGCTACAAAATTAATGTAAGATGAGTTTCAAGATGGAAAAAAGGCACAAAGATGCTGGGTTTTATTTCTCAAATCTTTATATACATGCTTTTTCACTTCACCTTTCATCAGGAGTAATAAACAGGTAGTTTGCCTCAAGACAGACCTCTCATAGAGATCAGACTTCAAAACATCAGTACACTCCACTGGACTGTTTCAGTATCAAGAATGTTGTACAGCCAAAGAGTGTCGTGCAAACTGACATTTGAAAAATCAATAATTAGAATAATTAATATTTGAATTGAACACTAGTGACTTTTATTGCTGCCATACTCTGCTTTCTGCCAAGAACTTAACAGGCTGGATAAGAACATATCACTGCAGTCAATTGAAGATGTGACAACCTGTAGAAACAAATGTAAAACACAAATTTTACTTCATGTATAATTGATTAAAAGCTTATTGGCAAAAAATGTATCATAATGCTGACACTCAACAAATTTAACATAACATTTTTAAAACATTCTGCAAATAGATTGAATCTCTTTCACCCACATGACCTTGTTTGGTCTCACAGGTCTTAAAAGTACAATTTACAAGTAAAACCCTGTCTTACCAACCACTTTGTTACATGCGATCATCTTATGACACTTCCTTTAGCCCAGAAATTAACTGAGCCAGTTATTTTTCTGACTGAAATACTTTTTGAATGCAACAACCGTTTTTTTCATTAATTATTTAATATGGCCCATTGATCAGTAATCGTATTAGTGGAGTTTCCCTGTAAACATCAATCAACACTCTATTTTGGCTATTTGCAAAAGGTTTTTTTCCCAAAAATTAATTGATGCAGTTGTTTCCTATTACTAGAATACCCCCTAAATGCAAAAACCACTTGTGCCATACATATTTGATCCACCATTAGCAATCATACTAGGGTTTTACTTTAAAAATTGTGGTGTGGCATACTGGTTCAAGTATACAAATAAATTGCAAATCAAGTAAAATGCTGACCAAGATGTGGTATGGATCTTAATGGGAACAAAGTATATGGGTAAAGCTAACAATACACAAATCAGTGAGCACAAGCAAAGCTTAAAAAAAGCAGAATAGTCATCGTGTATTGATCAACAAGTGTGTTGATTAAATTTGTTAACCAATGAATAAAGCAAATAAACATGTTCAGTGTTGCTGATCTAAGAAAGACTGAGTAATTGCTATTAACAACAAAAATAATTATTTGAGTTGCTTTCTTCAGAATTCGACACACAACATAAAGAAGCATTTGTCAGCTAAAAAAAATGCATCATACGAGTCAAAGTGTGGACTTTAAGTATCAAAAATACCAACCACAACAGGCTTTTAAGTGATCTCGAAAAAGGGCACTTTTGAAGACTGTTATAGCATTATTTGAACATCAGGTAACACGCTCTTTCGGCTATTAAAGCACTTGTCAGTTTGTAAAAGAGCAACAATCCACGTCTACAAACTTGTGTATTAAATGTTCAAAAACATGACCAGCAAAGGGCTAAATAACAACCATTGAGTGCATGATGATCAGTTATAAAATAGTACATAAATAAAGAAATAAATTTAATATTTGTATTGCGCGGGTTCCATACGGAAATGCTCACCCGCGCATAACAATAATACAAATAAAAATTACAGATAAATTTACTATAGTTTAAAATAATAATCTCATAGATTTACAATGACTATTACTTAATGCTAATAAATAAATTAAACTGATAAAATGCTTTTTTAAATAAAAAGGTCTTAAGGAGTTTCTTAAAGGTTAAAATTGAGTTGGCATGGCGTATCTCCGTGGGAAGCTCATTCCATAACGTGGGTGCTGCCAGTGCGAATGAGCGGTCCCCCAACGTCGCTGAGCTCTGAATCGTTGGTCGCTGGAGGAAAAGCTCGCCGTCAGATCTTAAGTTGTAGCAAGACAAAGGTTTGACAGTAATGAGTTCTGTGATGTAATTAGGTGCTAGGCCATGCTGAGCTTTATACGTGATTAGCAGGATCTTGAAGTTAATCCTATATTTAATCGGAAGCCAGTGCAACGCAAAAAGGATAGGAGAAATGTGGTCAAAGCGAGAGTTATTACATGTGAGTCTGGCAGCTGCGTTTTGGACTCGCTGAAGTTTATTCAGTTGGGTGGCTGGTAGACCATATAGGAGGCTGTTGCAGTAATCTAGACGGCTCGGTACGAAAGCATTAACTAATATTTGGACAGTTTCATGATTGAGAAATTTCGTAATACGCCTGATGTTGAACAAGTGAAAGAACGCGGCCTGGCAGCATTTAGTGACATGCGTGTTTAGGTTCATCTGTGCGTCGAACCAGCGGCCCAAGTTCAATAAATTACTGACCTGCAACCATGAGATCACTCCCCTTCTGCATGCCTTGTCCACGTAAAAATATTGACGGAAGATAAAATTTTAATCAAACAACGAGATCAATCCTAAACGCCATCAGAACATGCAGCCTGATCCAAGATTGGACTGCCGATAAGTATATTCAGTTTCTCCAGCGTTCGGCGGCCAAAATAGCTTTTTGGAAAGCCACTGAAGTCAATGATCGATTCAAACAGCATTTCCGATTAAAAAACTATCTAACGTAACTTCGATCGTCCGTTAAAAGTGAAATAATATTGCGGTTCCCGTGCTAAGACAACTGCAGCCGCCATATTGAACTTTTCAAGGGTGAAAAAGCAACACGCATGACCAGTAGCAATTCTGTGACGCTTTTTACGTAATATCTTTTAACCAATCAGCCGCTTTTGAGCCCTGTCCACTACATGTATCTCGGCAACCTCGTTCCCAGGGTCCTGAGAGAGGACCCTGGGTACGAGGTTGGTATCTCGGAGGCTATTCATTCCAGGCAAAAACACAGCACACAAAGATCACAGAATAGAGATTCTTTAAGTCCTTCTAAGAAACAGTCAGTATGTGTTCGATCATAACAGCCACGTTTAAATCCACCGTCGGTTTGTTGGTAAACACTGGCGAAGATAAAGCCATGGACGCGCTCAAAAACTGCGACGTAATAGAAGAAAAATTCCGTGCTTTGATCCTGCGTGAAATCGACGACATCAAGTCGAAGTTAGCTGGATTAGCAAGAAGCGATTTGTTAGCTATCATCAGCTTTTTTAAAGAAGCAATTGTGTTGCTTTATGAAGTGTTTGATAAGACAAGGTCCGGAAGCGACTACGGCGTTGCACAAGCAGCAACAGCACAAGCAGCAGCTGGAACAGCTAATGCTGAAGTTTCTCTCGCTAAGGGAATTTAGGAAGTTAAATCTCGCTGACCTGGAGAAATCAACCTCGAGGGCGCTTGCCAAAGCCAAGAAAAGATTCCACGATGCTCGCAGGGAAGCAACAAAAGCCTTCGCTAATGAAGCATTGAAATTATCTGATCGCATGCTAGCCATGAGGTATCGAGTTGCAGCGACAATACTAGAGACGGTAGACAATCCCGAGGACGCACTAGCAGTGTGTAGAGTGTGCATGGAAGACCTACACTCTTTGCCAGCAGTTCAGAAGAGTTTTAACATTGAGCTAAAGAAAAGCTTCTGGGCTTGGTTTAATAAAGTTGAACGCGGGGAAATTATTTCCACTGTCTGTCTCGTGAATCGCGTCATCTACGATGTGATGCTTATGGTTGATTTTGGCCTTGTATTGACATCGGGGAAGAGAATGTCAATGTGCTACTTGATTGTAGAGTTGTCGAGGTTATGCAGAAACGAGGCATGGGGCACTGCTGTGTATGGTCATTTGGTCAGGAGGGTGATGAGCTAGACTGGCTAGAGGGGCACAAACTGAACGATCCGCAGATTATTGCTACAAATGCAGATGGGCAGTTCCTTATACTGGACTTGTCACATTCAACTCTGAAAGTGTTTGATAGCGGCGGCAAGTTTGTGAATGCTCTTAGTGTTCTGGTTAATGAAACATCTCCAGAACGTATTTATGATGTAGCCACCGACAAAAATGGTGACACCTATGTTTTGGTCAAAGTTAGATATCTTTGCACCTACAGGGTGTTAGTGTTTGATGCCTCCGCTGTTCTGTGTCGCGAGATTGAACTTTATACAAAGGAAAGCAATAGAGGTCATATAGTCGGTCAGTCGCTCTCACTGACAGTTAATGCCAACAACAAAGTGCTAGTATTGCAACCAGTACTATCTGAGGGTTTCTGGCATGGATTGGTTGACGTGCACGAGACTAATGGACAGTTTATTTGCAGTTTCGGAAAAGGAATGTTGAAACGTGAGATGAACGTCGGCGCAACAGATATTAGGGACCTTAAGCAAACACTTGAGGCGGTTAGGTGGAGGCGGCGATGGCCGCACGGGAGTGGGTTGAGGCCGCCTCCTCTTGGCGCGAAATTAGAATATTTAAGCTGGCGTGGAAGCGGCGACGAGCTACGGCTGTTTTTCCTTTACTTTAAGCGGTCCAATTTGACTTTGTTTGTGAATTTGACAAGTATAATGGCAACTTTTCGAGAAGTCCGAGACCTTCTAGCTTTCGCATGCTTTGAGGACATCATAGACGAGGACGATCGAATTTCTGTTGTTGTGGGATCTTAACACGTCGCAAAATCTTGACTTTCCTTACGAAGACTACGGCCGATTTGACCTGGACGAGATGGACGACTCAGAGTGTGTAGCAGAGTTTAGAGTCAAGAAACGCGACCTCCCGGACCTAGCTGCTGCCTTGCAAATACCGAATCAGTTCGTGTGCCATCAGCGGTCAGTAGCCGATGGAATGGAGGGACTCTGTATGCTGCTCCGATGACTTTCATATCCCTGCAGATACTCAGACATGATAGCGCGCTTTGGTCGGCCGGTGCCTGTTATGAGCATGGTTACAAATAATGTGCTGGATTATATCTTTACCACCCACAGTCACAGGATACTACAATGGAACCAAGCTATTTTGCAACCTGCACAGCTTCAAATGTATGCTGATTCAATCTCCTTAAAGGGAGCCGCATTGAATAATTGCTTCGGATTTATCGATGGAACTGTCCGGCCAATTTGCAGGCCCGGAGAGCACCAACGCATGGTGTATAACGGCCATAAACGTGTCCATGCGCTTAAGTTTCAGTCAATTGCTCTTCCAAATGGACTCATCGCTAACATGTACGGCCCTGTTGGTAAGTATATTTGGTACTCCAGTATCTTGTTTTTGAAAGGGCGTATCCCCCTCTTTGTACAAAAAAATACAGTACATATATGGGATAATTAGTAACAGAGGGAGCCCCCTGAAGCAAATCCTGGCTACATCATTGTTTTGAATGTCACTCAACCAACTACTTTATTGTCATTTTTTTTAAGTCAGAAAATCACATTTCTGCTCACCATTTTTATGAAATAATTTACAACAAAACTTCGGTGTAGGTCGTTACTTTTTCACCATGATTACAAAATCAAAACACTGTAAAATGTTCTTTTTTTGCAGAGGGAAGGCGGCATGACTCTGGGATTTTAGCCGACTCACAATTACTGCCTGTCTTGAATCGCCATGCATTATCACCAGGGGGACAGCTTATGTGCATCTATGGCGACCCTGCCTATCCCATGAGGGCTCATCTGATCCAGCCATTTAGAGAAAGGGTGTTGACCCCTCAGATGCAAGCATTCAATGTGTCCATGAGCAAAGTTAGAGAATCTGTAGAATGGTTGTTTAACGATGTTGCCACATCCTGGAAGTTTATAGATTTCAAGAAGAATTTAAAGATAGGGCTTAGTAGTGTGGGGAAAATGTACTTGGTATGTGCCATTCTACGAAATGCTTTGACTTGCCTCTATGGAAACATGACATCAGAGTACTTTGATCTAGACCCACCAACTCTGCGGGACTATTTTATTTAAACCAGCATGAATAAGAGATGTAATCTGATAAGAGTTGTACTGAAACAGACATTCAATAAATGCTTACATAACTCAGTAGATAACTCAGTGTAACAAGAAAACAAATTCACATCTTATGACCACTGCCTCATTTTGACATTTCAGTTGGGTGTTTCAGTGAGCTATTGTGATTGTTACAGAACAATCTCTGATATTTACGTTTTGGTTTAAATTTATCTTTGGTTTAAAATTTTTTAAACCAGTTTGATTGTTACTCCTTTTTGTTTCAGATTATGAATAATAAATAAATGATTATGATAATGAATAAATGACAAAGGAAAATGAAAATCAAACTGGTTTGAAAAATTTTAAACCAAAGACAAATTTAAACCACAACATATACATTAACACTTTTATCACAGGGTGATCATGTTTGTAAAGTGAATAAAACATATTTTAACATTACTCTGAAATTATTCGTGGTCCAACTGTTACATTCCGCAAAATTAAACGACAATTCTCTGGTATAGACTAGACAAACCAGTAAAATGTAACACAATACGAATCCCTTCGATTTAAACATGTGCATAGATTAAACTTAGAAACATCAACATCATACCAACCCTAAATGACATTCAAAATAAAATAAGTTGGAAAAAGCTCCGTTTGCATGTATAATCTGAACAACAGTGTTGGAGACAAGAAAAAAGAGTATTTCAAAGGATTGTTCAGTTACTTGTCAGCCATTTTGTTCAAAATCTGTAGTATGGCTGCATTCTGGTTTTGCATCATGCCAAGCATATCTTGTTGAATCTTTGCCTGACGCTCTGCTTCAGCTGATCGAGCAGCAATCTTCTCCCTGAGAAAATCAAGAGTTTCACTCCCACTTCTTCTCGACTTCTTAGCTACAGGCTCGGCCTTTTCTCCCGCATTTCGTTTACTCGTTTCTCCGAGCTTTTCACAAGCTTTCCGCCTTATTTCTTCACCAATCGCTCGATCTGAATCAGCCTTTTCTTTGCTGGTGCAACCAAGGTCACTGGCCTCTGCCTCCTCCCATTTTTCTGATATCTCTTCCATCAGGATATCCATCTCGCTATCTTCGATGTCAACTCCACTCAGTTTCGCCTGATGTTTTCGTTTCGCCTTGAATTTATCCAGTAGTAGTTTGAAATGTTCCTGTACTTGTTTCTTCTTCACCTGAAATTTCACAGAGGTTTCGTCATTCAGATGATCCGTGATGGCATTCCATACTTTTCCTCGATCTACAGTCCTTGGTTTGAAGAGCCATGGCTCTGAAGCTCTGACTTCTTTCGCTAGGATCAAATCGTGAGCTTCTGTCCATTCCATAATCGAGCTAGAAGAGGGAAAACAAAACCTTATTAAAATCAGGCTCTGTCTATCGATCCACCTTTCGGGAATATTCCAAAGTGTAAGAGACAAATCGGAAGAACAAAGTAGCATTTTGTACAAGCGAGTGCTTGCAATCTAAAGATTTAAAGTCTACAGGACGTAAACATTGCTCGGAACAATGTGAATGCCAGGAAACTCACCCATTTCTTTTGCTTTTCTCTCCTTCGCTGCGGGCTTCGCTTGCCATCTTTCTTGAATCTTATGTGAAGCGTGATTTTCGCTGTAAAGCAAAAGAAATATCAAATATTTTCAAATAAAATACAAGTATGATAGTCAAAAAACATTTTTTTTGACTATATAGAGGATTTTTCGTGTCTGTTAGGTACTAAAAATTGGAAAATAAAGTGACCGTCTCTCGAGGCGGCCAAACCTACCTTTCTCGCCGCCGCCACTGCAAGTGGACGCGGGCAACACTCGACGTGATTATGCTAATTAGCTCGAGGGCGGGAAATTTTACTTCCGGTTGACCTCCACCTAGCCGCCTCCAGTGTTTGCTTAAGGTCTCTATTACTACAACAACTGATGTCCGCGTCATAATAGTGTACGGAAGTGTCTCCTGTACACAAGCATATGTCTTCACTGAGATGGGAGAAAATCTGTTCAAATTTAATGTCGAAGGAAATTTGGATCAGTGTAGGCTTTCATTTCATCGGCAAAGTGAACATGTTGTCGTTGCTGGTCGTGAACAAGAGACAAAACGCCTGTTTGTAATGATTTACACCAAAGATGGCGAGTTAGTGCGAAGGACTGAACTACCTATACAAAATAAGGAATTACATGGACTACCTACAGCTGTAGGAAGATATCTTAATGAAGTTGACGATTTCATCTATCCCAAGTTAGCCGGCATTACGGTGCCTTAACTGAAGGACACATTGCTGTTGTTGCGTCTTTATTGGAAGGATTCGATTTATGTGGTTTTATCACCTCTCAGGGCAAAGTAACTGTTGTGTAAGAAAGACTACACCTGGGGCCAGGCACTCCGCGAAGAGAAAATAAAAGACAAGCCGGGACTTCCAGGTAATTTCTTTGTCGAGGGTCAACTTCCAATGGAACAGAATGTCACGGCTGATTTCTCTGCTGTGTGTAGTCTTGAGTTTTTCAAGCATGATTTCCATGATTCGTCCATTACGATTCAAGCACAATTACAAATGGCACAGGAAATTTGCATTTCTTCCAAAGACTACACTGAATTAAGATGTCACTGGAACCATCTGATCGCCTAATATAAGTCTTGAGTGCCTAATATTCAAAGTCAAAAATACTCATTGGGGTGATACCCGAGAATAACAATTAAGTAGTATACAACATGAAACATATACAACGTATATTGCGATAAAGACATAGGTAAATCAGTGACACAAGCATAAGTATGCAATTGCACTACTAAGCTTTCAAGGGATTGATGGTTTATTAGACAGCCTGTAGAGCGGCGCTGTCTATAGTGTTACCAATTGAAATTCCTTTTGTCGTGGTAGGTTCTTGAAGGTCACGGATGATTGATTGGTATGTTGATGATACATACTGGCATGGGAGGGATACATGAGGGGTGAATATTGTGACCGTGGTATTCTTGGGGGCAGGTATAGGTTTATGCGGTTGATGATTTTTTGGTATGTTAGAGATGAAATGAAAGGGCTGGGGCTTTCAAGGTCATGATATTTTATGGGGGAGGGGATGCAGGGATGGTTATTTCACTCACTTCGTCAATAGGCTGAAGCTAGTAGCATTCTCCTGTAGTTGTGTTTCACTTGAGGCTCGAACCCACACCAAATTGACAACTTTGAGTTCCCGATCTAATGTTCGGGCGATGTCGCAGCTCTTACAAGGTCTTCTCTGATTTGCTGAGAAAACAATACACCAAACAACAAAACAATGGACCCTAGCCCCGAAAACAATAGAGCTGCGTGATACCAAGGTCCAATGAAATTAGAGGTGGTTAAGAGCTGCGGGGCTACTCTAATGTTCAGCACCTAATCAGTCATGCATGTAAATCCCGGGGGAAAGGTGCAAACTTAATTAAGAGTTTGAATGAAACGTCACAATATCCATTGCTTCAGGAAGTTTAATTTCTTCTGCGAAATAAAGGAAGACTTCAGACAAATAAAAAACTTTGATTACACTTTAATAAACAGATTTTAAGACAAGATTAAACTGAAAACTGATGCTAATGGCACAAGGGTCACAAGTAGCTCTTTTCGAAGCATACAACTGTGAATTTACTAGTATTCACGAGTTTGCACATATACATTGTACATAGGAGCCGCCAATAAGGTCCATATGCTACGCTTATAACTAGAGGTTTTTCGGAACCCCCAAAAGAGTGTTAAGAGGTTTAATTCTAGTGGCTCTCGAATTAACTCCAGCCTTTGAGGGACGTCTTTGATAAACCACAGGTTTTCTTGTTGATGCTTGCTCTCAGTATCGTGCAGATGTGAGCTTGGATCCCATTCAAGCCAGAGTTATTTTTTGGTCCATCTGCAATTTCTTTAGTTGTACCACAACACCAAGCATCACGTTTTTTGTAGTATACAACGCTCATAAAACCACCTCGTAAAGAATTATTTCCATTTATTTTCGAAATCTTTTAGAACCGAGTCTCAAGTGTGTGACTGGTATGTGAGGAGATTAACCGTCAACCTTCAGGAGCTTTTGCCTGTCTTTTTCTTCAAGGAAAGTTGTTGCTTTGCATCGTCAACCAGAAAGCTGAAACACGGAAGTAACAGACAAAGGGATGCACTATTTCCATTCAACAATGTTCAATATTGTTGCATTCAAAATGTTATGGCAAAGCCAATCAAGTTCCCTCCAATGCCATCCAACATCATTCCACATTGTCGCCGAATGTGCATAACATGTTGAGTTCAGCAATGTTAAATGTTGTTGAATAAAACGGTTGACTGTATCTGTTTGTCTAGGGCTGGATAACTCAGTATGGTTTTCTTAGACGAATTTGGAAAAAAAAGGGTCAGGAGCGATTCTCCCACATATAAATTTATAGCTTTTATATACATGGGTATGCCTGGCGGCAAAGGGTTTGGTTTTTTCGTCTGAAAAAGAAAATTTAACGCTAATGTCAGTGACGGCAAATTTCCAATAATTGTTTCCTTGACATTAAAACACATTCAGGCAAGCTTTTGCGATTGACGCTAAAACAATTCTCATTTCTCTTTTGGAAGTTAAAGTTGCACCAATTCGAGGCTTCGATCCTTCTCTTTTCTCCGTTGATGGTTGACTTATGAATTGATAGACAGTCAAATTTTTCAAGCCATTCGACAGATGACGGAAAGAAAACGAGAGGAAAAGGAAAAAGAAGGACCAGAGGAGAGAGGAAAGGTATCTTTCCATTTTTGCCTTTTTCTTTTGTTCCCCCCCCCCCAGCCCCCAACCAACAGAAATCCATATAGGTGTTTTTAAGCAATGTGGAATATCAAAACGTTTTCCCTCTGAAACTGTTAGGATAACGAGGATAACCCACTAACCTGTACTAGAAGTAACAAAATGGAGCTGTTCCAAGATACTATAAAGAGTGTGCATCAAAAGTCCACCAAATGGGTGGAAAGTCACCCAGCTGAAACCAAAAGCATTCTTTGAGTTAAATATTGCAGTCAAATCTTGCTTAATTCGCAGGTTGAGCCTGCGAACAAAAGGTTGGTCTGTTCTTGTATCTCTGTTTGCACTTCCCTCGAGAGCTAAGAGAAGAACTAAGCTTACGGTCACAAGGGCGCATTTTCACACGTATGGTTGCTCCTGGTAATTCTGCAAGTAGTAATTATAATAAGAAAACTTAACCTTATGTTTAAAGTACATGTAACTTGGCAACACACTAGAGAGGGTGCTAGTGAAGTTTCAAACCAAGTACATAACATGAAATTCTAACAACAACAATAAAGTACTATTAAAATAGTCCCCTAAACAGGAGAAAGAAAAAAAACAACAATAACAACAACAACAACAATTCTAAGAAGAAATACAAGCCTGGTGTCAGCCTACGAACAGGCTTCTAGTCAACCTTGATTCTCGGCTCGCAAAAAGGGGAAACATTTGCTGTGGAAACAAAATGTTTCTGAAATAATCAGAAACATGGCCTGCAAGCAGAAGTTAGTCGCATGAATAACTCACTAAGTGAGCCATTTTCTTTTTTCAGAAACGAATTAAAAATAGTTCTGCAACAAATGTATCGTCTTTAGAAGTGCAAATGGGTAAACATTTGGGAGAAATATGTTTCTGCAACATGTTTCTGTGATGTTTGCTAATTTGTGGGGGCCTGCGAGTGTAGAATAAAAAGGGAAATAGGGAAGTATAAGGGAAGTATATCTAAGAGGCTACCGTATAACACCAACTTAACCAACTACATAAATTGATGATGCCTGTCAAATTGTGATGCCTGTCAAATTGTCAGAGAAATTGTCAGTCTCTGGACAATCAAGTGAATCATTATAAAGGTGGTAATACTCCCCAGAGTGGACTTACGCTTGATGATCGCTGATGAAATAATAAACTTGGAATCTGATTTTTACTTGCATTCCATGAATAGCCATCAGGATAATTAAAGTACACAGATGTATACATGTACATGGAGACAGACAACAGCCCATGGAAAAACGGATTAAAAGAGGATTAAAGTTATGTAAAAAAATTACCATTCTTACCTCTTTTTGAAGTGAAATTATTCTAGCCAGGGGTAAACAAATTTCGAATTCCCAAAAAGGAGAACTAGAGGGGAAACTGTAGTTTTGATGTTTCTTATTACGTTTTGGCTCTTGGTTTCATTTGGTTTACTCCTGATGAATTGGTGCAGTAAATTGTGCCTTCACTGAGTTGAACATGGACCAACAACATCAACAAATAAGAATTAGCTTAATTTCCAACATGTTTAGAAAGATTACCTGAATAATACACATGATTGTAAGTCCTGTCTAAATTTAGAAAGACGACAGCTTACGCTACTACAGTGTGATCTCTATCTCTAAATACATGTGCAATAGAATTGCAACTTACCATTGTGACATGTTAGCACTCACCTACTGTCACATTAAACTTCATGTTGTATCCATAATCAAACTTAATGAAGCCCAGATAGCAAACATGTCCACAGAAAAGGCACAAGAGAAATAATCCAACACAAAAACAGCTGCAAGAGAAATGGCAAATGATTTTCTGCACACAAAGTGCTGTATGATTATCTAGAAGAGTATTTTTTGCAGAGACAGTGCAAAAAGTATGACCACTTTATCTTTGCACATTTTTGTGAAGAACCGCTATCCAATGAGAGTTCAAGGGAAACTTCCAGTAAAGCAACTCAAGTTATTCATTTCCAACCTTTAGTTGGTTTCTTTCAAGCCATTTAAAGATAAGATACCTTTATTAAATTAGGCCAGTAGCTCTTTCAGTATTTACACTATAGTAAAAACTGTTATCAATAGAGGCCCTAAAATTAATTTAAAACATACATGAAAAATTACACACGGATATGTAATTAGGAAAAGAAGAATCCATTCTTGGATTCTGATTGATTACTTGATCTCAGTTAGTGTACAAACTGGTCATACACATACTTTACATTTCTGAACCCTGATATAATGAGACCATAAAATGAATTGCAATGATCTTACATGTCGATAGCATGAACAATCCAGGGAGTTGCAATTAAAGTTACAAGGGGATTCCCTGACAATATGGAATTTTTTCTCTAGGCGTACCTTATTTTATGGTCCAGACCAATAAACCTGTGTGAAAGACAAAAAAAAAATTGGTAGACCTGATCATGAATAATTGTACTCCAAAGGGATTAAGGTAGTGTTTAAATGGAAGTGAAAATATTTTTGGCAACTTGTGTCCCAATTTCCTTTTGTTTATTC
The DNA here is from genome assembly GCA_964017195.1 of Siderastrea radians. NCBI lineage: Eukaryota > Metazoa > Cnidaria > Anthozoa > Scleractinia > Rhizangiidae > Siderastrea > Siderastrea radians. The sequence continues at coordinate 14,538,226 of OZ024893.1, forward strand.
AAGCCTGTGTACAGTGCAATGATTTTGTTTAGCACCCGAACAACCGAGTATTTTTTGGGTCCTCTAGGTAGGCGTACTGTTTTGGAGCTTTTCTGGGTCTTATGCTGGAGTGAAAGTCAAAGTACAGTAACAGTTTACCTCATTAAACAAGCAAACAGTGAAAACATAACCAGGGACGTGGCACAAAAGTAATCCATTTTCTGAAAATGGAAAATAAAATTTTGCTAAGCAATTAATTACTATCCCATAACATGTACGTTAGTTCCTAAATACTGTGACAGGCTGGCCTTTTTGCTTTTCTAGCAGGTCAAGCAATTTATTAATAATCATTGTAGTAGACGTCTGTGCTCTAGAAAACAGCTTGCTGACTACAGTTTGCTTTTTCAAAGAGAGTAGTATTCTGCGCATCCTGAATCTTGAATCTGGAGGGGGGTACTCCCTACAGTGGGCTACATGGGGAGGTTCTGCCCAAAAGGGGTGCCTTCTTTAAGTTCACAGTATGCGTAAGGGTAAGGGAAATTATCATTTTATTATATATTGAGTACCACCCCCTCCCTTCCTGGAGGGGGCGTTGAGTTGCTTGGTGTGCTGTGGATCATCAAGAAATGGTGTGGCTGGACAGGAATATGCATGGGGTGATGTTATAATTTGACATGTGCAATGCAACTTCAACAGTGTTACATGTATCTTGACTGTGAAAGGTGCAGATTTTAAAGAAATTTGTTTAGGAAGAAATAATTATTAAATAAGCATTGGCAATACTCGAACTAGGAGCACTGTTGCGAAAATTGCTGGAGTCAAAAGACTACAGAATAAATTGTGCAGTGGGAGTGGGAAATTTGGCTATTGAGGCAAGTGTAAAAATGTTGCACATGAGAATAACAGAGTGTTGCATATCAGAGAGACGCTAAATTAAAATTTTAAGGTTTTAAAAAACCTTTGTGGTACATTTACGTGTAGGTGAGTCAATTACAACAAAGCAAGGTTCATCTACAAGGGACATTACCTCAGTCCAGTTTAAATCCCGAGTATGAAACACAGCTGACCAGAACCAAGCATTTAAACTGGCCTGAAAGAAAACTGTGTTACATATTTAACTAATTTGAACCACAAGTGACTGCATGTACTGAATAGAACTGCAGTTAACACGGTGAAGTACTTAAGGAAACAGGTGTGAAGGGAATAATTGTCCACAATCCAATGTATAAATCATACAAAAGAATTCATGTACACTCTACTGTGAGTACCGCTCAAAAGTAAGTTATTTATCATCCTCTTGCGGGATGCGATTCTTGTCTCTCGATACAATAGTCGTGTTTCAAGAGACAAGACACTTGTATTGAGAAATGCAACTCTCGTCTCAAGAGACAAGACACTTGTATTGAGATATGTGACTCTCGTCTCAAGAGACAAGACACTCATCTCATGAGACGCTTAGAAAACTGTAAGTTCCGGTCTTGACCTTTTCAGGAGTCTAGACTGGTAACTTACGTTTGACCGCTACTGTACTTTTAGTCCCCCCCCCCCCCCTCAACCAATCCCCCAAATCCCATTCATGTCCTCCCAAACTGTTGGGGACACCTAAAAATACTGGGGAGGTGGGACAGCGGTAGGGTAACCTATGATGAACTGGAGTCCTGTTGAGGGGAGGAGAAGAGTATGTAAGACTTGAGTCGCTTAGGGGTCCATTTCTCAAAATTCCCTAGTAGGTGCAACTTAGGACTATTCTCCAACAAAGACTTAATTTTATTGATTTGGAAAGCAAAATTTAAAACCAGTTCATAACACACATTGGCAAATTCATACTACCAGTAATAATTACCACCAGGCGATGAAACTTGATCGATTTGAGAAAAACTTATTGAGCCTAACAGGCTATCATGGAGTTTGAGAAATGGACCTCAGGAAAGACAAGACCCTTATGTCATAATATGGCATAAGAATTTAACGGCTGCCTGATCTACAAGATTGGAAAACATGTACATGCATTTAATGTTAGTCTTACTACAAGATTCACTTTCGACTGTGAGTGCCTGTTGTATTCTGTGTTTGGAACAGTAGTCCTCAACATCCTCCAGCCAAGAATGCGTCCAACACCATTAAAAATTGAAAACAAAACTGAAGCAGGCTCTTGAATTCCAAGAAATCTTATAAATGGCCACTGCAACAATCAAAAGTTTTTCAATTAAAGATAATGATTTAGACTGGGAATTAGATCATAATTTGGCTGTAGTATCCTTCCCATCCTTTATTTCAAAGTCAGTTTATGCTCTGGCTACAGAAGCCAGGTCATTTGCCCTGGCAGTTGTGAGCAACTATAAGACTCATAGAATACCTATAGCACTGGAATAGTACTATAAGTAGGTGAAATATGATCGTCTGGTCTGTGAGTGTAGTGTTTCTGCAACCTGAGCAGAAGTCATCATCAGGGGTTGTCAATCTGGTTATTAAATTTAAAACACAGTTAATGTCATCACAAATAGTCCTTCTCAGAACTACACTCACCCAGATGATATTTATACTTCACCAACTTATGACATGACTCCTGGGTTCAAGCCATGCCCAGTACTAGAATAGTACTGTTGCTGATCCAAACTTACCTTGCCATAAAATTGTTTGATTGGTTTATTATATTTCACTTCATCCGTAGTAACATTGTGCGTGCACTAGTACTTGCATTCGTCAGTGCAATCCCACCAAAAGATTTTCAGGTGAAGAGGCAGCTTGCCAGGGTATTCATCAAGATTGCATCCTATTTTGCATTCCTTCACACACATGCGGAAAGTGTAACTCCTGTCTCCTAATGACCCTTTTGCAGGGTGCCATGAGAGAATGATAAAGATAAAAATGCTCTGCAGATAAATGAAGCTACCCCTAAAAGCATAGAAAAATGTGGGTGTTACCAAAGTTTAAGTTCAATAAAAAATATGTTCCAGATATATACAGACATCGCAGGTAACTAGAAAACAGCTGCCTCTTCAGCAAGTGAAGGTATGTTGCATTATGCATACTGCTAAATTTCTGAATCACTCAGCAATCTTTGGGTTTGAAGAATATGCCATTACACATTGTGGAATGTTGTGAGCTGTGTAACCGCTCCTCCAGTAGTTTTCCGGCAGTTCAGTGGAGATGAAACACGTTGTCAGTTGCTGGAATTAAACAGAGTTGCGTTCTCGAGTTTTGGCTGGTTTATCGGCTCTAGAATATTACACTGGCGACGAGGTACGGACAAAACCATGGCACTGATCGGGAAAATCGAGGAATACAACGAGAACGACAGCTGGATTGAGTACACCGAGCGGCTCGAGCAGTATTTCGCGGCGAATGAGATAACGGACAACAACAAGAAACGGGCGGTTCTGCTCAGTGTATGTGGAGCGAAAACTTACAAACTCATCAGGAATTTGGTTAATCCAAGGAAGCCTACCGTCAAGTCGTTCGGAGAGCTGGTTAATCTGGTAAAGAATCACTTGAATCCTAGACCATCGTCAGTAGTAAAGGGGGCTCGTTTGTCACTCAGACTGGCTTCTGATTGGTCGAGAGCAAATGGATGACGTCATATCATTTCCGGTGTGGGAAACCGCGGACCAGTGGATAAAAAGGATCGCGGGCTCATGGGTAACCGGAAGTCACGTGGTTTGAGATGGGAAACCGCTGACCAGTATGAAAAAAGGATCGTGGGCTCATACAACCGGAAGTCACGTGATTTGAAAGGGGAAACCGCTGACGAGTCTGAAAAAAGGGATCGCGGGCTCAAGGTGGGTAAAAACCGCGGAGAAAACGCGGGCTCAAAGTCCAAAGTCCAATTTTGGGAAGAGGGGTGACCCATATATGGCCCATATATGGATTTGATATGGGTTTGATATGGCACAAGCCCAATTGAAGCATCGGGGGTGGTCCTTGACCCATATATGTCCCATATATGGATTTGATATGGTTTTGATATGACACAAGTGCAATTCAAGCAAAAGGCATTTATAAGTTGGAAAGAAATATGGTTTTCGATGAAATAGTGGAAATCCATGTTGCTCGCATGTGGGTTCTGTGGAAAGATTTCCTTTCAATAAAGTCTCCTCCAAACCACTGATGTTTATATGAGTGTTCCTATTAATGAGTTCCTTTTGATGAATATTCCTTTAAAGTTCCTTTTGATAATCTGAGTGTTCCTTTTGATAATACGAGTGTTCCTTTTGATAATACGAGTGTTCCTTTTTGATGAGTTCCTTTTTGATAATATGAGTGTTCCTTTTGATAATACGAGTGTTCCTTTTTGATGAGTTCCTTTTTTGATAATATGAGTGTTCCTATTTCATAATGAGCATTCCTTTCTCTGTTTCTGCAAAGCCTTCCACCAATTGTTAGAAAGGGATGCGTTAGATGTACGTAGGGGGTAGATCTTGAAGGTGCGTCCCAAACCACAGGAATTACAGGTTATCACCACCAACCACATTGTTACCTTGCTGACTTGGAGTAGGACATCCAAGCAAACCAGGAAGCAGCCAAGCAAGCAAGCAAGCATGTTAGATTAACCAGGCCCATGAGACCAAAGGAATAATCAGATCATCGATGAGTGTGAAAACATGAAATGGGACGGTGGTTTTTATAGAGAAATCAAAGGGTCCCATGGGAGGGAAGGGGCCAATGAAAAGGAGGTCTCATGATACTGTGGGAGGGGACGGGGACGAGGAGGGGGGACCCCCCTCCCCCCTCCTTAGATAGACCATGAGGCATTGCGTGGATCGGGGTATATAAGTTAAGGGAGGCCCCAGGACGCCAGTCCTAGCTTTGAGTTCATGCTTAGTTGACTTATGTCAGTTGGTGTCGCTAAAAATGTCGGAAACAAGAAGAGTATTGGGGTCCCTGGGCAGTGAAATGAATGTGGGAGGAGAAGACAGTTTGAGGAGGAGAGTGGGACCGGAGTTGACCCCATTGGACCGTCATGCGAGACGCATGCATGAACAACAGCAGCAAGTTTGGCGGGGACTGACCCGGGAGCGCGTGGCCGCCTTTCTGCGTATGTTTTTGATGTGTTTCGTGGAGACGGAGAATGGTCTCCCACTCCACCCTATCACCTACAAGATGTTAAAGAAAGCTCTCGTGAAGGATATCATCCCATGGATCCATTTTCGGCTCGTGTACACCATGGAGGAGAGGTGGTGGCCGATCACCCTGGCCCAGTTTAGAGAAGTGAATGGCTACTTGGCGGATCACCTGCCGCGGATCCAGAAAGAGGACCAATGGGATGCCATTCGGTATTTTTATGAGGAGGTGGTCCGCCAAAGGGACGAACTGAAACGACTGGAGGAGATGGAAAGGGAGGCCATGAAGGCCGTAAGGCGTTGTTTGAACAGTTGAACATTTTTTAATTCCTGTTGAGTTTTTTTATTGTGAGTCAAGACAACTGTGAGTCAAGAGACATTATTTATGACCAAGTGCAAAACCAGTGATGTCAGTTTTTTAAAATTTTTTAATTAAAAAAGAAGAGTTGATGTTTTTTACAAAGGGTGGTCTGTGTTCTTTGCCACGCGGGCGTTCCTATGTACAATTAGAAAAAACTACAATTGGAAAAAAAAATAAAAACTAAAAAAGGCCTATGTACAAATTCCAAAAGTAAAAATTAAAAATTACAAATGAAAGTCTTCCAGTTCCATACGTAATTGATCAATGTTCTCGGGGAGACAGAAGGTGCGGTTGAACAAAGCTTGAATTTCGGCTCGGGTTTTCTCGTCCACGTCCCGGGATCCTACCACGGCACTGCTTTGATGAAGGGTGGGTGTTTTGGGGCCCCAAGGAACAAATTGACTGCCAGTGACTAGGGTGGCGGCATTTTCGTTGACTTGGTAGTAATGGTCCGAACGGTACCACGTTTGACTGGGAATGTCAAACAGGTAGACGGGTTTGCCTTGATCCATGGCCAATTGCACGGTCCAACCAGTGCCCCCTTTCACGCGTTTATGATCCGGTTCCAAGATGCCAAAGGCATAGATGGTATGAGCTTTCTTGGCCAATTGATAATTGCGCTGCAGCAATTGCAGGGTGTAAAAATGACTGGGCATTTTTTTGCCTAGTTTCTCCGCTGCCTGGTGAAGATGGGGATTGGCCAACATCAGCACTTCCACCGTAGAAGGGGTGATGAACGTGGCTCGAGGATGGTTCGGTGGGACCAGGACTTCGAGCTGCATCCCAAAGTGTTTGGCTTGTTCTTCGACGAGAGCATCCGTACCTTTGGCTCCCCCTGTGTAGACCACATGGCCATGACCCACTTGCAGTTCCAAGGCACCGAGATCCTGTTCTCCGATCATGATGTCCGGGGGCATGGCTTGGGAGAATGACGATTCAGGGAGCAAGGGACCCTCTTAAATAGAGACAGTTGACCAATGGGAAGACAAGAGGTCCTTATAAGGTCATAACAAGCTGACCAATGGGAAGAGGAGACGTCCTTATAAGGTCATGAAAAGCTGACCAATGAGAGCCAAGGGTCCAAGGTATAAAAAGGCAGGGGCGGGTGAAAAAATCGTGAGCACGATGTCAGTCGATCGGAAGAGAAAGCCAAGCGACCTTCCTTCGGGGAAGAAGAAGAAGAAGACTATTCAAACGATGACGCCCGTGGACTGTGATCCGGTGGTAGGGGAGGTGGTGGAAGATACCCGAGCGGCGGTGGAAGATATGATGAAAGAATTGAATGACATGGCGGAGCAATCTACCCCACAATTCACTCTGATGACCGTGTTTGACAATGAGGTGGGCCATCATCCAATCAAAGACAACAAGGAAAAGGTGGACTATATGGTATGCCCTTGCCATGACGTGCGTTTGGAGGCCCGAGAATCTCAAAAGGGATGGAAGTATGTGAAATGTCCCATCCAACCCTGTTTGCTGTTTTGTGGTCAAGATCAAGCCCTGGAGTATATGAAAGCCGTGTATAGTCAACCTCATACAGAAGTGTTGGACATGTGGACTTGTTTGCAGTGCTTTTGCCGTGAACCCGCCACGCTACAACAGAGCCATTCGACCCAGAACCCCGATCGTTTGTTTCTGAATTGTTCCAAGAAAACGTGTGCCTTCTTCCGATGGGCCGATCAACCCTTGGGTCCCAAGTACTGGAGTTGGTTTCATGACAACCCGCCCAAGAAAGCCGACCAACAAGCTGAATCTCCTTTGTCTACCCGGGATGCGCAAGGGTATCCCAAGCGGGGCTATGACATCCCAGGGCCACCTCCTCGAGCCCCCAGGAAAGAGGATCGCCCCCTGACAGATTATGAGAAACAATTGTTGCGAGAAATTCAAGAGCTCAAGAACCGTCAAGAAATGATGGTGGCCCCAGCGCCACCACCCCCCAAGTACAGTGACAGTGTGGAGAACTGGCAGAAAGATCTCGAGACCGTCGCCTGTGGTCGTCATCGTCTAGGTCTCTTTTAATGGTTTTAAAAAAGGAGTAGGAATAAATTTTTTTTTATTTAGTCCATGGAGTCTGCTGTGTGGATGTCTTATGCGTGGGAGGGTCTGTTGTCCCTGGTGGATTGGCAATGCCATCAAACCCTGTGCCAAGTGTTATATGATCACCAACCCGGGGCCAAGATCCCGATTCCTCCCTGTCCCGAGGACGCGCACCCTCTCCACATCTTTGAAGAAACCCACGTCGACCGTAACCTGTATCGATGGGTGGTGTTTGTCTTGTGGTTAAAAGCCCACCCAGAGGCGTGGCGATGGTATCGAATCATTCAAAAGGCGCATCCCCACACGGTCCCCACCATATCGACGTTATGGGATGAATGCCAAAAAGTATGGCCCCTCGAAAGAAAAAGGTCTCCCAACCATGGTTGAATCGTTACCACGATCCGAGAGCCCCCGGCAGTTTAGGAGGCGTGCAACGGTTTGCTAAAGCCCATCGTCTCCCTTTGAAAAAAGTCCAACGGGTGTTGGAACAGGATTTGGCCTACACGTTACATAAACCGCGACGTCGTCGTTTTCCCACCGTACCCGTGATCGTAGGAGGGTTAGACGATCAATGGGTGGCGGATTTAGTCGAAGTGCAACCGTTGGCCAAATATAATCGGGGCCTACGCTACTTGTTGACCGTCGTGGATGTCTTGTCCAAGTACGCGTGGGTGCAACCCTTGAAAACCAAAACCGGGGTCGCGTTGGTTCATGCCTTTGAGAAGATTGTGAAACAAGGACGACGACACCCCAATCGATTGCAAACGGATCGAGGGAAAGAATTTTATAATCGAACTTTTCAACGATGGCTCGACGAGCAAGGCATCCATCATTTTTCCACCGAAGGAGATGCGAAAGCCAGTGTGGTGGAACGATTTAACCGCACCTTGAAAGAACGGTTGTATCGTTATTTTACGGCTGCTAACACCTTACGCTTTGACGATGTCTTACCCGAGTTGGTGCAAGGGTATAATGCCACCCGTCATCGAAGTATTGGTATGGCCCCTCAAGACGTGACATGGGACAACGAAGAAGCCGTGTGGAAACGATTGTACAGCAAACGATTGAAAGGTCAGAAAAAACCCCAATTCAAAGTCGGAGATCGGGTTCGTCTCAACAAGATTCATCGTACGTTTGAAAAAGGCTATTTACCTGGTTGGACCGAAGAAGTGTTTGTCGTGCATCGTGTGATCCCGGGCCCCGTGCCCACCTATAAGATTCACGAATGGGATGATACCCCCGTCCAAGGTACGTTTTATGAAGAGGATTTACAAAAAGTCCACGTGTCCGACGTGTTTCGCATCGAAAAGGTACTTAAGCGTCAAAAAGATCGTTGGTTGGTCAAGTGGAAAGGGTGGCCCGACAAGTACAATAGTTGGATTGCCCGCGGAGACGTGACGTCTCTCCAACCACCACCCAAGAGGAAAAGCCCACCCAAAGAGACAAGTCCCTCCAAAAGACGACGACGACGTGACTAAACAATGACGTTGGTGCCCAACTCGTCGTTTTACGTGACGTTGATGAGTCATGCGAGTACCAAAGAGTTTCCTGGCAACAAGAGTCATCATTTCAGAAACCGATTGCCGAAACCCATTCGATTTATGGGACGCGGATGGATGGTGGGCATGGTCAGTTTATCCTTACCCACCATTCCGGTGCTAGCGGAAGAAGGAGGCGTGGGCGATTCCCATCCTCTGTTGTACGTACGATGGCACGAACGGGTGTATATCCAAGACGATCAAGGCAACGATCGCTGGTACCATGAACGCCGCGAACTCACTGTCTACGGGCGAGATATGAGAAAGGAGATGACCTCGTTGACGGGAGTTCAATTTTTTCATCAACTGATCTATCGTTACGAGCAAAGCCGTGCGAAACAAACCGTCCCCAAAAACAAATGGACCGAGGACAATGGCCTCAAATTGGCCCCGACCTTTGAATGGACCTCCGAAGGGGATTTGTTATTGAATAGCAAGCCCGTGGATTACAAACGACAAGTGGCGCACGTGTCATGGGGCAGAACCTTGGCCCTGAGAATGGGATGGATTGAACAAGTGTCCCCCGGCCAGTATCGATTGGGCCCGAATCTCTTGCAAGAATTTCAAGGCATGTCTACCATTCCCACCCCGACGGATGTCCGCGATACCAGCAACAAACCCCTCTTTTGGAAAGTGGAGGGGGATTATCTGAAATTGAGTCTATCGTGTCCTTGGCGGTTTGTGAATTTGAACGGGACCTTTCGTGTCCCGTCGGAATTTCCCGCCGTGCGTCCTTTGCACGTGTATTGTGATGTAGGCACTAGCAGTATGGTAGGAGGTCGCATCACGGATCTCTTACGAGAAATCAAGTACCAGCCCAAAGAAACCACGCACTTTGAACCTCGACATATTCAATATGTCCCGGTACGCAATGAAGTGGTGGAAATCGTGGAAACGCAAATGGCCGAAATCAATGGGGATCTCGTGACATTTGGCGAAGGGCATACCCTCCTAACCCTCCACTTTAAAAGGGAGGTGGTGGTGTGAAGCAGACAAAGATGTCGTTCTACGTGACGTTACCCAGTCATTCCAACCGACGGGAATTTCCCCACAACCAAGCCAATTCCTTCAAGATTCGTCTACCGAAACCGTTACAACTCACAGGAGGTGGATGGCAAGTGGGGTTGAGTGCCATTTCCTTACCAGACACAGGGGTCAACATTTTTAATCTGCTGCCAGCGGATCAGTTCGTGTTTGGTACCTCTTGTTATCGATTGACCCCCTCCGCGGGACGTGTGGTGAAAAGCTTCAATATGAAAATGGACGATTTGAAAGACGATCCTTCCATTGTGGATGGCGTGACCTTCATGAAAGCCTTTTTGCAATGGGTGAGACAACGTATGACCACTGCTTACCTGGGCTACCATGGCGCACCGAATACGGAGCGGGGAAAGAAGACGTGTACGACCTTTGAGTGGGACGGCGAAGATTTGGTGATGAACAATCGCAATATCATGCGGTACAAGTACGTGCTTCCATACAAAGACAACACGACGATGGTCGTCCCTCACTTGGCCATTCATCATCTCATGGCCGAAAAAATGGGATGGTTTAAAAAGAACGACGCAGGAAATTATGCGTTGGGACCCAACTTGACCATGGAATTCCGTGATGAAAAGGTTCCCAACAATAGCGACATTGAATTGAGAAATAGCAAGAATGTGCCGGAGTATTATCAAGTGAGCACAGATGGTGCTGGGACCACATGGATTTGGTTGAGTTTCAGTGTGAATTGGCGTTTCACCAACTTGAATGTGGCGTTTCGGGCGGTGGTGGGCGACCCCACGCGAACGCTCCACGTGTACTCGGACGTGGCAGGCAGCACGGTGGTGGGCAATCGCGTGACCGATTTGTTGCGTGAAGTCCAGTACAAGCGACAAGGACGCGGCACCCTGTACTTTGAACCGTTGCACATTCAATACATGGCTCTTCGTAACGAGGTGGTGGAAATCATTCACGTTCAAGTGTCCGAAACGATTGGTAGGGGAGGCGACTTGGTCAAGTTTGGTGACGGCCATACCATTGTCACCTTGCACTTCAAAAAGACATAAAAAAGAGAGACGAGAAGGAACCCCCCAGTCAATCATGCCACCGAAACGACGACGACGACGACGACAACGACGCCGAAAACAACCTCCCCAAGCGGGGGAAGGGATCAACGCAGTGATTGCGGGAATTCCTAAAGCCGCCTGGTCCATCACCAAAGGGCTAGAAAAGTTGGCGAAAAAGAATGCCAGAAAATCGCATTTGAAACGCATGGAGGAAATCCGACAAGGAAAACGAAAACGCTATGCGGGGGAATCGTTTACGTGCAGCCTCATGTGAGTATAAAAAGAGACGAGCCCCCTGTGAAAAACAACCAAAGGCATCCCTGGTGAAGAAGAAGAAGACACCATGCGTGGGGGAAGTTTGACACGATTTCGGACCGACGAGTGGTATGATCAACAAGGCAAAGGGTTGGCGACGGACCTGATGCGTGGGGGGTTGCAAGGTCTTATAAGGACGCGAAATCCTTTAAAACTGCCTAGTAATATCAAGAGAGGCTTGACAACGGGTTTGACACGCGGGATCAAACGCAAAGCCGAAGACGTCCTTAAAAAGGAAATTACCAAACAAGCCAAGAAAGCATTGAGTCATAAGAGCGTGAAAGACGCCGTGCGGGTCGCCAGTGCCTTATTTCCCAAACAAACCAAACGGGCGCGTGATATTTTGGGCGTGTGAACATGGATCCCGTGCATTCACGACCTCGACGCATTCGTAGTAATCGAGGGTTGACTCAATGGGGTGGCCTGTATCCGTTTTGGAAACTCAGGAGAGGACAACGTGGTGGCTGGTTAAGTGCCGAGGTGATGAGACTGCCCGGGTTTGATTTGAGACAACGCTTAGCACGACGACGACGGTATAAAAACCCCTCAAGACGACGACGTACCACCACTCGACGACGACGACGACGTTAAACATGCCTGACGTGAGTACACAAACCGCCCCGGCTCACGAGCGTTCCGAAGCGACCGTCAACTCGGCGTTACGGATTTTCAAGGTGCCACCGACCGACATTAGCATCAATGCCTATCGCATGGTTACCATTCAACCCACCACCACGGGTATCAATCCCATGGAATTCATCATTCCTGGATTAGACGATTTTGTGGATTTGGGACGCAGTTACTTTACCATGGAATTGAGTTTGAAAAAGGAGGGTGGCGGGAACTTGGTGGCCAATGAAACCTTGTGGCCCGTCAATAATTTGGCCCATTCCATCATCAAACAAATTGACTTGCAATTGAATGGCACGTTGATCAGTCCACAATCCGACACCTATCATTACAAAGCTTACCTGGAAACCTTGTTGAATTATGACCGAGAAGATGGCAAGACCGTGTTGGGACCCCAAGGATGGTTCAATCAAGTGGATTTCCCACCCCAATGGACTGCTGCCAACGTAGACTTTGGTACCCCTAATGCAGCCTGGACCAATCTCCCTGTCAATCACAAAGGAGCCTTGGCCGCCATGGTAGCCGAAACCGCCAAGTATGCAGGCGGTGTCACCCACAGTCTAGTGTTTACCCCCCACCTGGAAGTCTTTCATACCGGCAAACTGTTGGTGCCTGGCATCGAAATCAAGATGAAATTTCATTTCAATGGCCCCAGCCTGTTTTTGAATGGAGTGGCTCTAGCTGGCCGATTGATGGAAGGCGATGTGAAACTACGGTTTCATCTCTGCCAACTGCGTTTGAATGATGCCATCTACCAGAGTATATCTAGCAAAAGACACAATGAAGGCCAAGTGGCGGCTTACCCGACCGTCCGCAGTGAAGTCCGCACGTTCAGCATGCAAAACAACCTGGTCCGCTTTGATATCCCCAACCTGTTTCAAAACAGAATACCAGACCGATTGATTGTGGGGTTACTGGACAGCCGTGCCTTCAATGGAGATGTCACCCGAGATCCGTTCTGCTTCCAGAAATTTGGACTGACGTCCATTAAACAGATTGTCAAAGGCGAAGAATACCCTTATGAAACCCTGCAGTTAGTGCACAACAATGGCAGCCGAGATAATCTAGGCTACTTCCGTTTTCTGCAAGCCAGTGGGGCTTGGTGTAAAAAGAAAGGCAATATGGTCGAACTAGGAGATTGGGGCCAAGCTAAAAATTGTACCTTGTACATGTTTGACAATGTGGCCAATGGATGTGCTGACAGTCAAAACCTCAATCCCAAGCAAACAGGGGATTTACAATTGGTCTTGGAATTTGGAGCCGCCCCCGGTGTCAATATAACCGTGCTCGTCTATGGAGAATTTGAGAACTTGCTGGAGATTGACCGCAACGGAGCCGTGTTGTATAACATTTACCAACACTGAAGAAATGGAACACGTGGCCTTGAATAATGTGCAGTTGGATTATTTAGCCCGAGACGACCCCCACTTGAAACGTTACTTTTACGGGACGGTGGCCTGTGATCGTTTACCCAAGAGTCCTGTCAAGACCCCACCCCAAGGGTACATTGTGAACACCGACCCACACGATCAACCGGGACAACATTGGTTAGCGGTGTGGACCGAGGGAAACGTGTGTGAAATCCTCGACAGTTATGCTTTGCCCATGGACACGTACGTGCAAGCCGCCCCGTTACGAGATTGGATGGTGAAACATTGGAAGTATGTGGTGACCAATGGCAAGTCCCTCCAAACCATTTCAAGCAAGAGTTGTGGGGATTACGCCTTGTTGTACTTGAAAGCCAAAGCCCGTGGACGGACCTTGCAAGACTTTTTAAATGAGTTTTCGGATCATGATTATGTAAGCAATGACCATCAAGCCGGTCAACGCATTCAACAATTGATTGTAGGCCAAGAAGCCAGATGGTATCAACTTTGTTGTCATCCGTATCATCAACGGAATGATTAAATAAAATGTGTTGGAAAAAAAGTGTGTCGGAGTCGTAGCTCAGTCGGTAGAGCCTTTGGATCCCCCCGGATACATGAGGGGATCGCGCGTGGGTTCGAGTCCCACCGATTCCAATAAAAAGGTGCCTTTTTTTTTCTACATGGGTAGTATCATCATCATGCAAACGGGGAAACCGTTTCGTTTTCATACTCCCTCCTCTATCTTGGTGGTAGGCCCATCGGGATGTGGCAAAACCGTGTTTACGGAAAAACTCTTGGTAGACAACCCCGAGTTGTTTGAAAGTCCTCCGACCCAAATGCATTATTGTTATGGGGCGTGGCAAGATCGATTTCGAGGCATGCAAGATCATGGGGTGGTGTTTCACGAAGGGATTCCCGATCATGACGCGTTGGTCCAATGGTTTCCTGAAGGACAGGGGGTCCTGGTCTTGGATGATTTAATGGACGAAGGGAGTCACGATAAACGCGTGTTGGATTTATTCACCAAACATTCGCATCATCAAGGGGTGACGGTGCTCTACTTGTGCCAAGACATGTTTCCCGTGGGGCGCTATGCCAAAAGTATATCCCGCAATGCCCATTACATTGTGGCGTTCAAGAATCCCCGAGATCAATTAGGGGTACGCAACGTCATGCTGCAATCGTTTCCGGCCACTTGGAAAGACACCTTGGAGACGTTTCATCAAGCCACCACCCGCCCCTATGGCTATTTGATGTTAGATTTACACCCGGCCTCCTCCGATCAACAACGTGTGTTGAGTCACCTGTTAAAAGACGAAGGATGGACACGCACCTATCAAAAGCGAGTATAAAGGCACCCCCTTTGGAACCGGAAAAAGAGCAACCATGGCCGATGACCGTCAACCTCCGCAATCGTACGATACCACGACCCCTGCGGGGGTCGGGGCGTCCAGCAGCAATCAAGTGTCTCCAGGCACCATCCAAGAAATTTTGGATACAGGGGACTCAAGCTTGATCGACCAAGCCTTTGATCAAATGACCGTCGAGGACATGATCGCGTATGTGGACCAGTTGCCCTCCCCTCCTGCGTATAGAACCTCTTCCCCCGCGGGGGTAGGAAGTCGAGCATCCCATTCACCCTCATTCCAAAGCCCCCAGACCACCCCGCCGTCTTCCGTGGACACTCCACTTACTAGGGGGAGCGCTGGCTTGTCGTCCGGAGCGCGAACCCCCCTTAGTCCGGGGAGCGCTGGCTTGTCGTCCGGGGCTCGAACGCCTGCAACGCCTCCTAGCGTACCCCGGGCGGCGGGTGCTCGAACAGCCGCGGGGGCTGGGGGTAATGGTAGGGGGCGCCGTGGACCTAGGACTAGAGGCGGACGTGGCGGTGGACGTGGCGGTGGACGTGGCGGTGGTGCTGGTGGTGGTGGTGGTGCTGGTGGTGGTGGTGGTGGTGGAGGAGGTGGTGGTGGTGGAGGAGGTGGAGGCGGTGGAGGAGGAGGTGGTGGTGGACGACGGGGGAGCCGACGCCGACGCCTTTTCCCCACTTCCCCTGCCTCCAGCACTCCTGGATCGTCTGGGGGGTCTGGCAGACAACCTCGTACCTTGCGTCAAGCCGATTTACAACGACGTTTACGCATGCTGTTACAAGATCAAGAACAATTGGCCCAAGGACGGGAAATTGCTAATGTGACCATGACCAATAGCATTGTGACCAGTTATAAACAAGGAGGAGCCCCGAGCGTACAAACCTCGTCGTCCCGGGTCTCGCCGTGAGGATGAAAACCGTCGTGTCGTTATTGAATGGATCTCGACGTCCTGGCATCCCCTTCCCACCGGAATTGTTACAACGGATGGATTCCTTGTATGCCTTTTACCATCAACAATGGTGGTGTTATCGAAAAATGTTGAATCATTACAAGTGGATCAATGCCTTGTTCAATGGCCTGGCGTTACTCCTGATGGCCGCGGGCATGATTGCCGGCCCCCTATTGGACAACAGTACGTTGGTAGCCTGTTTGGCGGCGGTGGGCACCGTGGTCAAAGGATGGAATGATTTTAAACAATATCGATTTAAAGTGACCATGAGTCGGTTTGCGTTTACCACCTATGCCAAAGCCTTGACCGAATTGAAAACCTATGTGAGGGGTGTCCCCTTGGAGGACCTGGAAGGATTTTTAATCAAGATGCAAACCTTGGATGACACCATTGTGGATTTCACCCCTCCGTTACCCAAACGATGTGTCCAAGAGTACCATGGTCATTTTGTGTACCAGCCCGTGGAAGCCCTATGCTATGTAGACGGATGTCCTCGTCCCTTGAAACCCAAAGACTATTGGATCCATAAAAAGCCGCTCCCTCCCAGCCCGACACTCTTAGAACCATGGCCCCCCGAAGAAGAAGACGGACAAAAAGAAGAACCCAGCAAGGAGAAGGCATACCTTGGCTCGTCGACGTGAAAAAGGGGTATGACATCACAAGTGATTTGGTCAAAGCCTTGAAAAAACCGCAAATGAGTGCTACCCAAGGGAGAAAGATGGTATCGGGCTACAAACAACAATATCAAGCGTATAAAAGACGAGGGGGTACCAAAGGGTACAACAGTTGGTTGATCGACAAAGGCTATGCCAAAAAACCGAACAAGTGCTGTATCCAATGAAACGTCTTCGACGTCAACGCAGAAAAAGGAAACAACGAGGAGGAGCTTTAATGCGTCGCAAACCCCGTTTGGTGGATAAAATTGCCCATGGCATGAGTATGTTTCTCTCAGGCCCTGCGCCGGGGTTTGGACTGGCTTTAGGCAAATTAGGCGGGCAAGCCTTAAAAGGCATTACCGATAATGTACAACATTACCGCCGACGACAACGAGGTGGGGGTTGGTGGTCCGATTTGAAACGCAATACCCGTCAAGGCTATAAAGAGACGCAAGACCTCATCAAACAAAACAAAGCCCTTCAACGTGTCTTGTCGCACTCATGGTATCCTTGAAGAGAAGACGCCGACGACGACGACGACGTCAACGCGGTGGTTTTGTAAATCTATTGGTCCCTGCCCTGACGGGATTGGGGAAAGCCGTGGCCTTGGAAACGGATAAACGTATAAAACGCACGATCCAAAAAGCCAATCAACGCTATCGTCGCCGTCACCGATAAACGATGCAACGTCTTCGACGTCAATTACCGTTTTTACGCTCCATGTTACAACAAGCCAATGGTTCCAAACGTCAAGAGTTGTTACAACATGCCAATGCCGATCAAATTAATGCCGTGAGTGAACTGGTCTTGAACTTTTTAAAAAACAAGATTCCCGTCACACCCCCCATGCTGACTAAACTTCAACCCTATAAAAGGGTGCTACGCAATTTGGGACGTCGTCGACATTCCGTCAAAAAACGTCGGGCGTGGTTGGTTCAACAAAAAGGACGCGGCTTGTTTCAAGGACTTCACGAGGTGTTATGTCAATGTGCTCGACCGACCCGTTAACCCTGGCCACATGGATCACCCTGTTACAAGAGGCCAATCGGGCCACCGACCGGTGGAAAGACGAGTGTCATTATTGGAAGCATAAATATCACCTGTTGTATCGAGAGTACAGGCACATCTTAAAGGCCCGTCTTTGTGAGAGCTGTCGTCAAATAGAAGACGGGGAACTTTGCTCCGAGTGTAGTCAACCCCCATGGATGCAGTCTACATGATTCCCCAGAAGGACTTGGAACAACTCGTTCAATATTACAAAGGAGAACTCACCGAAAATGCCTTGTTGAACAAAGCCGCCAAACTCGCCGCTCAAAAACATGTCTTGTTGGCCAACCCTCAATTGCCCCCGGCCGTGGTCAATGCTCAAACCAAACCGTTGAGTCAAGAATTAATCAAGTTAACCAAACGCATTCGTCAATTTCCCGGAGGCGTGGGAGTGGGGGCCCCGGGTGCACCTCCTGGCGAAGACGAAGAAGAAGAGGCCGGGGATTTGGTGACCGGACCCGTGGAACAATGGTTGAAGCGCATGATAAAAGGCAGCCCGTCGACTCCCAAACCCACCATTACCCCTGCCACCAAGAAAGGCAAAGGAGCAGCCACCACCACTAGTAAGATTGTCAAGAAAGGGAGCCCATCCACTAGTCGAGGGGATCTACAATCGCGTTTAGAAACCATTCGAGAACGCCGCAAGACCTTGGAAAAAAAGATAGCTGAGAGTCCTTGGGGCAAAGGCAAAGGCAAAGGCAAAGGCAAAGGCGTCTCCCGTGAAGTACAAGCATTAAAACCCTTACCCGGTTGGGAAGATTGGCACCGAGGCAAAAAGTTACGACGTCGATTGGATTACGACAGTGAGTAAAAAAAAAGATGGCTCCCCGTACCAAGAGGAGGAGGAGAAGGGGTGTGAAACGCCGTCAACGCGGAGGGGCCTTGGATGTCCAAAAATGGATTGCTAAAACCGGCAAAGAATTTCATTGGCCTGGCTATCAATACATGGGCCCTGGGACGCATTTAGCCAAACGTCTAAAACGTGGGGACCCCGGTAAAAATCGCTTGGACCGGATTGCCAAACAACACGACATTGATTACAGCCGTGCCAAGAATTTGCAAGATAAATGGAAAGCCGATACCAAGATGATCCAAGCCATTGATAAATTACCCGGCAAGAAAACCAAGACGGAACGGGTGGTCAAGAAAATCATGCAAGCCAAGAAACGTTTAAAATTGTAAAAACACTTTAATGACAACCCCCAGTTACATGTTGTGTCAATAAAAAATGAAAATGTCTGACTGATTGATATTGTTATTCTGCAGTTCGGTAGTCTTCTGTAGTTCGAGTCTCAAATAGAATGAACTCCTTGTGACCAAGTTCATTGTACTGTCTCTCAAAACAGGATTCTCAAACAGGATTCTGGAGAACTCCTTGTAGTGTAGACAAATATGATTCACGTTGATAAAAAAATGTCACTGTCTCTTTGATCGTTCTACCACAATGTCACGATGGCATGTTCTGCCAAAATACGGAAACGAATGTTCTGCCAAATACGGAAACGAAAATGTTTTATGTTACTAAATCATACAATAAATCCACCCCCTCGTCGGGTGACATGTCATGAACGAAGTCTTCGGGGGGCACCAATGCCTCCAGATCAAAGGAACAAGAGTCCTCCACATCCCTCAGTAACTCGGTCCACTCGTCAGGCGATACGCCCTGCAACAAAGAGGAAACGTCCTCCAAGTCAGAGGGGTCCATGACTTGCACATCCCCCGAATCCATATCCGTGAGAGTATAATCCTCAAGAAATGATTCAGAAAAAGAAATGTTCTCAAACGTTTTTGGTATGGATTTTATAAAGTCCTCCAAGAGAATGGTCAATTTCAAGGGTCCCAATGCTTTGATTTTCTCGTCCGTTTTCTGTCTCTCTACAGAAGGTAAGGAGTTACAAAAGTCATTCAAATACGATTCCAGAGAAGGTTGCGGCACGTCCTTCTTCCTTTTTGATTTCTCCAGCATCTTCTCGCGGTTCTCCCAGTAGTACTCTCTTCTTTGCGCCAGCAGCTTCTCTCGGTTCGCAGCACGATAGGCCCGACGAATCGCTCCTCCTTTTTCAGTTCTGTTGTACTTCCTTTGATACTCGGCTATTCGAACACAATTCTTTTCACGATACTCACGATCTCGGAGTCTGATACGTTCCTTGTTTTTCTCTTTATACCGTCGATCGCTTTCGGTGCAACGTGCTCGGTTGATTCGGGCCCATTGTCTTTTGGCGGCACGCCGTTCCTCCTTATGCGTCTCCTCATAACGCCTTCTGGACTCCTGCACTCGATCCGGATATCGTTCTACGTATCGTTTTTTGTAAGCACACACTTTCTCAGGGTACTTGCGTCGGTAGTTGGCTTTTTTGCGAATATTCCTCGCTCGGGCTTTCTCTGGGTAGCGGGCATTGTACCTAGCTTTTTTGATGGCGTTCCGTCTCCGTCGTCGTTCGTCTTTTGTCAGTAACTCTGTCGTTTCGTCGTCGTCAGGGTCGGTAACATAGTCGTTCAAGTCCTCGTCTGGTTCAGAGTCGTTAAGGTCGTTGTCGTCAGGGTCGGTAACATAGTCGTTCAAGTCCTCGTCTGGTTCAGAGTCGTTAAGGTCGTCGTCAGGGACATAGTCCTCGTCCTTCTTGTCGTCAACGTCGTCTGGGTCAGAGTCATCGTCATCGTTGTTTGGTCGGTACGTCGTGCGTTGTCGCTTGCTGCGGCGGAGGCCCTCGCTTACGGGAGACCTCGGGCGAGGGGGGCGGTGCTGGCGGAGGGGTGGCTGGCCGCTTAAACTCATACCGCCAGTAGTCGCAACAGAAGTCGAGGCCCCGGATGTACCACTCGGTGTTGAGTTGTGGGTAGCAGCCCGGGTTCCAGTGCTCTTGCACGTACGTGTGGCGTGCTGCTTGGGCTGCTTGGGCGAGCTGCCGCCTCTGCCTCCTTTCCTCCAACAGCGCTTCCCCAAACTCCCGGATGTCTTCATCGTCGAGCACCCACTCCTTCACCTCATTTAAAATTTCGTCCACTTCAAACTTCTCAAACTTGTTCAACAGCTTCTCTAGACTAGACTCCATCTTGAGATGACTCCGCCGGCGATTCGATTTCTTTTATAGGGACTTATTCCTTCCCGTGATGCCCCATGGCCCCTCATTAGATAGGGGGGAGGGGGGTCCCCCCTCCTCGTCCCACCCCTCCCTAGGGCACCCCCTCTCTAGGGGGGGCACCCTGTTTAGTGATTGGCTCCTTCCCCTCCCACGTGACATTTTGGTTCTCTATAAAAAACAAACCCCGATCGCCAGTCAGTTTATCTGATCATGTCCTCTCCAGATGACGAGGTGGCGGGGCCAAGTGGCCTCGCCAGAGGTGACATTATCACCATGCTCGGCTTGGACTTAAGTGACTCCGAAGACGACGACACCCATTCCTGTGTGGGGCGTTTGATTTCAACTGAAGAGATGCCGGACAGCGACGACGCCATTTGTCAAGAGGCCTTAAACCAATGGGAACAAAGCGGGGGCGGATTGGATCCCGCTGAACCCGTTACCTTCCAATTTGACTTACAACCTTTTGTCAATCGGAAGAGTGATCGCATGGGGGTACAAGAACGTCATTTCAAGACGCAGTTACGACAAAGGGGGAACTTGCTGCCAGGCCAAAATATCACCCAAGCTCTCCAAGATGGATTACGTCGAGCCGTCGATCAAGTGTTAACCACCACGCCTGCCCTCCACGATCAAGATCGCCTTTACTTTACCATCGCCTCCGATCGCCTCCACAATAATTTCCAGGGGTGGGGATTACGGGCAGGGGAATGGCGTCGAGACACAGAACGGGTGGAGGCCCTCTTCCAACGTTTAGCCCAAGCCCTCAACAGCAACGAACAATTTGAAATGGACGATTCCTTTCAAGTGTCCATCACACAAGTTCATCATGCGCCTCAAGGCAAAGGCAGACCCCGTCGTGGCAAACCCGGTCATCCCACCATGAACATATTGACAATGAAGAAAAAATCGGTCATCCGCATCCAAAATGATGACGAACTCTGTTGTGCCAGAGCCCTCGTGGTCGCCAAAGCTCGCGTGGACCAGCACCCGAACTACCGCACCATTCAGCAAGGAAAGTCCCTGCAAAGAACCCTCGCTTGGGACCTCCAGAATGAAGCCCAGGTGCCCCTCGGTCCTTGCAGCTATGACGCCTTGACCCAATTCAGTCAAGCTCCCTCCCTCAGAGGTTACCAGATCATCCTGGTGGATGCACAGCGATCGTTCCACATCACGACGTTTGGACCCCTTCAAGACAAACAACTGATCCTGTTGCACAACCAAGACCATTATGATGTCATCACCAAATTGCCGGGATTTTTCGGGTCCAGTTATGTGTGTGCGGATTGTTGGAAACCCTACAACACCGAGGGACGGCATCGATGTACCAAGACCAAGGTGTGTGGAGCCTGTCGACAGAAAGATTGTCCCGACTTTCAATATGCGTACCCTCGGCACCTGAAAGCCACTCAACGTTGCGGGTCGTGTCATCGGGACTTTTTTGGACCCGCGTGTAAGGAAGCCCATTCCAGCAAGACCCATGCGGGCAAACCCACCACGGACCTCCAGACCTCCGTGTGCTGTCAACGACACCGATGCAAGGACTGTTATCAACAAAATGTGGGCTTGTCCCGCATTCAACGTCACCGTTGTTGGCACATAGACTGCCCGTCTTGTCATCAGTACGTCGACGCTGACCACCACCAATGTTTTATACAAAAAGCCCCTAAACCTCAAGACCAAAAGAAGAGAAAGAGGACCCGTCAAAAAGGTCCTCGCGCCAAACGAGGTGCCGCCGCCGCCGCCGCGGAACCCCCTGCCTCCTCCGAGGACGAGGAAAACGACCTGCCACCCTTACACGTCTTCTTCGATATCGAAGCCATGCAACCCCAGGAAAAACACCTTCCCAATCTCGTCGTGGCCGAAACCGAAGACAACGAGGAACCCAAGCCTTTCCCAGGTCTCACTTGTATCCGGGACTTTCTGGAATGGTTGGATACCTTGACCCTCCACGATACCCGTCAAGTCAATGTCATTGCCCATAACTTCCAGGGGTACGACGGGTACTTTATCATCCAAGAATACTATGGGGACAACCGCCTCGTCCAACAACTCCGCAACGGATGTAAACTCTTAGAGATCAAACATGACCGCATCCGGTTCATCGATTCCATGAGTTTCTTCCAGATGCCCCTCTCCGCCTTTCCCAAAACCTTTGGCTTGACCGAACTCTGCAAAGGGTATTTCCCCCACAAGTTCAACATACCTATCCACCAACAGTACGTGGGCATCCTCCCCTCACGCGATCACTACATGCCTGAGACCATGACACTCGAAGGAAGACAAGCCTTTGAAACCTGGCATCAAGAGCAGCGTGCCAAGAACGTCGTGTTTGACTTTCAGAAAGAATTACTCGCGTATTGTGCATCGGATGTACGTCTCTTGAAACAAGGATGTCTGACTTTCAAACGCCTGTTTGAAGACTTGACCGGCTTCAATCCCTTCGATCACGTCACCATTGCCTCGGCTTGTAATCGAGATTTACGTATGAACCGGATGATCCCCAACAGTATTGCCAGCGAACCCGCCGGTCCTAAGGGGTGGAGAATCAATCACATCAACCAGTCCCTCCCAGCCCTTCAATGGTTAACCTGGTGCGATCACCAACTACGTCAACGCGCCCTCCAAGATCTGACCCCCGCTGATCTACTGGCCAATGCCCATCCAGAGCCTCAGTACATCCAACATGTCCGAAATCAAGGCGAGTATAAGGTCCCCGGGACCCACATCTATGTGGATGGTTATTGCCCCCACACCCACACCGTCTACGAATTTCAAGGCTGTTTCACCCACGGATGCCCGACGTGTTATCCCCATCGCCACGAAAAACATCCCCGCAACTATAATCTGACGATGCAGGACCTCTATGACGCCACCCAAGACAAAGTCCAAAAGCTTACCGACCGAGGGTACAACGTCATTCAAATCTGGGGATGTGAATGGGAGCACCTCCTAAAAACCCAACCAGAGATCAAGGCCTTCGTCCGGGAACTCAACTTTATCGATCCTCTGGAACCTCGAGAGGCTTTCTGTGGAGGTCGTACCAATGCCATCAAACTCTACCATCATATCACCCCTGGCCAAAAAATTCACTACATCGATGTCACCTCCTTGTACCCGTGGGTCAACAAGAAGTCTGTGTACCCCAAAGGACATCCCACCATCTATTCTCAACCGGGTCACACGGACATCCACCAGTACTTTGGCCTCATCCAATGCAAAATCCTACCTCCCCGTGAATTGTACCATCCCGTGCTGCCTTACCGTCATGACGACAAACTGCTCTTTCCCCTCTGTGCCCGTTGTGTGGAAGAAGAAATGGCCAAACCTCTTTTGGACAGATCTTATCATTGCCCTCACCCCGACGAACAACGCGCCCTCACCAGTACCTGGTGCACCCCAGAGTTGTATAAAGCCGTCGAATTGGGCTACCAAGTTCAATACATCTATGAAGCTTGGCATTTTGAAGAAACCTGTGAGGGGCTCTTCGAAGATTATGTGAATACCTGGCTCAAAATCAAACAAGAAGCCAGTGGGTGGCCTAAAGATGACATGACAGAAGAACAAAAGCAACGTTACATCCACAACTACTTGGAGCATGAAGGCATCCAGTTAGAGTACGACAAAATCAAATACAACCCGGGGCTGCGTACCCTAGCAAAACTCATGCTCAACTCCATGTGGGGTAAGTTTGGCCAACGCCTCAACAAGACCCAAATTCAAGCCTTTCATGATCCACAGGCCTTTCATCGTTTCCTGGATACCGATAGCTTGGACGTCCGTCACGTCTCGGTCATCAATGACGACATGGTGGAGGTGCACTACCAAAACCAAAAAGAGGACATCCGCGTTTCACCCAACCTCAACATTTTTGTAGCCTGCTTCACCACCTGCCATGCCCGGCTCAAACTCTATGCCACCCTGCAAGCCTTAGGGGAAAGAGTGTTGTACTTCGACACGGATTCCATTATCTACCTGGAGGAAACACCCACTCAATTCCAACCTGTCTTGGGTTCCTATCTAGGGAACTTCACCTCCGAATTAAAGGATGAGGAATACATCGAAGAATTCGTTAGCGGAGGACCCAAGAATTATGGCTATACTACGAATCACCAAAAGGTCGAATGCAAGGTCAGAGGCTTCCGTCTCAACAGCGAAGGACATGAACAACTCAACTATGAAGTCATGCGACAGAATGTCCTCGACGAAATCCAGAACCCCCTCCTCAAGCCACGAGAACTCCAGGTAGTCAACACGAACCAAATCGTCCGGAATCCTAATACCTATGAACTCTTCACTTTCCCCCAGTACAAGAGGTACAAGTTGGTGTATGACAAACGAGTCATCGACCCCCGCACCTACAAAACTTACCCATATGGCTACCAGTAACTCGTCACTTGCAGGGGAAGTTCCTCTGGTCACTTGAACATTAAGGAACACTCAGGAAAACGTTCTTGTAAAAAAAACAAATGAATAAAAATTTATTTTTTTTATTCGTGTTGTTTTCAAAGGACTACCCCCCTCTTCCCCAACTTGGACTTTGGACTTTGAGCCCGCGTTTTCTCCGCGGTTTTTACCCACCTTGAGCCTACGATCCTTTTTTTTCACTGGTCAGCGGTTTCCCTTCCCCTTGAGCCCGCGATCCCTTTTTTTCCACTGGTCAGTGGTTTTTACCCACCTTGAGCCCGTGATCCCCTTTTTTCCACTGGTCAGCGGTTTCCCCTTCTAAATCACGTGACTTCCGGTTACCCATGAGCCCGCGATCCTTTTTATCCACTGGTCCGCGGTTTCCCACACCGGAAATGATATGACGTCATCCATTTGCTCTCGACCAATCAGAAGCCAGTCTGAGTGACAAACGAGCCCCCTTTACTACTATCGTCCATCGTGTATCGCTTCAAGTTTAACAGCCGCTTTCGTCAGCAGGGAGAAACAATACAACAGTATGTCACTGAACTGAGGAATTTATCGGAGCACTGCGAATTTGGCGACCAACTGGAGAAAATGCTTCGTGATCGACTGGTTTGCGGAGTGAACGACGAACGCATACAGCGGAGATTGCTTGCTGAAAGTCACCTAGAGTTCAAGAAGGCGATGGAATTAGCCACCGCGATGGAAACTGCCGACAGGAATACACGTGATCTGAAGAATGGAAATCTGAGTGAGAAACCCGAAGAAACGCAAGTTAACCGCGTGACCAAAGACCCACCGAAACGGCCACCAAGGGATCCGAAACAATCGACAAAAGAACGTTATCGTTGTGGAGGAAGATTCCACGATCCCGATAAGTGCAGGTATAAAGACAAAGAGTGCTACAAATGCCGTAAGAAGGGTCACAAGGCAAGCCAATGTCTCGGTAAGCGTAAACCGGGGTTTCGAAAGAGCGGCAAATCTGGAAATACACATCACCTGGAGACAACAGACGAGTCGGGTGAGGAAGAATGCGAAGAATACACGATGTTTCACATGATCATCAACGAAGAAACCTACAAGAGAATCATTGAAGGGAATCTGGTGAAAAACCGACAGCAATTGGAAACTGCTAAAGTGAAGCTCCGAACGTACACAGGGGAATTAGTCAAGGTCATAGGAACTTTGAATGTTACTGTGAAGTATGAGAAACAAGACAAGGAACTGCAAACACTCGTAGTGGAAGGCTCTGGGCCTAACGTACTGGGAAGGGACTGGTTGAGAGTTTCTGACACTCAACTGGAAGAAGTTGTTCAAAATGCAAGTTGTCAAAAGCAACCAAGAGTCTTCACTTGAAAAATTGGTTGACCGGTACTCAGAAGTGTTTAGCGAAGGACTTGGGCCTTCAAGGGCCCAAAGGCAAAAATTCATGTGGAATCAGAGGCACAACCAAAATTCTTGAAGGCAAGACCAGTGCCATATGCCATGACAGGGAAGATTGAAGCTGAACTCAAGAGGCTACAAGATGAGGGGACGATTGAACCTGTTCAGTCCTCGGAATGGGCGGCTCCCATTGTACCTATTCTGAAACCAGACGACTCAATTCGCATCTGCGGAGACTACAAAACAACTGTCAATCAAGTGTCAAAGCTGGACAGTTATCCTATCCTGAAGGTTGAAGACCTCCTGGCGACACTAGGAGGAGGTGAAAAATTCACGAAATTGGACATGAGCCAAGCCTACCAGCAGCTACTTCTGGATGATAAATCTAAACAGTACACCACCATTAACACACACAAGGGATTGTTCCAGTACAACCGCCTACCCTATGGGATATCGTCAGCACCAGGAATATTTCAGCGGAACATGGAGAATCTCCTGCAGAACATTCCTTACGTAGTCGTCCGGGTGGATGATATCCTAGTGCCTGGAGCCTGCGACGAAGATCACTTAAACAACCTGGAAGAAGTCTTGAAACGACTAGAAAGTGCTGGCTTACGACTTCGGAAAAACAAGTGTGTGTTCATGGAACCTCAAGTTACCTACCTGGGTCACAAGGTCAGCAAAGAGGGTATTCAACCATTGGATGACAAGGTCGAAGCGATCACTAATTCACCAGCGCCCAAGAATGTGTCGGAGCTCAAATCGTACCCAGGCATGATCAACTACTACCAGAAATTCCTGCCTAACCTGTCGAGCGTGTTGGCTCCGTTGCATGAGTTACTACGTAAAGAGACCCGCTGGCATTGGGGTAAAGAGCAGATGCAAGCTTTCCAGAAGTCTAAGGATTTCCTGAAGTCCTCTGGTCTCCTTGTCCATTATGATGGTCAGAAGAAGTTAACCTTGGCATGCGATGCATCATGATATGGCTTGGGAGCTGTTCTCTCGCATCGAATGGATGATGGCTCGGAACATCCGATCGCATATGCTTCCAGGACACTGTCCAGTGCAGAAAGAAATTATTCCAATCTTGAGAGAGAAGCACTTGCCCTGGTATTTGGCGTGAAGAAATTTCACCAGTACATTTGCGGCAGACATTTTAGCCTAGTGACTGATCACAAACCATTGGGATCATTGTTTAATGAGAAGAAGGCCACACCGCCTATGGCAGCAGCTAGAATTCAGCGTTGGGCCTTGACTCTGGCTGCATACAACTACTCCATTGAGTACAAACCAGGACCAGAACATGCCAATGCTGATGCCCTCAACCGACTACCCTTGCCGGTTAATCCTCCGACTACACCTTTGCCTGCAGTAACTGTGTTTGCAATGGAACTTCTTAATTCGACACCAGTGAGTGTGAGTGAGATCAGAACCGGAACCAGATGTGATCCAATACTGTCACAAATGATCAAGTTTGTTCAGCATGGTTGGCCTAATCACAACTCAGATGAAGCATTGAAGCCCTACTTCACTAGGAAAGATGAATTAAGTGGCCAAGATGGATGTTTACTGTGGGGCAATCGAGTAGTGGTTCCCCCTAAAGAAAGAGCAAGAGTGGTAGAAGAGTTACACGAGACACACCCTGGAATTTGCCGTATGAAGGCGTTGGCGAGAAGTTATGTGTGGTGGCCAAAGATGGATGCTGACTTAGAGCAGAAGGTTCACCAGTGCAGTCCCTGCCAGGAAAACAGGAAGTCACCGCCAGAAGCTCCTTTACATCCCTGGGAATGGCCTTATAAACCCTGGGTTCAACTCCACCTAGACTATGCGGGTCCGTTCCTTGGAAAAATGTTTCTCATTGTGATGAATGCCCACTCCAAGTGGATGGAGGCGTTTCCAATGGATACGTCGACTTAAAGTGCTACCATTGAGAAATTGAGAATCGCTTTCGCGACACACGGCCTACCGGAAATTGTCGTCACAGACAATGGCAGCAACTTCGCGAGCAAAGAGTTTGAAGATTTCCTTAAACAGAACGGCATCCGCCACATCAGAACAGCACCCTATCACCCAGCGTCTAACGGACTGGCTGAGAGAGCGGTACAAACATTCAAGGAGGGAATGAAGAAGATGAGTGGAGGAAGTGTGGAGGCACGAGTTTCACGATTTCTAGCTCGTTACAGAATCACCCCGCAGACTTCAACAGGAGTGTCCCCGGCGGAATTTCTTCGAGGAAGGAAACCTAGATCAAGACTAGATCTAGTCTACCCGGAAATCAGAAGGAAAGTGTGACAAAGCCAGGCTTCTCAGAAACAGGCACATGACTGGCACGCTAAGGAACGCACCATGCAGGAAGGGGAAGCAGTTTATGCAAGCAACTTCCGAAGAGGACCAAGGTGCCTACCTGGAATTTTGAAAGAGTCAACGGGTCCAACTTCCTTTGCAGTTCAGCTAGAAGATGGACGACTCTTGAGACGACACCA
The DNA here is from genome assembly GCA_964017195.1 of Siderastrea radians. NCBI lineage: Eukaryota > Metazoa > Cnidaria > Anthozoa > Scleractinia > Rhizangiidae > Siderastrea > Siderastrea radians. The sequence goes on from OZ024893.1 coordinate 14,566,939, forward strand.
AGACCACCTTATACAGCGGTCCTGCATTCCCCAAGCGTGTACTGCTGATCAAGAGGTTTCAGCAGACCCAATTCCAGCATCGCCGGCAGCTGAACAGCCAGAATTGCAGCTGGAAGAAACCCCAACGTAGCCGGCTGTTCTGGTGCAATCACCTGCCCAAGGCATTCCAGAGAAGCGTTACCCTACTAGGAACAGACACGCCCCTCGATACCTGGCTGATTTTGTTACTAAGTGACTTTTTAGGTTATTAGGACAGAGACACTTAAGAACTGCAAGCTAAGTTTTGTTGATTTATTGTACTAGTTTTCATGGCTTAGTGGGGGAGTGTGGAATGTTGTGGGCTGTGTAACCGCTCCTCCAGTAGTTTTCCGGTAGTTCAGTGGAGATGAAACACGTTGTCAGTTGCTGGAATTAAAAAGAGTTGCGTTCTCGAGTTTTGGCTGGTTTATCGGCTCTAGAATATTACACACATACAACTCCTAGATAACCGATAACTTGAGAGTGTTTATTTACTATTAAACTAAGATAAATATCTCTTAGGAAAGATGAATAAATTTATTATTTGCAGCATTTTCTAGTGTAACTTCTCCACTATTCGAATAATAGCTGATTGCCAAGTAGTAAACAACAAATAATTATTAGTATGGATGATTGCACTTATTCAAAGGGTGTCTACATAATACACCAAGATATGCAAACTTGCTCAAATAAGTTACCGGTACTCGTAATAATGCAGGGTTCAATTCTACCTGATACCATCCACCCCGGGCGCACCCCCGGGGATTTGCAATTTTTTTCTTTCTTCGCGGTCTATTCCCCACCCCCGGGCAGGCAGAAAGAGACAATTCCCCACCCCTGGGACTCCTCATCGCCCACAAATACGTTGTTTTGTGTTCAGAATAATTATAGGTAACCATATCGATTTCCGTACAAAAGCAAAAGCAGACGTTCTGACAAGAACTTAAACGCTTTTCTAGAGTATACTGAACGAAGGATACTACATGGATAGTATAAAAAAAACATGAACACTACAGTGAAAAGGAAAACTGAAGAAAAAAGTCTATTCCCCGCACTGAATACGGTCAGAGGCCCGGTGAACAATTTGATGGCAGCATTTTAAAGGAGTTTTTCTTAGCTTGTTTCACAAGAACACTGGACTGAGATCTCCGATTAATATAAAGCCGTGCATCTGTTTTTATATAAAGTCTATTTAAGTCATCTCATTACATGTATAAATATGCTGATTGAAGAATATTTCTAGGTTTGTGATGAACGCAATCCATTCGAGTACGCATCAAACGCACATTCGTTTAACAATTTATATAATAAACGTGCCTTCGAATACAGATTTTAATTTTGAGAGATTATTCTTCCCCAACCAGTCTGCTACAAATTCTAGAGATTTTTCCTGAAAACAGGCAGTCTTCTCTACGCGGTCCAGCACCATTGTGTCAACTGAGAAGTGAGGTTGCTTCACAAGAAAATTTTGATTTGCCCCACCCCCCTACCCCCGGGACAAGACCGCTTCAAACAATTTCCCACCCCCGGGCCCGAAGGGCTGGACTTGTCCCGGGGGCTGCTCGGGGGGGGGGGGTGGGATGGTGACAGGTAGAATTGAACCATGCATAATGGCTTATACAAGGAACTTGCTTGTTCAAAATTTACATTTGATGAAGCAGGTATGCGGACCAGTTTCAAAAGCTTTGATTATCTCTACATTAAATAAAGATCTTTAAGGTTACAACTGACTTCTATGTTGTGTTTCGCTCTCGTTGTTTGAAACGGATGGCTAAAATCATAGTTGAGCAAGTTTATTTGTAGAAACTTTATGTTGCGTTATTCGCGTGACCAGTCATGCGTGACTGACCACGAATGCAAATATCACGAAAGGACTTGAATACCATATAATTATTTAAGACAAGACCATCTAATGCAGAATTGCAAAGTTGAATCTGCGAGCTGAATCTGAATCTGAGCTGCAAACTAGAGCTCTGGATAGATACCTCGCATGCCCAAAAAAATAAAGTTGAATTGTGGCGGGAATCCGTGTGTAACAGAACGCGGTTAGCTTCTGGCTGTAAAACTTTTGATAAAAGGTGCATCATTTCTGTTCATTTAGTCTACCCTATTTTGACTATTTTTTTTAAATTTTGATAGAACATAAAATTCTAATGGAAGAACCAATGCTTGGATGGGAATAGTGCTGGCGGCTAGTGGAGAACAAGCTTTTTTGAAGCTTACCTCATATTTTCCTTGTTCTGTCACAGGTAAGGTAAGGTAAGGTAAGGTAACTTTATTTAAACACGGTATTTCCTTCAGGTATACATTTACATTGAAGTATAGAAAAAACCAACTTCCTAACTAATCTGAAAACTAAGATAAAAGAAACTAAAATAATAAAGATGAAAAGAAAACACCTCCTTTTCAAGGAGGCCGTGTGTAAAAACAGAATATCGCTAAATAAATTATTTGTCAATCGAAATTTATGTCTCTTAATTTTCCCTTAAATCGTCAACTTATGCAGTTGCGAAAAGAAAGCCTGTATCGCAGAGGTCAGGGTTCGAATCCCGGCAAGCCTGATTTTTTTTTTCAGGCTTTTGTTTTCGCAACTGCATAAGTTGCGTTGATAACTGCGAGGATCTTCTTTACATTTATTTCTTCATTCCGCAGTTCAAATATATGAATTTCATATATATTCATAATATCAATTTCAGCTTTCCCGGGTATATTACGAACCAATTTAATGACCAGCTCCCAGTTGGCTTGTTAGCTCAATTGGTTAGAGCGCTGCACCGGTATCGCAGAGGTCAGGGTTCGAATCCCGGCAAGCCTGATTTTTTCAGGCTTTCTTTTCGCAACTGCATAAGTTGCGTTGATAACTGCGAGGATCTTCTTTACATTTATTTCTTCATTCTGCAGTTCAAATATATGAATCTCATAAAAAAGCTTTTCTCAATATGAGATGTGCTGTAAGCTGTATAAGTGCTATAAAAACTACTGTGGGCTGTTGTTGTTGTTGTTGTTGTTGACTTGACTGATTTGCAAGATTTCTGAAACTCTGATGTCCAAACATTGGAATCATGGGAAAGTTCCTGTTGAGGCGCCGGCCGAGAATCCCAGACTCTCCTGGTTTTTACATTATCAAGATTGATAAAATTGCCAAAGTGATTCAGTCAGCAGACCATATAAAAACCTATAATCTGGATTTCTCTTGTCTTTCAGGGTTAGCATATTCGTACCCATGTCAGCTAATTCAAATGGTTCTGGTCCTATTAGCAGTACCCACCTTGAAAGGACAGAGAACTTAACAAGGCATGAGGTGATGACTTGAGTATGAAAGTCCTAGCTAAAATTTTTGCCTTTATATACAAGAGACCCCTGTTATTTCTTCAAAGGAAACAGAAAATTGTTCAAGATGGCAGGTGTTTCAGATTAGATAGTAAGAGTGGTGTCAAATTGCATATTTTTGGCAAAAATTTAGGCTACGTGTGGGCAGCTGAAAGCCCTTTTGAGTTTGATTAAATTACAAGGCAACCAAAAGATGTTTTAATTGAAAATCATAGAGAAAGGCTTACTAACCTATCAAGGTTTGTTTGTGATTTAGATAGAGCGAAGTAGACGAAGCTTTTCATGGGCAAATTTAAAAAAGATGACTCCAGAGGTTTATGCAGATAAACTGCTTCCACGATTTGGAATGAATAGTTCTGGTTCCATGTCTGATGAGGTTGTTGGTATATTTCTGGAACATGACTCATCAAAAATGTCAGTTGCATTCATTTGATTTTTATTAATTTTGTTTTATAATTGAAATTATAATACTTCTATTTGCGTATTTTTTCCCTTGCCAGATTGTAGCTGACGCAACTGTGACTCAAATCAGTCAGCTGTCAGAAGCAGTGAAAGGGCTGTGCTTAAAAGTTGAGGATGATACATTCACTTTCAAAGCAGGACAGTGGTAATCACCTGTTTAACAATGATGTTTGGAGGGTTATTCTGATACAGTATTTTAGATAGTAGGCTCAAGAAACAACAAACAGCTTGTGTAGACGTTGACAGGGTCATTTTGGTGCACTCACAGCCAGAGCACTTCATATCATCGAAAGTTTATTTAGAGATGAATGGAGTAAAAGTTACTCCATTGGATGTGTAATTGGTCAAATAACAAGGGCAGCCAATGCAGGGAAAAGGTTGAGTGGTTTGAATCATCCTTCCCCTGTAGAAGGTGCAAAATTCGGGAAATGTTTCAACTTTTAACACTTAAGGTGCGTTTACTTTTCATTTTAGGGTTGACTTTGTTATTCCTGGTGTGCCAACTGTTGGTGGATTTTCCATTTGCTCCAGTCCTAGGGAACTTGAAGACAAAAGCACAATAGAGCTTGCTGTTAAATACTTATGCTGATCATCCACCTGCAATGTGGGTCCACACTAAGGTTTGTGTTTTGAGTGAAATATGTTATCTCACTATTTGCGTGTAGCAAGTGTTTATGTTATGTCACCTTTTGTGTTTTCTCAGTTGGTTTCTCAGGTGTAGAGTCAATAAAGAAATTTATCACCAAGGATCAGTAAGATGTCTTGATGTGTAGACAAATTCTCCTTACTAGTTCCATAAGAAATGTATGGAGAGTATATGCATTTTTATATCAGGGGTAAAATAATTACATGTATCCTACCAAAATGCTGCGGGCAGACCCTGATTGTGCTACAGTATCTGCACACCATTATTGCTCTATTTCGTAACAACTGGTTCCAGAGGCCTGTTGTGTAGTGGTCAAGAGTGCAAATAAACTGCACTGGTTTTGCTTCTTGTGGTTTGTGGCCTTACTGGCCAGGGCTTTGCCACTTTTGGCCTTTCTCTTTTTCATTAAAAAAACCTCCCTAGCATCGAGGATTTTCAGTAGCAGTCATCAAGTGGCAAAGTTTAGTGTCTGACTTAGACTGCGAGTAGTCTAAGTCAGAAGATTTCGGCACTCCCTTCGCGTCGCGTTGCCTCGAAATTTCGCACGTGCGCGCGTGTGTGTATTTCGCCCGCCCCACAAACGCCATCGCCAAAATTAGAGACTACTTGCAGTCTATGTCTGACTATGTCTAGCCATTAAATTCATCTGAATTTATTGCTTAACATTTCAATAGGTACTGAATGGCATAACTGACATCTACCCATTTTACAGTCTGTGAGCTGTTGTTATTTTTGTTAAGGATAGTAGGGCATGCTTGCAGTCTATCAAAAAATACTGATTTTACCAACATTGTTTTGTATTGTTCATCACAGTGCAGTATTGGTAGCAAGGTTGAAATGAGGGTTGGTGGAAACTTTTACTTTCATCCTAAGCCTGGTGATCTTTGTCCAGACCTGCTTCTCATTGCTGGTGGTGTTGGTATTAATCCTCTGTATTCCATTGTACGACATGTTGCTGATATCTCCAGTGATCCAGAGCACAAATATACTGGAAAGACAACACTGCTATTCAGTGCAAAGAATGCAGTGAACTGCTTTTCAAGGTACAAAGTGAAAATCAACTCAGAAGTGAAGCATATCTTGTGGAAATACTTTCTGCAAACTAAATACTAAATCTGATTTACACAATTGTTTCTATGGCTGTTTTTGAAAATTTGAGTGTTTTTTAAATGATTTTGTCTACTAGTAAGCAAATGTACTACATGTAGTTACTGTAATCCAATAGTTTTATTGCTTGTGTTGCAGTGTATTTCTTGCATTAATTGTTTCCATCTAAACTTTAGGGTCTTTAGGCGTGTAAAAGCTTTGACCCAGTTGTACTCGTTTTAATAGTTCTTTAATAACTGGTAGGCTTGCATGATTTGTTTTGGCAGAATTTGGCAGTAGTTAAAGCTTATTCCTGAAATTCATCTTGTTCTTTTCTTGTTTTCTGTTACAGGAATCCCTTGTGGAGATTTCAAACAGATGTCCCTCTATACTCTGCAAGTTTTTCACCACAAAACGAGAAAACGACAATCACAGAATATCAGCAAACGGTATACAAAGTATGTCAAGAACAGTCAAATCTTTCCCATTAGCAATCGCGATTTATAATTAATGCATGCAAAAAATACAAAAAATTCTCCTGGAATTGGCAACTTCCACAGTTAAACGACCTTTTGGCAATAACGTCATGCTACCCACATATAAGGCACTAATAACATTACAATCCTATATGAATATATACACCAACTGATTAACGCACCTACCTCCACTAACACACACTTTCCTCCACTTGTACTCACTTTCCTTCATTTGTACTCACTTCCCTTCACTTGTACTCACTTACCTTCACATTAGTGCCTTATATGTGGGTTAGCATGACGTTCTTGCCCTAGTTGTGGGCTACCATGACGTTCTGGACGACCTTTTAATGAAATGATATGGTGTGACCACTCAAATGAACCTACTGAGCAGTACTTTCGCGTGGGGCTGTTTGTTATGCTGTACAAGGTGGTTCTAACTTTTGAGACTGTGAACGAAATCCTAAAGTGTGACCATTTAAATGAAAGCTATTGAGCAGTACTTTCCTGTGGTACTGTTTATTATGCTGTACAAGGTGGTTCTAACTTTTGAGCCTGTGAACGAAATCCTAAAGCGTGACTATTTAAATGAAAGCTACAGAGCAGTACTTTCCTGTGGTACTGTTTATTATGCTGTACAAGGTGGTTCTAACTTTTGAGACTGTGAACGAAATTCTAAAGTGTGACCATTCAAATGAAAGCTATTGAGCAGCACTTTCCTGTGGCACTGCTTTTTGTTATGCCGTACAAGGTGCTTCTAACATTTGAGTCTGTGGATGAAATCCTGAAGTGTGACCATTCAAATGAGAGCTACTGAGCAGTACTTTCCTGTAGTGCTGTTTTTTTGCCATATTTTACAGAATAAAATGTGAGATTTTCTTGAACAATGTTATCTTAGGCACTTTTTGGAGTGGATAGAGTGTACTTTTACTATACTGTCTTGTCCTTAGTACCCTCAGTTGCCTTATCTATGCTGATCACGCAAATCTAGTGATTTTTCTTTCTATCTCGTTTTGGTAGAATCCGAGGTATTTTAGATTGCATCTCTGTAGATCAAAGCTATTTGTCCATTAGTATCCAGTGACCTCCATTAATGTTCGCAGAGCTATTGCGCCTCCCTGTTGCTGACCAGTGGAGAAGAAGATAGATATAGGTGGGACAGATGAACAATCTTAATCTTGCAAGATAGTTTCGAAAAGTCGCACGTGTACACAATCTCGTACTTCAGTCCGACATGAAGATCCTAGCATTATAGTCGGTGCTCCTTGGACAGTATTCTTACACCCTACGTGTATCTTACTACGTTTTCCTTGTGTTATTGTCAGGTCAGAATGGTCGTATAACCGAATCAAGTCTTCAAGAAGCCATATCTTCCCTAGACAGGAGTCAGTTAACTTGTTATATCTGCGGCCCCCCTCCTATGATTCAGCATGTGTCGGACATTCTGCGCAAGCTGAATATTGATGAGAACAGAATACACTTTGAAAAATGGTGGTAGCGATAAGTTGTCGCATTTATTGAATGGATTAATTTAAAGAGGTGATTCTTTACATTCAAACAAGATTTTATGCTTTGAAAAAGTTACACACGATGTTTTAGAGGGTCTTTGGGGTTCTGACAAATTTGAAATACAGAGGCTCGGAAATGCTGGATTAAAAACGCTAGAGTGACATTCTACTTTTTCATATAAATGTTTTGCTTATGAGCCATTATTGCAGATAATTTCAAATATTTCAACCACAGTGGCACCTTAATCATTACGGTTGGGCATGTGGCCTCGCCTTGAAAAAGAGGCTAAAGTCAAATACTTTAAAATTTGTCTTTCTTCATCTGAAAATGTTAAAAAAATTAAGGTGTAATTAAGGTTGTTTCCTGAGTCAAAGTTTCAGAGGTTTTACTGGAAGACAGCTTCAAAAAACAATCACTTTTTCTCTCATACTCCCTTTAAATATATTTTTATGAAGTTTACTTCTCTTCAAATTGATGTCATAAACCTTCAGGTCTGACGATTTAAATAAAAGCTGCTGAACCGTAATTTCTGTTATGCGTGCCCTTTGATCGTAAGCATTTTGCAAGATGGAAATTGAAAGGGTTAAATTAAAACAGGGAACGTGAGCGTAAAAGCCAGATATCTGGCTTTACTTGTTCCTGAGGAAGTTAATGTCAGCGAAACACAAACAGGTGTGAAAGCCTGATAAGATCATAGCAGGAGCCATAATCAGGGATGGAGACCGTAACTAACTGCCATTTTCAGTATTGGCGTTGGCCCCATCGAAAAAGACAAATGTGCCATTTTTAGAAGAAATTGCGCCATAGCGCGTGAGACACGCGCGTGTGTGTTGCGAGGACTCCGCGCAGAGAAAAACAAACAAAATGACGTCGGAAATTACCTTTGTTGGAGATGAATAAATTCAATTTCTGTCATCAGTGTCACTTCCTAATTTGAGGCAAGCCCTTGGGGAGAACTTTCTGGATAGTGACTATGGATATGAGGATTATACAAGTGATTCCGATGATGGCAGTGAGAATATTTTAGAAAAATCCTGTGGCGAAGATGTGTCGGACATGTCAGACAAGGATTTCCCCGTTAGACGGAAGAAATGTTTTACGGGCAAAAATGGCGTCGAACTACGAAAAAATCAGTTGAAGGCGAATCAGGCAGAAAAAGGGAAAATACATCTCGAATATATATTTCCTCTGAGGACGTACAGAGATTGAAGGGCAGCCGCAAAGACTGTAAAATGATTTTCCAAGCACGTACTGAAGAAAAGTAACGCACTGATAAATCGTTGTCACTTTTTTCACTGTAAGAAAAATAGTAACATATATTCAAATACCGAGTCAGCAAAGAAAATGTCTGTCGAGATTTCTCAGCGTATGTTTTCTGAAATAATGCCCGCCTTTACCGAAATGGCCGAAATGTTTATAATGAAGACCAAGAATAGTGAAAAGCGCGCCTTGTTTTCAATCAAATGCTCTCGTGGTGCGTTATCAATCGTCGACAAAATAGAGAACTGGAAAAACACCAAGAGAAAAAAAACTACTTCCGTCGATGAGAAGGAGAAAGATGAAGTGAAACTCCATGCTGCCCTAGTACTTAATATTACTTTCTGGGCAATTTACGAACCTAGAAGGGATACATAGCGCAGTGGATGTGGCAAGGGTTTCAACGACAGAGTGAGCTTAATTATTTTTCTCTGCCAGTAACCCGGCGAGAAAAATCACTTTGTATCGAAGCAAAATTAAGAAGAAATTACGACTGAACGTCACTGAGACACAAATCTAAGTTGTTTCAGAGTGCTTGATTTCGTAGGACGAAAAGAAACTGTAGAAATAGAATTTTAAGCATTTAGCGCTTTTTTTACAATTTCTTTCATCGTCCAGTCAATCACTTGTTCTTAAAATTTCACAAACAGCAGGTTTCATACGGAAGGCTTTGACTCCGAAATATCGAGACAAGACAAAATAAAGCACAGTAAAATTGGAAAGAGGCATTTAATAAAAATTGTCACACTTTTTATGGCGAGTCAGTACAAAAATCATGCAACAGTCTGAACGACAAGCGTTGAACAAATCCAGTACCAGAAAAGGCGACATTTTTTGGCTATTAACCACACAAAATTGACACTGGTTTACCTGTACTCGTTGTGGCTCTATCTGTGTTCCCTTGAGCAGCTCCAGACATTTAGACACAAGTCGGGTGCCATGTAAAATACGTTGAATCGCTTTCACAGTTGTTTGAGTGTTATTTTTACCATTCCGTCGGCGGGCTCTAAACTAAGAAAAACTGCGTTTTGTGGTTTGCGTTTAAAAAGTAAGATGGTGAATTCTAATGTTCCTCACCTCCGTAGTCTTGTTTCCGTGAGCTGCATAGTAATTATCGTTCAAGTTTAATTATTAATCCTGTCTTCAGTTCGATCAAACAAACACATGATGACTCCGTTATCAGCGATGTGCGAACGGAGCGATTTCAAACTCGTTCATTTGAACTCCCGCAGCCATAACGGTGAGATCGTACAGCTTCAATCCGCTTTGAACGACGATTACAACAATTTTCAGGAAAAATCAAACACGTACCACATTTCAGAGCCCATAACTGGGAGATTTTTCCCAGACCTTGTGCTTGCACGTGTTATACTTTCACAAAGTTTATTTCAGTCGATCAACATGGCGGCTCGGTGAGAGCTGCTCATTTACATAAAAGCACGTGCTAGAGCGAGTCTCGTGACACATACTGTGACATCCCCCTCTCAATGACAATGTTATATATCATATAAGTCCTCAAGCGTTCGTGCTAGATTAATGTTCATGAATCAAGTAATAACTATCCAATGCTTATACAACTTAACTTCAACTCTGTAACAATAAACATTAGTGTTCATTTAAATGTCCAGCTTATCTGGTAGTTTCACTGTGCGCCCGGATTTGCGCCCTAACTCAACTCTGTAACAATAAACATTAGCGTTCATTATTTAAATGTTCAACTTATCCGGTGGTTTCACTGTGCGCCCGGATCTGGTCATGTATCCGCCACTTGTCCCTGAGTGCTGCAGAATCCTTGCAGGGGGTCCAGGCTCTGTACCGTTCTCGGGTGGGTGACCAATGGTGCTCGTGGGTGGCGTTGCTTCCTCAGGTAGTGACACTGGTGGCGTAATTGCCGTCGGTTCTTGTACTGGCGGAAGGCGGGGCATGCAGGGCTTTGCGACATCTGGCCTAAGGTGTGATCTTGTACGGCGGTACACACCTTCTGTGGTGTTGTTCTTGACTATGTACGATCTTAGTTCTTTTGCTGCTCTCAGGACAGTTCCTGGTTCCCAGGTCTTGGTCTGGTGATCAAGAATTCGTACTGGCTGGCCTGGGTGAAGTGGTTTGAGGGTTGGGCCTGCGTTCTGGTTGTAATAGTGACCATAGCACTCTTGTCGCTTCCTCAACTGTTCCTTAACATTCCCTGAATCGGCTGTAAGGCTTGCGCGATTTGACATGGGTAACAGTGTTTTGAACTTCCTATTGGTTAGCAGTTCTGCTGGTGATTTCAGGTGATGGTCAATAGGTGTTGCTCTGTATGATAGCAGCCCTAGGTAAGGATCTCCACCTTCTTCGTCACATTTCTTCAGTATGTTTCCCACTGACTGTACCATGCGTTCAGAGGACCCGTTTGCCTGTGGATAGTGTGGGGAGCTTGTGATGTGCTCTACACCATGGGATTCTGTGAAATCTTGGAATTCCTTTGCACTGTATTGTGGTCCGTTGTCAGTTACTAATTGGGCAGGGATGCCGTGTTCTGCAAAGATACTCTTAAGGTGTGTGACTATCGCCTGTGAGCTCGTGCTGGTTAGCTTTCTGATGACAGGGAATTTGCTATACTGGTCTGAGATTAGCAGATACTGGTGACCTTTGAATTCGAAAAGGTCAGAGTTTAATCTTTGCCAAGGGTAGTTTGGCGGCTCTGGCTGCATGATTGGTTGTTTCTGCTTTTGGGTCAAAGTACCTTAGCACACTGAGGGTTGATACTTCCTGTTTGACTGCAGCGAATGCACGGTCGTGCTCTGGGCCCCACACATAGGCCACTTCCTTCTTTGTGAGCTCGCGGAGAGGTGCCGTAATGGTAGCCAGGCGAGCTGAATACCTTGTGAGGTAATTTACTAAGCCTAGGAAGCTCTGTAGGCTCTTGACATCTTCTGGGGGCTGCATGCTTTGAATGGCTGCTACTTTACTGTTGTCGGGCTTCACACCTTGGGGGGTCCAAGTGTGGCCAAAGAAACGGACTTCTGTGCGTTTGAATTGTAACTTATCTTTGTTGAATACTATGCCCTTCTGTCGGGCTCGCTCCATGAGGCCGGCTAAATTCTCGTCTTGTTCCTGTTCCGTGGAACCGAAGACGAATGTGTCGTCTGCTATGCCTGTGACGCCGCTAAGGCCTTCGAGTGCTGAGTCAAGCTGTTTCTGGAAGACGTCCTGAGAAACGATGAGGCCAAAGGGTAGCCGGGTGAATCGAAATCTACCAAAGGAGGTACTGAATGTAGTAAGGTACGAGCTGGCTTCATCTAGTGGGACGTGCCAGTATCCTTTCTTGGCGTCAACTAAGGTGAAGAATTTAGCATCATTCAGTTGGGTCACCACCTCGTCGATTGTTTTGGTATAGTGTTGTCCTCTCTTGATCCATTTATTTAGGTCACGGGGGTCCAAGCAGACTCTCAGTTTTGTGATCTCTCCCTTTTCATTGGTTGTCTCTGACAGGACAATGCTATTTACCCAGTCTGTGGGTGTGTCGACCGTGGTGATGACACCTGACTCGAGCATCTTGTCAATCTCTTCTTTGTAGAGGTTCCTTAGGTGGACTGGAACTGACCGTGGGGGGTGAATGACAGGTTCTGTCCCAGGCTCTAAGGTTATGTGGTATGGTTTCATGTGGAACTCTCCTAGCCCTTCAAAACGGTCTTGGAAATCAGTGAGGAGTTTCTCTTTGGTGAGCGGTGTGTGCGGTTTGTCATTCAGCTGGTTGCTGGCTGGGGACTTGGTAGCTTTGTTGCTCTCCAGTTTCTGTGTAAGGTTGCAGTTAAATTGAACAAGTTCTAAGTCGCTGCAAGTTTTGCATCCCAACATTGCTGGACTAGGGACTTCGGTAACCTCGAAGGTGACTGCCCTTATGTCTCCTCTGTAGATGTATGTACAACTGACAAGAGCCAAGGTTCCTTATATTATGTCCTCCATAAGTGGTAATCTTACACTGTGGTGGACCAAGTTGCCTTTGTCTGGGGTCTGTTACCACTTTCTCATAGTCTTGCTTGGAGATTACATTCATCTCTGCACCTGTGTCAAATTTGCATACTATCGGTGTGGTGTGCCTGTGGGTTGGCTTTGCGGTTAGCTGCATTTCAATTAATGCTTTGGTATGGTCTTGGTGTGACTGGATGTTGTCAATTTCACCTGTGCAATCATTTGTGTCTGAACAGTGTTCTGCAGTCAATGTTCCTAAGAAAACTCTGTCATCCAGGTCAGATTCCGCTGGGTTACTGCTTTCACCATAAGGTGTTTACACCTGAAGGTGGCAATTATAGCACTCTGAATTGATTGCTGGACATTTCTGCAATTTTGCATGTGGTCTGCCACCGCACCTCCCACATTCAGGTTTGGGTTTGTCAGTTTGTCTATGTTCTTTCCCTTTGTGGCCTTTTTGCCCTTTTGATGGTTTGTTTCGTGGCTGGGTTTTACCCTTGCTGAATTCTTTTTTGTTGAGGAGGTTGATTTGACTGTGGTTTGCCATGGCTTCTAACTGCATTTTAGTAGCTTCTTCTGTGCGTGCAATTTCTCTAGCTTTCTGGAGGGTTAGTTTATTGCCTTCAGCAATACATTTCTTTCGTACAGTGTCTGAGTCCACTCCGAAAACAACGGCATCACGCAGTAATTCATCATGCATGTCTGTTGAGTAACCACTATTTTTGATCAACAGTTTCGCTTCAGTAAGAAATTCATCTAGGGGACGGTTGTTTTGTTTCAAGCTTCGGAGGTAAAAGTGATTTAATATGTAATTTGACTGGGGTTTCACGTGTTCCTCCAGACGCTTCCAGTATTCTTCTAAGCTCTTTTGCTGTTCCTCGCTCAAGTTCCATGTATTGTACAGATCTAGTCCATGATCTCCCGTCCATAGGAGTAAGTATTTACATTTCTGTTCGTCAGTCCTTGGTTTTAGAGGACCATCGAAGAGTAATTCACACTTTTGTTTGAAGCGTTTCAACCTTTGAGCTAAATCGGGACCTGGAGTCCAATCGATTTTCGGTAATTCGAAGCCGATTAAATCGCTCATTTCTCCTCGCTTCCGTCCACCTCTTCGCTAAATTAGCTAAGGATAACTTACAGTTTCTTGCTTGCGTGTCTTCGGACCTTCTAGTGACGAATCGCGCTTCTGACAACCATGTTATACTTTCACAAAGTTTATTTCAGTCCATCAACATGGCGGCTCGATGAGAGCTGCTCATTTACATAAAAGCACGTGCTAGAGCGAGTCACGTGACACATACTGTGACAGCACGTTCACTTCGGAGCAGTTTCATTGATTCATTCAGCTCCGCAAAGAAACGCTGCAACACTTCGCAAGGCTTTGGCGCCTTTTTCGGTCAGTCATGTGATCGCGATCGATTCTTGTTCCCTTTTATCTCGGAGCCTCTCTCTCTTTTTTTTCTCTTTCTTGATTTTATATCAATTAGTGATTGCGTTTTTAATAATAAAAACAATTGTGTACTCGGGCATACCGGATATCAAATAATTATAACCATCTTGGTCCTATCCAGCACGCCCTCGTTGTAGGCAAATTTGCGTGTAGCCACGCGCGTTTATGACGTTGAGGGTGGCGCAATTTTTTCTAAAAATAGCACATTTGTCTTTTTCGATGGGGCCGCGTGGACCCCGCGCTTACTGTCTCCGTCCCCGATTATGGCTCCTGATCATAGTAAGGGTTTCCAAGATACCAACACACGCGAAGACGCGCGAGTGTCTGCTGTCGCGTGGAAACGTTAAGCCGCGGCTACACGAGCGATTTTTTGCTTGCGATGGTGATGCAATTTTTTGGAAAATTGTCGTGTCGCCAGCGCGCGGTGAATATTGCATGTATAGCCACCCTCGCACAGATGATGCGACAGATGAAAAAATCGCAGAAAAAAATCGCGAGAAATTCAATGAGTTGATTTTTTTGCGACAAAATCACGGTCTTTGTCAGAGGGTGGCTAAACTTGCGATTTTCGCCGCGCGCTGGCGACGCGACAATTTCAAAAAAATCGCATCAACATCGCAAGCAAAAAATCGCTCGTGTAGCCGCCGCTTTACGCCTGTGTGGTGAGCTTTACCCGAAGCACCTGCCGCCTTTCGTGTGCGTTTGCATGTATTTCTTGCTTGTTTCTCGACTATTCCTGAGCAGAAGAAGGGAACTGATTGTACGCGCGTCGTCTATTTCCCAGTGCTGCGAAGTTTTTCTCCTGCTCGGCAGCTCGTCGCCGCTGCCTATTTCCCTTTTGAAAACGGTCGTTGCCATTTTTGACGGTCGATACCATCTTTGGTAACCAAACCTTTAGTCGTGGTAGATGTAATATATGTTCTGGTTAAAATTACAATGAGGTAACAGAAACATTTGTAAATAGTCTTAGAAAGAACGAAGTTTAAGCCCAAGTTAAATTTACGTTTGAAATTTGGGAAAGGGCTAGGGTCATCTATTATAGATGGCAACGACCGTATACGAAAGGGAAAATTGCGTCGCCGCTTCCCAGCTCAAGTTCCGTTTGAGAAGAAGACAGAAAAACCTCTGAGCCGAGAGGCCCATTTCTCAAAACTCCCGAGAACTCACCGGGCCCGAAAACTATTTTTTTGTGTACAATATTAGTCAACAGAGAGGCAACGGAGAGGATTTTTATTAATTTTGAAATGTCAATTTTGAAGTTTTTATTATTTAATGGAACACATCGGCAACAGCTTCTGCTTATAATTATCACCAATCGATACAAAACGGACCTGGGGCCCGTTTCTCGAAAGTCCCGATAACTTTTCGGGCCAGGAAAGCTATTTTATGTGCGCGATGTTTACATTTAAGACTCACATTTATTTGGTTTTGAAAGCTGAGCAATGAAATTCTAAGTTGATACAACAAGTCGGGCTGATATGCAGGCTAAAAACTGTGCCAACGTTCTATAGAATTGGATTTTAAAATATAGCTTTGGGCCCGAAAAGTTACCGGAACTTTCGAGAAACGGGCTCCTGAACAGAATACTCATCGAGAAACAGGGTCCCAAGGGCTGGATTTACGACCCCCACCCCCAAGTATTGTTTCTTATCAATAGCCTATTGCTGGAATAACAATAGGTTATTGTCAAAAAACAACACTTCGGATGCATCTTAACTTTGAAGGGCTCATGAATCTCACGCCAGGTTAGTGAAGTTTAACCACCGATATAGGCTCGTTATTGTTTCATTTACTTGGTAAACCATTCCCACGGGAAGCGCGAAACGAAGAAAAGAGCAACCCACGGGCTGCTAAAGTTCGGCCTGCCCACCGGTCAGAAAGATATTCTAGAATTCTAAAAATACTGCTTAATTTCAGGTTATAAAATTTTCACTGCAAAAATTTTTCGCGACCTTTGGCGAAAAATCACCCACGAAACTGAGAAAAGTGCAATACTGTTTATAACATAGAGGGCAAAATTACTGAATGCTGATTGGTTGAGACAGAGGGCATTTTTTCTTAATTTTCTTTCGGACGAGGGCAAAATTACTAATTCGTGATTGGCCAAGCGCCAAAATTACTCGCATTTGATTGGTTGAGCGCGAGAGCGCGCCATTTGCATTTTGTAGTCATTTTGTAGGCGTCTTCAAACGAAAAACGCGTTGTTCAAAAACGCAAGCAAAAACGCGTTGTTGTTCAAGACAAGGATCGCTTCAAAATTTGACTATTAACCGAGATGGTTGGTAAAAATGGTATGGAAATCGGATGTTTGCTTGAAGAGGAATTCTAAAAGGTGAACCTATATGTGTTACGGGAAACAGCAAATTGTTATTTGTTTTAAAACTACTGAAAACTTACAGCGATGTGGTCGATAGTTTTTCCAGCGAGGAAGCTTCGCAACTCAGGTGAATAAAATTTACTTAGTTAATTGAGTTGTGTGTTTTGTCAAAGAACTAGAGTTGTATTTATCTCTTAAGATGTACATAATGGTCAGTTATTTCTTGTTCTGTGCGCTGAGCGACAGTTAAAATGCTTGTTTGGTGAATTGTTTACGAGCGGATACTTTTATAATTATCCTGAGGGCCGACTGATTGTGTTTCAACGTGCATGGAGTGTTCCGAAAATTTTGCCCTCTCTGTTATAAACAAGTAATCGCATTGAGTCCTCGTAGAATTAAGGATAAATTTCACTTGTATTTTCAAAGTTTTCACAAAATGCCGTCGTCGCTGTGCAACTAGGGCAATTGTGTGAAAACTTTGAAAATACGCGAGAAAATTTTCCTTAATTCTACTCGGCCTCATGCGATTACATATACTAATAACACGCGCAATAAGGTAGCCACCTAGATTGTGAGTAATGCTTTTACTTTTCATTGTAAACGGCTTGAATCCAGGAGTCATGCCATATGTAGATTGTTTATGCTCGTCCGGGTGAGTGTAGGCCTGAGAAGGACTGTTTGTGACAATGGCTGACGTTTCGACAACCTGTGTGGAAGTCGAAGTTCGATAACTGATCATGACTTCCTCGTCTTCAGCTCAGGTTGTCGAATCGTCAGTCACTCGGCACTAGCAATCCTTTTCGGGACTACACTCTCCTGGACGATCATGGACAATTCGGCTTATGCCCTTACTTTTCCGTCATGTGAATTATTTCGCGGGTTTAAGGTAACGTATAACGATCGGCGAAATTGATAAAAATAACTATGAAGGCATTGTATCCTTTTCCGTTTAAGCGTTGGACGCCAGGGTCAGTGTTAATTCAAACTTGGCAACACGAAAGCATTTCTCTGACATTACATTAAAGGGCAATATACCTTTGCAGCTTTGGCGGAAATTGTGCGAAAAAAGAAGGTTAAAACAGCGATTAGCGTCTTGGGCACAAAAGCCAAAATAAAACGGGAGAGTTCAGTTTTCCTGTTAAAGAAATAGATTCATTAGAAAGCTAACCATAGAGTCAAATGTCTAAACACCGAGTTTCCGATGGAAATAATGTGATATCTGACGCGATTAAGTGACGTAGAGACGAAAAACATGTCAATATTTTTTTTTTTTGGAAAGGCTGGTTATCTTTTTTGCACCTTTTCCTCGACCATTGTCACTGCATTAGATGGGGAATACGTTTCCTCAATTTGGCCGCAACTAAAGAGTGTTTTTTAAATGTTTTTACCATCTTGCGTGGTATAACTCTAAACTTTTTCATGTTTTATTAGTTTAATTCACCTCCGGTGTGTAATTAGTCATGTAAGAGTATCTACAATTTCTGACACATTTATTAGAACACTTTCCCTGTCCGCCTCCCCACTGTTGATAGCAGTAACTTGCAGCAACGAAAATTGGTTTACTCATTTAAACGACAACGAGGAAGCCGCTAGTACAGACAGGTGAATTGTGACGTCGAGAAACTTGTTCCAACGCAATGTGTTCGAAATTGCAGCCTAAGGTCGGTATCAGCACTCATTGTTATCAGATAATTGACTGACTCAGCCAAAATGAACTATTTCGCGTTGACTGTCTCGTGGTAGTGTGGTCATCACTCAGCTTTTGTGTTATTGAGTCCAAGTGAAAAATATTTTACATTTCCTTTACATGCATGTTTATTGAAGATGTTAAAACAAGCAAATAAAACGTTAAAGTAAGAACGTCTCAAAAAGGAAAACACGTGGTCGGCCCTATAACGTCTCCCTAAAAGAAGTTAAAAGGACCTTCACAATAACAAATAAATTAATTAGTCACTTGCATATTTACATATTTACATGTTAAGAAAGTTTTTCAATTTTTCTTGAAAACAAAACCCACGCTAAATTATTCCCACATTATGATCGCAAAATTATAGCTGTCTAATTATAAAATATTTTATTAGATGCCTCTGAATAAATATTAAATAAATAATATATTACGTAAATAAATGAATTGAAACAGGTGTTTGGGGGCGATCCTAGCGGTCTTAAGGTGTTTACACGGTTTCAACGAATTGGAACGTTTAAGGATTTGGCTTTTTTTTCCAACTTATACACGAAAGCGTGAAAATTTCACACACGTGCACACACATTTTTCAACCTTATTATTCTTTTAACTTCTGGTAAAAAAAGAAAAGATATGGAAACTGTTGAGGAGAACTCATTTTTTTATCAAAACGTTGTGCCGAAGCTACCGTATTTTCTCGATTAAACGCCGGACCCCGAATAAACGCCGGGTCTACAGGGCCGAGTTTGAAATAAACGCCCCCGGCGTTTATTTGAGGTCCCGGCGTTTATTCGAGACGGGTATATTAAATCAGGATTATGTGTTGTAACTGCATCCCAGTTCTCTTTCTACCATTATATTTGAATTTATACACTGATATTCAAACCAAACTACCTTTAACAAAAGTGCTTCCAACTAAAACAGATGAAACAAACGACGCATCAGGTATCGTGTCAATCTCTTTTAAATCATGGTAACTTTTCTACGGGCTTGTCCATCAGACGAGGATTTCTCGAAGGTCTCCCCAGCGTTTCTCCAGCAGTTCCTTGAATGGTTCTATAATTTTGCCTTTCTCAGAACTATTGGAGCAGGAACCTTGCCACCACCTTGTTCTAAATTGCTTTCACAGTACGTTTGCTGTTGATCAGTTACCGATACACTTCCTCCGTGTTTCACGGAGAAACACAACGTTGAGAAGATTTCAATCACCGTTCCTGTCAGTGATGTTTATTTTTATAAATAACTTACTTTTTGTTGAAATTTGGTTCTTGGTTCAATAAACCTCCAGTACTGATATGAGAAAATGGATGGCTGAAAAATGCATTTAATAAATAAACGCCGGGCCCCGTATAAACGCCGGGTTCGAATAAACGCCGGGTCTACGAGGCCGAGTTTTAAATAAACGCCCCAGGCGTTTAATCGAGAAAATTCGGTATGTCAAAAAAACTCATCACAAACTTCTTGGAGTGACAACGGTGTGGCGAATTATTCACCCAAAACACTTCCTTTCAGCAATCAATGTTTTCCGTTAGTTTTGTTTCGCAGAACGCACCTCATGTCGAAAACAATAATGGGTTTTACTGAGATCGTCTCAGAAAGAGTTGAATTTATTTTTCTCACAGGCCCAAAGGGACATTATAAGAGCAGCACAAAAAAATGTTTCCGCCGCAGAATTCTCCAACGTAAGTCCAAGATGCTCAGCACTTTCGGAGGCAGGTTGTTTGTTTGGTCCAGCATTGACATGGCACCATGGGAACCGCACTCTGCAAAACAACACAAAGTATGTCATAAAGGAACAAAAAAAGCACGAGTGCAAGCACAGGTCACTATAAGATGAGTTTATTCTGGAAATTTCCAATGTGACAGATGAATACTTTAGCAAGTACTTCTGCCAGACGAATTGCATCTTTCCCCATTTAATTGCAAAAGACGCTATTGAGCTGCTCATTGCCTCTCAGCCAGGTACAAAGTAATACTTTTGTTAAGAAAGGATGCTCACACAAACTGCCTTATTGATGATTTTTAGGGTATTGGCATTGGTCGTACTATCACGGTAACCCAGCACAATGGAAACCTTCAAAATTGTAGATTGTCTGTGATCGTCCGAATGAGTGTAGTCCTGAAAAGGACTGTTGATGACAGTGACTGACGTTTTGACAACCTTTGCGGAAGTCCGATAACTGATAATGACTTCCTCGTCGTCTGCAAAGGTTGTCGGGTCGTCAGGCACTGTTGTCACCAAAAGTCCTTTTCAGGGATACACTCACCCGGGCGATCATACCCTGACAATCCAATTATGCCCTTGCTTTTCCTTCAGGCAATTTAGTTTTCGCGGGTTTAAGGTAACGATCGGCGAAATTGAGGGAGCTAAAACAAAAATAATTTTGACGTTATCATATCCTTTTCCGTTTTTAAAAACGTTAGACGCCAGGGTCAGCTTAATGTTTATTCAAATTTAAGTAGCAACACGAAACTCAAAGCATCTGTGTGGCAGTGCATTAAAGGGCAATATACCTTTGGGTGCAGATTTGACGAAAATCGTGCGAAAAAAGAAGGTTACAACAGCGATGAGCGTCGGGAGGAGAAAAACTGAAATTTAAAAAAAGTAAAGAGAGATGTTCAGTTTTCCTGTTATAGAAATAGATTCATTAGCAAGTTAAACATCGAGACGTTTAAATTATGGAATGATCGGTAATTTCTGACGACTAAGTGACTTAGAAACGGAAAACATGTCGATCACCCGATTCTTCTTCAATGCCTTTATAATTTTAGTTTTTTTTTTAGTTTGGAGAGGCTGGTTATATTGTTTTGTACCTTTTCCTCGACCAGTACCACTTAACTAGATGTTGAATGCGTTTCCACCTTTTGGCCGCATCTAAAGAGTGTTTTTCTAGTGGTTTTTCCCATCTTGCGTGGTACACATGACTGTAAACGTTTCATGCTTAATTAGTTTGATTCAAATCCTATGTGTAATTAGCCCTGTAAGAGTATCTATGGTTTCTGATAATGACACCTATGTTGGAACACTTTCCCTGTCCGCCTCCCCTATGTCAGGGGTGACTTACAACAACCAAAATTAGTTTGCTCATTACAACACTGATGAGGAAGTCGCAACTACAGACAGGTGAATTAGTGACGTTGAGAAAATTGTTTTAAACACGGAGCGAGCCTATAAATAGCCCCCCCTCTAGCACTTAATTGGCTTCTTTTTCTTCAGCAATGGCGGCCGATGGCGGCCAAAGTAACCGTCGCACAACAGAAGCGGGCACCAGGAGAAATAGCGTTGTTTTATAAAACAACGTTTTCACTTATGTAGAATGAAAGATGGTAAATAATTAATATACAGTGCAAAACATACATATTCACCTTTTGTAAATTCTGAACGGAAACGATGAATTCGCTTCGCTCGTTTCGACAACACTCCATTTTGCGAACATTCAAATGTTGCCGCTAACTGAAACACCAAAACCCAAGCCTGCGATCCATGAACCATCTGTTTTCACTTATTTGAGCATGCCGAGAGTTGACAGAACCAAAACGAGTCTCGTAGCCGCCTCGGATAATCGTATTTTGGCGCGATATTCAAATTTGTGTTGTGACTACGTTTGTTTGTGTTGCGACTTGCGTGCAAAATGAAACCATGCTCAGCGCTTCCTCTTCAAACTGTTCTGTTCAGAACAAGAAAATTCGCAATAAGAAGTACTACGAAGACAACAAGGAAAACCTTAAAAATAGTAAAGTCAGATTCCAATTAAATTTGGAAGTAAAAAAGCAAAAAGGTGACTGGCTAAATGCCATAAAAACAAAAATTGCTTTCGTAAAAGACCAGCTACACTTGAGCACCAAAAACACAAGAGCAGCCAATGCTCACCTTATGGAAGCTCTTCTCGATAACTGGTTAAAGAACAATCACATTCCATTGGAGAAAAACACCTCAGATGAATTTGTAGACCAGCTGCATCCTTCTAAAGCCGTTCCGTTGCCACCGGAAGAAAAAATGGAAGTTGAGCTGCCAGAGTTGCCATCGGAAATGCTTCGCACAAAAACGCAGTTACATAGCCAATGCAGAGAGAATGATGACATTTACCTAGTTTGTGGGTCTGCAATTGAGCGTCTATTTCTGTATCTAACCGAGGAGCATAGTTTAATCTGTCAGTGTGGAGAAAGGTTTGACTTTTCCACCTTCAAAGTGGACAGAGTCACGAAAAATAATCATTGCTGTAAAGTAGTGGTGGAATGTATGGCCGAAGAAAAGCATACTTTAGAGTGGTTTTCCTCCTCAATTATTTCTGGGAAATACTATGTTAATCTCAGGTAAGAGCGAACTTTTTTACCAGATTTTAGTTCCATCAATAAAATATCACACTCTATGTTATATAGTCGAATAAACTCCACATAATGGCTTGTTATTTATTGTTGTTATTATGCAGAATGGTTCACGGATTCACCTCAGCTGGGCTTCTTCCATCACAGTACGAAAGTTTATGTCAAGGAGCAAAACTGGGCTATCTGAATGAGCACTATATAGCAGACGGTAAATAACAATTACGTTTTTAAAAAAAAAAAATAATTTGCCAAAAAAACTATTTTTAATTTTTACATTTATGACTAATTATAAAACTGATATGGGTTAATTTAGGCTTCAATATTTTTCATACATAGTTTATGAGGGATCCAGATACCGTGAGGCTGTTGAAATGATGGTTGAATACAGTTTTGCTGAGGAAATTGAGGATGTGAAACAAGATGTTGCATATGACGATGAGGGAACGGTAAGAAGAGACATTTTTTATTGAATTTTTAATCTGCAATGATAACAGTTTTTCCTGAATGTAAAACAACCAAAGTCCTTGTCAATTTAGGGTGTTATGGTTGATGGTCGCCATGACTCTGCAAGGACAGCTTATCATACCACAGTCACTGCTATCAGTATGGGGTAAGTATTATTTCATTATTTGTTTCAAAATACTGTACTACAGACTGCAAACTGTAACATATGTATGTTCATAACAGAAGCCACAAGGTTTTAGGAGTGGCAAACTGTTCTAGAGAGGAGATAAGAAGTGCAGGATCCAGGGAGAAACCCATGACCCTTGAGTTGATTGACAGGTTGAAAGGAGAGGAGGGTGAGTACAGTATACCATCTCTTTATGGTCTGTAAATGTGTTATTAAACACCAATGTCTAATTGTGGTATAATATGTTAGGGACCGGTCTTTATTTTGAGAGGGGAGGGGTGCCAATGGAAAGATGCTATGTTCAAATTCCTCTGACCCTCCCCTTTTATGCAGCACATTTTTCACTGATCCTCCCCCATCTTACCCACTCACGCCATTAAACCTCCCTAATATGTGTGCATAAATTTGTGTGTGCTCCCCTTTTTTCCTTGCACAAAAATCATTGACTGTCCCCCTATTTGCATGAGCCCTCCCCACCCTCTAAATAATGACTGGGTCCCTTACTCCTTTTTAAAATTCAAATACCCTAGGTCTAAACATTACAGAAGTCAGCCACGACACAGTTGTTGGTATAAAGAATGAACTAAGAAGCCGTGGCATTTCAAATTCCTTTGATACATGGCATGGTAAGAAACCTCCTTGCTAGTAAATGGCATCTCTTGGAAACAGAAACAATGTTTACTTTCAAAATTAATTTCCTAGGTGGTAAAGGTGTGAAGAAAGCAATCACAAAAATAGCAAAGGGCACTTTGAAGACTGAGGGAAAGGTGTGGTTCACTGATTTGTCAGACAAAGGTAAACAACTACAAAATCAATGTAACATGATCATCTTTAATGAAGACTTCTAACATTCAACTATCACATTTCAGTGAAAAGTATTAAAACCCACTTCTACTACTCCATGAAAAACTGCGAAGGGGATCCAAACAAACTCAGGACGAGTCTGACAAACATTGTGGAACATTATAAGGTATAACTGACTCTGTATTCCTTATTTTGCATATTCATAAGTAAAAAGCCTGATTTTTATACCACTGGTGATAATGAGAATGTATTAAGTATTCAGACAACAACCAAATTGCACCATAAAATAATCCCTAATATATCACACAGAAAAAGTTGTGCTGTTTTGAAAAAAAGACCCGCTTTCTCATTAATTGTAGGTATTAAACTGAATTAAGCAAAAACACCCTTTCTGAGGTTGACTATTTCTAAATTTGTACAATTTAATCAGCCTACATAACCATATGGCTAGCTTTGTATATAGCCATAACAAAACATTAGCTGAAAATGCACTTAAAAAAAACACACACATAACTCCCCCAAGGGAAATCACAGACACTGCCACCAAGAGTCACGCTGCAAGACACAGGGAGACTATGTGCCCACAAAGAGAATTATCAAGAACCCAGAAGCCGCAGAGGCACTGTTGAAGGCCATAAAGGGTACCTCAGTGTACAAATATGCAGAGGATTTTGCTAAGGTATTTAATAGTCAGTAATGTCTGAGGCATTTATGCGTGCAATGGCGCAAAAAAATGGCCGATGATGATGATTCACAAGAAATGAAGGCGTTATGTGACACCTGTCACAAAGGGGATAGGTAATTGCATGCCTATACAAAAATAAGAAAGAGTATTTATTGTAGTGATGGGTTTGTACTAATATCTAGAGTTTAATAAAGGAACACAGTGTACCCTTCCAAGCCTTTTTTTGTAAGTACTGACTGTCTTTAATCTTGTTTCAGTGCAGGGACACATACTACATCGAGAGTTTCCATAACTGCCTACTAATTTATGTCCCCAAAAGGATACACTTTGGTGACAAAGTGTATAACATGCGAGTGTACTTAGCATGTGTTGACTGGGTAAGTCACATTCTACTTGTACAATTTCTCTTACCCTAACATACACAACCCTGTTTAGTTAGCTACATGCAATACCACTTACTGAATCTTATGCTAAGGAGTGAAAGAACCATTATCTATAAAGTGCAGCCCAGTCAAAATGTGCCAGCAGCCTGTGAATTTGCTACCTGCAACAAGGTGTCTGCCACCCACTTTACACAGAACTAATTAGAACAAATATGAAGACTCTTGCATGATGAGTGGCAGGGTTAATGGACCTAGGAACACCTTGAACACATTGTACTCTAAAACAAGCTCCTGGCCTCTATATCTATCTACTTCCTACTACTCCTGCCATCCTGCCTCTGCTCAAAGACATTTTGACTGGGCTGAAAGGTGAAACAAATGTTTGCAAAGCTATAAACTGTACCAATGTTATTTCCAGGAGACAATCATGTGGTCTGGTCTAAATGGTACATGAAATACTGGCACTTTGTATTTTTCTTTAATTTACAGAATGAGAATGTTGACAGAGATGTCTACACAACAAAACAGTACCAAAGCATCAAGAGACCAGACAGGGTGGCACCCTTCAGAGTACTGAAGCCCAAAACATATTTTTTTAAGGACAACATCTGGGCAACATTTTTTACTTTTAACTGGTGAAGTCTTTGGGGTTACAGTTCCCTTCAGAGCCATTACTTTCAAATTTTCAAGATGTTATGTATTGCATAGGAATGTGATGGCAAAGACAAGTGTTCCTTTTTTACATTTGAAATAAGATAATTGCACTATCAGCCATAATCTGAGCACCCTCCCTAAACAAGTTTTTATTCCCATAAGCTCCACTTTAAGATAAAATTCCGGGAATTTTTTTTTCAAACAAAATTATAAATATTCCTCTATGAGACTTCATTTTAGTTCAAATTCAAATGACAAAGGGCCAATGATAATTTCCAAAATCCTTTGAGTAATTTTACTGTAGAAGTCCTCTTGCCTAACTTATTAGCTACCATAGCATAATATGACTGACTAAAAGCTGATCACACCTAGTTAGATGTTTAACTAGTGGTATATTACTTTTTAATGTCAAGCTTTGTGATTAAGAGGGTTCTCAATCAGGCTGATAAGCAATTTATTTATGATGATGGCACATGTCCTTTATACGGAATATGTGGTGGATTGGGCCACCTCTTTCGGACATCGGACACAACACAGTTGGGAAGAACCTCCCGTACATCTTCAATGAAAATTCCCAGTTCATGCTTTTTATTCAGATAGAGGGGATTTTCCCACAACCCAGCCCTTTTAAGCATTCGATAGAACTCTTTATAATCCTTGTACCTTTTTGAAATATTCTGAGGACGAGGAAGTCCATGGGCAGAAAGAAAAGCAGCCTTGTCTTGACTTGTTATGCAGGGCAGCTGCAGACAAAAACTACAACAGACTCCTTCCGGTCCTCTTAGTGTTCCCAAGCTGTAAGTGTAATGTGAACTCTCCCTTGCTGAGGGAGACCCAGTACTATTAGTTGTTTTTCTCACAAACCAAACGAGAAAAGGAGGACTTCAAGTAGAATATGATTTATTGAGCTCCTCAAAAAATTATAAGCTTATCTGAATATGACTTTTGTAAATATCTGATTAAAATTTGAACTAAATTATTTTGATAATAATTAATTAACATATTTGTGGGCAGAAACAGTAAGCCCATAAACTACAACAACAGAAATATGTGCCTTTGATATAACGCATTAAATTTTGTAATAGGTCTGACAGGAGTAATTCCTATATGCGCAGGCTATTTTTATACCTATCCTTATCGTATAAAACTCATCAAACACATCACAGAATTATATAAGCTTACCTAATCCAATGCATGTTGAAAATATAAAACATTCGTGAAATAAACTTGACCTTATTTATTGGACCTAAGACTACTTTTTTACGATTCCACTTTAAAAATATGCTTTACTTCATTATTTACATCTTTTCAAACGAACAACGAGCTTCAAATTACAAATATAAATTTATCTCGCATTCAAGTTGTGCTGAATGTAATTGAAGCAACTGAACTTCGAAACTAAATAAAATATTTCTTTCAATACCTAAATACTTCCATGATAAATTGCAAAGTCGTTGTACTTTCTACTTTATATTCTAATACAAATTATTACCATAGACATATTTTGTTTTGGTACCGGCTTCAATTACATTCAACCTCTGTAATGACTGTGCGAATGTCGACCGCGACTATTAATACAAGTTGAGCTATGTTTAGAAATTATTTACCAGCTTCATCGTCGTGTTGTACATTATTATCTTCGCCTTCGGCAATAAGTTTCGGTCTCTTTCGAGTTTTTCCAATGGTGAGTATCTCCCCACCGCTGTAATCCACAAAGGAGCGAAGAGACTCAATTTCTTGTTCAGGCAGCAACAGTACTACCTAGACACGACAAATAATTTCAGTTTGAGTAAACATTTGTTCAACAACATACGCCCACGAGTAAAAGAAAGAACAAAAATATAAAGTCAAAATCGACAAGAATATACCTTTCTTAATTCTTCGCCTGAAACCATCGCTCCTGTTGTTTTAAAGCCGATATTTCTTCCAAGCGAACACACTCGATCTTCGATCGCCAGAATTTTTGCGGGAGAGCGAGAAAATCAATACGCGCTAAAATTAGATCTGACAGTATTAACCAATCAAATGGGAGCATTGGTCGTCCTTTGGGATTTGTGATTGGCAGGCTGAACAGTTCAGCCTCCTTATATAGGCTCGCTCATCGTTTAACATAACGTGTTCGAGATTGTAACCGAGTTTAGTTTAAGGTCGGTATCAGCACTCATTGTTATCATGATCAGATAATTGACTGGCTCAGCCTAAATGAACTATTTTGCGTTGAATGCCTCGTGGTAGCGTGGTCAGACTTCTTAATTTCTCTCAACACTCAGCTTTTGTGTTATAGTTACATCCGAGTAAAAAGTATTTTACATTTCCTTTACATTCATGTTTATTCAAGATGTTAATTAAAGCAAATAAAACTTTAAAGTAACAACGTCATAAAAGAAAAACACAAGGTTGGCCTTATAACGTTTCCCTAAAATAAAAGTAAAAAAGGCTTAAATAACAAAAACAAACAAATTCACTTGCGTATTTACTTATTAACATGTAAAGAAAGTTTTTCAGTCTACTTGAAAACAAAACCCACGCTAAATTATTCCCACATTATGATCGCAAAATTATAGCTCTCTGACTTTTAAACATTTATTAGGTGTCCCTGAATAAATATTAAATAAATAAATAATTTACGTAAATAGATGAATTGAAATATTAAATAAATAAATAATTTACGTAAATAGATGAATTGAAATAGGGGGCGATCCTGGCTGTTTTGAGGTGTTTACACGGTTTCAACGAATTGGAACACTCAACGATTAAACCTTATTTCAGATTTTACACGAAAGCCGAAAAATTTCACACCATATGTTTTACAACCTTATCACTCTTTTAACTTCTGGTAAAACAAAATGGAAACTGTTGTTCTATTTTTTAAATTTAAAAGTTGTCCCGAAAAGATGTCAAAAACTCATCACAAACTTGTTAGAGTGACATCGGTGCCAAGTGAAGCCCACTCACAACTAAGAAAGAACTATTGACGTAAACATTGAAGACATTATTGGTGCAAGCGGTAACACTGATGTACATATTTTAAGTGAAAAGGAAGTTGTAGCAACTTTGCGGAATATTCGACTTATTGGCAAACGGATGTTGACTCTTTTAAGCCCTGAAAACATGACGAAGCCTTGTCAGTTGAGTATGTTCTGGCTCTGCTGTTTTGTGGCCAATTTCTACACAGGTAAGTTTCAGTACAATGACCACTTGGCGACGGGCATTTTTCTTCTTTTTCTGGTACATAAAGCAAAACTGATAAAAGCCAGACTTAAGACGACTACAGAGAAAAAGCGCACAATATCTCTAAAGACCTCCAAACAAATACCATGTTAAAGTACCTCTTGTGATGGTGTAGTAGGGTAGAACTTGGGATACCCAAACAAACGAAATGGGTTTCAGTGCTTCGAAAGTTCATCCCCAGAAATACTTTCATTTCAAAAATTTGGTTCGCAGCACCTGTCTCCTCGGAAGGAAGGAAGTCAAAGAGAAGGGAGTCAAATATATTCACGATGATTATACCTGTTTTCTTTTCTCGGTGGATGTAATCAGAACAATATTGTCAAAAGTCCTTTTCAGTAAGTTTTTATTACAGGGGCGTAGCCATGTTTTCTCACTGAAGGAAGGAGGGGGGTTGTTGCTTTATTACTGTTATGGACCTCCATATCATGTTTGACAGAACATGATAAGAACGAAGTTTATCAGAGTGTAAAATTAATATAGATGTACCTATCGGGTATTTATACTGTGGAATACCTTATTCTTTGTTATGCTTAGCTTGTTTTGTTTGCTATTGTTTACGATGACGATCATATTAATTATGTTGTTACAGTTCTGAGATCACAGCTACATATTGAAAAATAGAAAAAAATTGCGAAATTTAATACTCTCCAATTCTAATTTCCTCTCAAAATCGCGAAATTTAATACCCGCGAAATGTGGCTCTTGATTTTTCGCGAAATTTAATACTTGCGAAATTTAGTGACGATAAGGTATCTGTGGCTGTGCAACAAGCACTGTGCCAGTTTGAATGCCTACTATCTTGTACGGGAATGAATCACTAAACTTACAAATCCAAAAAACGTGACTGGGTTTTCATGAGATAGCTGATTTGCTTTATTGTTTTTATAATTTCATTCCCAAGGGGGGAGGCGTTGGGTCACGGGCACCCTAGTACCCCTTTTTAAGCCCCTTTTTTACTTTTGGTATACATGTATACTAACTTGAATAGCTGAACGTCGTGGTCTAGGAATCAAATTACTCTTTATCGGGAGAGTATAAAAACTTATCCTAACTCACAATCAGTGTTGCCTTTTTGTGTTCTGCTGCAAAGCAGAAACAATTTGTAGACCGAAAAATGTGAACCGTAACTTGTAACGTAACAATACAAAATCGGAACCAATCAATGCGAAGAACTGACATAGTCGGAACTACGTACGGAATCGAGAGCCGATCGCCTCCAGCGAATCCGGTCGGCACGTCGAAGTATACATCGCTTGAGTTCGAAGCATTTGGCAGCGGTCCCGACGCCAAACATAGCAGAGCTAGTGCCCCCTAGTTTTTTTCTGTTCAAAACCATGGTTTTGGCGGCGGTCCGAACACATTTTCCCAAGAAAAACTCTCGTCTTTATCTCGATGGAGCACGATCGAAAGCGGCTAGCATGACGTCACGTGAAAAGAGAAGATAACTAAAATTAGCACATGCTTTGCAGCTGTGATTAGTGTGGCGCAACGGTCATGGAGTATATCTTCGGAGAGGGTGGTCCAGGTTCGATTCTTAGAGGGGTAAACACGTTTTGTCTTTTTTCACGACTTGACTACGTCAAAAATGCAAGAAACAGACGTCTTGGAAAGTAAAGTTTACCAGAGACTAGGATGGGGAGAAAGTTAGCGGAAGGATAAATCATGTTTTTTCTTTTTTGCATTTAACGTTTTACCCTTTTTTGGCATTTCACTTTTATCATTGTACTTAATACCAGAAAAGCCCTTTTGGGAGGTATTAATAAGTTAATTATTATTAACCGGGAGGAAGCCGTCAAATTTGTTTGCGACGTCTGCACCCATCAATGGCTTTTCTATATTCGGCGGCTGTAAGACGAATTTTTAGTCAAAACTCCTTTTCAGTACGTTTGTCTCACATATACTAACTTGAACAGCTGGACATTGTGTTCTAGGAATGATATCACTCTTTACTAGGAGAGTATGAAAATTTGTGAACTCTAACTTTATTACCTCACAATCAAAGTTTTCTTTTTGTATATATGTTGTAGTTATCGTGCTAGATAGTGCTCCTATAAACTGCTATAACCCATTACACATTTGCTGGTTATGAGTTTTAATTTCCTTGGGTTTAGTTTTTAAGACGTGCACTGAATATAATAATAACAAGAACATCTGCTCAACAAATGAAGACTCCAGCGGAAGTTACAGAAGCACAAATAAGCTCCACAATTTTGAGTTTTTCTTGCACTTATAAGTATTGCATTTTAGCGGGCTTGGTCTCTTTCTAAAGAGTGGTCAAGGACGTTAAGTCGAGATATATTGAGAAGGTTATGCGCCAGTTAAAAGATTAGGAGATCTAAGTGTTACATGAGAATCTCACAAAAGACGTGATCAACCAGTTAGATCTGTGATCTGGCTGCAATACTCCAACAGAAAAAAATATCAGAATTTGTTGATACCATCTAAAGCCGCTGGTAACTTCAGTGTTCATGATTCAATTCACAAAAAAAAAAATCCAGAAATTTCGGTTGTACTGTAAATGTAAGACCATTTGGGTTTGCCTGACCGGAAAATTTCCAAAATAAACGGAAAGTCTTAAGAGGTAATCCAAAATTCCCAACCGGAATATAGTAAGTAAGTAAGTAAAGTCTTTATTTAACGAGGGTAGCACTAAAATAGCATAAAGAATACTAACAAACCAGTGGCCCTCTAAAATTATATAAAAACACACTAGAATACGAATATTAAAACTATGGATACACTATGAGACAAACTATGGATAAACTATATCCAAACGGAAAACTGTGGATAAACTATATCCAAACGGAAAATTGTGTTCCATTTACTGTTTCATTTCTACCAGTTCCAGGTCCTGTGCCAATAGTCAAACTAGGTCCAGACTTTCTGTAAATTAGAATGAATTGCACAAATGATATGTGCTAATCTCGAACGGAATTTCCCATTCGGGAGGTTTTGCTTACCACTTGCACAAACCGTAGACCAACCGGTTTCCCCCTGTAAATGGTAAACAACCCATAAAATTGGCATGTGTATATTTCCGGGGGCGCCATATTGGTAACCATTGATGTGGTAGGATTGTATACACATAAACCCTATTTTGAGGGACTTGAACCATGAGGGAAGCGCTGAATAGAAGAGAACATCAATATTGACGGATGTAGTAGTAGATCTGGCGCAGAACCACAGAACCACAATTGTAAGTTTGAATGAAAAACACTACCTCCGAAC
Source organism: Siderastrea radians (assembly GCA_964017195.1). Classification (NCBI taxonomy): domain Eukaryota; kingdom Metazoa; phylum Cnidaria; class Anthozoa; order Scleractinia; family Rhizangiidae; genus Siderastrea; species Siderastrea radians. The sequence continues at coordinate 14,599,067 of OZ024893.1, forward strand.
ATTAGGAACTGCCAGCGGCACCAAAATGGTACCGACATATGCGAATTGTTTGAACACTGAAAAGGAAAATGTTATCCGTAGCACGGGTGAAACCACCCATCTGTTAAGAGGAGAGTCAAGGGATAGCCATTAGGGAGTTTTTGAAACAAACACCAATATTTGTCTCATACGTTAAGTTACCTAAGTAAATGTAAGCAAAGCGTACCATATGCTTAAGCGACGAGACTTCAGCGAATTTGTTTCACGTTAGAAGAAAATTCGAACTTAACTACTGAGCTGAGTAGCATTGTCGGCCCGTATACCCCACTTTTCCCATTTGTTCATTTGCCCGTATTTTCATTTTTCCCATGTGTTCAGTTTCCCATTTGTTCACTTTCCCAAAATGCCGTCACAAGCTAGCCTTGCTTGGATGTCAGGCTCTGATTGGCCAAAAGGTGAACCACGTGACCACGACGTCATACCAGAAGTGAAAACAGGAAGTGACGTCACTCTGGCATGCCCAAACAGGAGGAGCTCTCAATTCAAAAATCACCATAGCAACAAGACCAAAATGTCAGGCACTAACAGATTTAATGGCGGACTTAGATACAGAGCGGGAGCGTGTGCCTGGACCCGAGTGGTGTGTCAGGCGTCCCTTCAAAGTCCAAAGTCCAAAACTCAAAACACGGGATGTCACGTGGAGAAACCCCCCCCCCCAAAAAAAAAACGAATCATTAATTAAATCCTGGAGCACTTTGAACCTAGTAGTTTGGTTCCAGGACAGGTCAACTACTTAGATTGGTTTTGAAAGGGTCCTCTTAGTCAAAGAACCAATCACCCTGTGACATTTGCAGTCTGTACAGTAGCTAGCCCTTATTTCGATCTCTTGTCTCGATCTAATATGCGTCTTATTGTGTTCTGGTTGAATCTAATTCTAATGAGAGCTTATCTACGTACACGGTCCCGTAGACCGGTTATGCTAAACTTTGAGCCGGCAAAAAGAATCACGCTTTTTGATGTCACCAGATTGTATAATGAGTGACAGTCATCTATCTTTGTCTCAGCCAAAGATTTTCTTTTATTTCGCCCCACAGTTGCCTCACAACAGTGCAACGTGGGACCCCTTCATTTCATAGAGGGAGAAACCGAAAAAATTGAGTGTGATTTTACAGCCCCTGCTGGTGCAGTCTACTGGTATAAAGATGATAAACTAACCGTCAATGGAACTCAAGGCCTTTATCACAAAGAAGATCAGTTAAATGATGACACATTTCGCAGCACACTTCATTTCTCCACCGTACGCCTGGAGCACGAAGGGTTTTACAAAAGCTGCACAGCAGACAGTATTTGCTCAAAATACGAAATAGAAGTCCTTGCTTATTGTGGTGAGTACTTACCCGGGTACCGACCAAGTATCACGTTGCAACAAAACACGACGGGTATTTCAAAACAGAAGAAAAACGTAGTGGAGGAGGAGGTTGTTTCTACATTTCTCGAGTGCTATGAAATGGCCCGCCATAATGAAATTTTAGTGTACATTTACCAGGTGCGTTCTGTGTACTGTGATAAGCTGCATGATTGCCTGGGCTGAGGTGGGCTGTATAGTCGTTTTTCATTCGCTGACGTAAAAAGGGTTAGGATTGCGCGGGCTATGGACTTGAGAAGTAGAAAGAGTTTTTGCGTAAGTACGACCTAAATGTCGTTGCTTTCGCTCAAAAACATTTGTTCGTCTACTAAAACAGTTGGAATGCTCATCACTTGGTGTTCTCTTTTCTTTTCTTTTCTTTTTTCACATCTACAATTTTATATATTCATATCTTTACATATTCTTATTCACAGAATTAAGGTAATTTATCAAGTACTGTTTTAGTTTCGTTTCGCAGAACATACGTCGAAGACAATTCTAAAGATACCCATGTTTGTTATGCTTTCATTATTTACCAAATGGAAGGTAGCGTTCCATATTCTCTAAGAAAATAATACACGCTTGAGATCTAGAAAAACTGCCAATGGACACACAAGCGGAACGCAAATGCGTTCAGCAGGCCCCAGTTGTTCAAAAGGTGGATAGCGCTATCCACTGGATAAATCGCTATCCAGTGGATAAGTGTTAGGGAAACCAATTGCGTTATCCACTGGATAGAGATTTATCCGGTGGATAGCGCTATCCAACTTTTGAGCAACTGGGGCCAGGTCTACTAGACGTCGAAAGTCAGAAGCATATGGTGTGCTCCTGCGAAAGTGGATTGTTTCTTAGAGGACATGGCAACACCATCTTGTATTTTAGGTAGAATGTAGCTCGGAGACGAAACGGAAACGGAAGGTTTTAAAAAACGAGTTGAGCTGTCGCGTTCAGCTATTCGTCGCTGAAAACATGTCTGAATGTTGTATGCTTAGTTTCTACCTCTTAAACCGGGCTGGTGAAGGAAAATTCGTGCGTGACTTTGTTCCCGTTGTAAACCTCGAGTGTAAAGTGGTCTATGTTGCAGATGTAATTGGATGCTTACCTCGATTGCTTCGGAAGTTTGTCATCTGAGTTTGCTGTCAATCGTCGCCGTTATTTGTTGACAAAGCCGCCAATTTGAGCTAAATCTGTAACTCTGATAAAGATGTTTTTTAGCCAATCAGAGCACACGCAACAGCTTCTACTTATGTTATAGAAGGTTTTATTGAAAACTTCACAGCAAGAGTTGACTTTGTGTTCCACACAGGACAACGGGGCCACATAACAGCAACAAGCAGAAATGTTACCGCCGAACAATTCTCTAACACAAGTGTACAATGCTCAGCATTGTCGTGGAAAAAATGTTTGTTTGGTCCAACATTAACATGGCACCATGGAAACAGCACTCTGCAAAGCAACACAAAGTATGTCATAAAGGAACAAAAAAAGCACGAGTGCAAGCACAGGTCACTGCAAACTGAGTTTATGCTGATGATCACCAATGTGACAGATGAAGATTTTGGCGAGTACCTCTGTCAGATGAAATGCGCCTTTCCCAGTTCAATTACAAACGACACCATTGAGCTGCTTAATGCCTCTCAGCCAGGTACACAGTACTGTTTTTGTTATGACAGGGTGCCCACACAAACTGCGTTATTCAATCTCGTACCCAGAGTCCTCAGGATTCTTGTTTAGCGGGTTGTCACCGGGAAAGACTGTGGTAATGGAAAAAAAGAAATTTTTTGATTGACTGTTCACTGTAACAAAACTATAAACCATTAACCGCAGGATTCCTGTGGTAACAAGTTCATTACCCCCAGAGTCTCTCTCGGCGACCACCTGCTCACCAAGAAGCCGTATTGGCATCGATTGGTCGTTACTATCATAGTAACTACCACAACAGAAACCTTCAATTTGCTAGATTTACAGGTTTTGAGCTGCAATGTCAACAAAACACACTGTCTGAGGTTAATTCGCGTTTAGTTGAGCTTATTTGTCTCCAGATTCTGCGCGATCTTACGCTATAGTACAAACCTTTCAGTATTCTGTTACATTTCCCATACATTTTCAACTACAAGCGGTGTGCCACCCTTGTGATATTATACCGTAGCAAAGTAACATGTAAGGGCCCCAGTTATTATGAAATCTAAAGTAAACGCCAACACCCCCTACGGCTAAAAAGAGCCACAGAAGTCACAAAGTGTGCATGAGGTAAGAAAAGCGACCTTTAGAGTACGGTAAGATTAGAGTACGGTAAGGTCGCCTTCAGGCCACCACACGGCCGGCGCTTGCTGCACCATGAAACAACTAGGAATGTTACTCCTCCCCCCTCATAAATAGGACTTTTGTCCATTCCTTATTTTGTTAAGTTTGCCAACTGTTCAGTGTTCAAGGCTCTTGCTTGCACTCACGCAGACTTGAATGAGCTAACTGGAGCTTGCAAACTTTAGCTTGGCTCGTCCGTTCAAGTTAGCAGATAAGTGTTGTTTCGCTTTCAATATTTTGACTATATTTTTTTTATTTCTTGAAAGAAAAAACAGAAATTACCCTTCACAACAAAGCTCTCACCGGCTCAACTACAAGTAAGTGTTTGAAAGCTAAATATTCGCTCAAGGTAAAATATATGATAGTGTTCCCACAGTCAGTAATTATGTAAACTGCCCTGGTCTACTTATTTTTTGTACGTCAGAATGGCCTACAGTATACATAGGGTTTAAATACTGGTTTATACAGTTATTTTTACAAGGAAGTACACGTGTTATAGATATATTATTTGTTCAAACGAAAGAACTCAAAATTACTCCTGTACGGCATAATATGTTTGCTCGAAGTAACCTTTAGGTATATCGAGTATATTGGTATGCCATTCGTTCCCCACTTCCCACCGAAGTAGGCTTGATTACCAGCCGCTTTTCGGGAAATGAGCCTGCACTCACCCCTCCCCCACCCCGAAAAAGGGACGGAAGCCGGACCCGAGTGAACGGCGGAAATCGAACCTACCGCCGAACCTGATTAGGCATTTTTTTCGTGTAACCTGTGCCGCAATTGTGTAGTGAGACAAGCTGCACGAAACGTAACCTGTGATCAGGCTCTGTTTTCGTTTCGCTCGGTGAAACACTTAGGCGGAAAAATACGAAACGAGGGACCCAAGTAAGAGAATGAGAGCGATCCTAAAATTCGGCCTGATGGCAGTTTACATTAAACGTCGCCAGATGTAACATAGCCACTAGATATGACACCACATATTTTCAATTAAAAGGCTCTTCGACGTAATTAAATTTTATTACACACGCGCCCACGCGTTATCCAATTTATTCGATGAAGCAATCATCCGCAAACTGATAATGAAGACGATGAGACTGTTCACCATTCGGTAACATGTCCAGAACTAAATTTATTAAATAGCTGCAAGTTTATATACATGTTATCTGCATAAGTACGTGGCAATGCAATGAAGATGTAAGTGCGTGTAATTATTACACGATAAGGTGCGATTGCATATAATTATTATTACATGATAAGGTGCTAATGAATATGATTACTGCATCGTGTAACACCTTTCCCCTTTTCAAAGCTAAGAGAAAATAAACGAAAACAAACAAAGTCCATTACAGCGTTGCACATCATGCATCTTTTAGTTCACTGATTGTCCTTCACATAAATGGTCATTAATTCTTTAAGGCAGTTTCTAATGCGCTTCAGGCAGTCTATGCTGCACTGTTCTTTACATAACATAGTCTTTAAACCTTGCAGGAAGTCTCCGTTCTCTTGTTGAGCGTCGGGGCGCGGCAGGTTCTGTCACTGGCGCGTGTTCTGATTCCACTAGTGTCGTGGGCGTTGTCTGATCGATTTGTTCTGTTGGTCCACTTTCCGAGGGTATAGATGCAGTTTCAAAGCGGTCACAACTGTCAGGTGGTTCCACCTTCGCCTCCCTTATTTGTGCGTGGTTTCGCCGTACTGGTCCCATTGGTGCGTTCACTAGGCAGGCCCTTGGTGCGGGTTTTCCAATAACCTCCCCAAAGATCCATGGTTGTTGCCTGTTCGTGGGCCTAGGCTTCACATATACCTTTTCTCCCTTCGAGAACTCTCTAAGAGGCGCCGACGCTCTTTTATCGCACTGCGCCTTTGCTTTTCGTCTCCTATCCGCAATGTTTTGCTGTACCAAACTTGGCGACGCTGCCTGCGGAACAAGTCGGCTCGGAGCAGTAGGTATGATGTCGTTAAGTCTTCTGGACATCAGCCGTTGTGCTGGTGAGTAACTGTATCCCTGCTGGGGTTTGTTACGATATGCTAGGAGTGCCAGATAGGGATCCTCGTGGCGCGACTTCTTTAGAATATTCTTTGCAATCTTGACCACGGATTCAGCTTTTCTGTTTGCCCGGCTGTAGTAAGGTGACGACTTAATCATAGTAAATCCGCATTCTCTAGCAAAACTTGAGTACTCATGGCTGTCAATTTGTGGGCCGTTGTCGGTTATGCATTCGTCTGGAATTCCGTGTCGAGCGAGGTTCCTCTTCATGGCTCGAATAACCGTGCTTGCTGTTGTGTTTCTGAGGGAGTCTAGTTGAAAGAAGTTGCTGTAATGGTCGACCATAACAAGATAGTTACTTCCGGCCAACTGAAAAATATCTGCACTCATTTTCGACCATGGTCAGTTAGGAATTTCATGAGATTTCATTGGTTCTTGAGGTCGCTCGCTAGGAACTGGGAACAAATTCCACACGATAAACATGTCTCTCTGATAGCTGCCTGCATTCCTGGCCAAAAAAGAGACTCGCGTACTCGTCTTATGCTACTGTCTGCCCATTGGTGCGCTTTATGTATTATTGGGACCTAGTAGAAAAAAACAAAAATTGCTCCAACTGCTGAGTCTAAATATGAAGATATTTCTCCTGCGCATGACTTACGGTGGGAACAGTTCTACCTTCTCCCGAGAAAGGCAACTCTTGATTCCAAAACAAGAGAATTTCAGTATAAACTGTTGCACAGAATTATTTACACAAATAAGATTCTTCATAAAATGGGCTTGGTACCGTCACCTATGTGTTCCTTTTGTGGAAATACGGAGGAATCCCTCGAGCATTTGTATATTTATTGGGATACCTCAAAACATTTCTGGTCATCATTGACTGAGTGGTTAAATGAGTTTGGTTTTGATGTTAGGTATCTGAGCACTTTTGACATAGCGTTTGGTCTCACTAGCAAAGACAGTCTATTATTAAATCATGTAATTATTCTCGGTAAATATATAATTTACCAAAGCCGCTCTTTAAACATAAAACCCACTCTAACACTGTTGAAACCAAAAATACGCTCTACCTATCAAATAGAAAGTCTTATAGCAAAGAATAATGAGGACTCGAAAATTCATAAGAAAAAATGGCAAAAACTGCTTCCTTTCGTTGACAGCCCTTAAGGAATTTTAATATCAATTAATATGACTCAAATTTTGTAAACATCTTTTGTTTGTAGATAAGCATTCTGTAATGCATTCTGTAATTGTTTCTTTCTGTAATGTTTTTGCATTTTTAATGTAGGCCTGCCTTGTACCTTGTACTTTGTTTGTGATTATCAATAAAGGTTTTTGTATTAAAAAAATTTCTCCCTGATAGCTGCCTGCATTCCTGGCCAAAAAAGAGACTCGCGTGCTCGTCTTATGCTACTGTCTGCTCATTGGTGCGCTTTATGTATTTTCCGTAGCATCTCAGGTCGTAGAGAAGCTGGGACAATGACTTGATGAGACTTGTAGAGAACGTCATCATAAACTGACAACTCGTCTCTGAAGTTCCAGTAAACTCTGAGTTCCTCTGGTGCTTCTTTCCTTTCTGAGGGCCAACCATTCGTTACCACTGTTTGTAGAGCTGCTAAGACAGAATCTTTGGCGGTTTCTTGTCTTATCCTTTTTAGTGTGGCGGCTGTAACCCGATTTGGTGTGAGATCCATTTCCTCCAATTCCAATCGAAAGACTTCACATTCCTGCTTGTCAGCAAAGGAGGTGTGGTCAGGATAGGCGACAGTCACGCGTGACGGCCGCGCGGCCGCGCACGAGAGAGTAGCCGCTGCGTACAGCTCTTCCCCCTTCTTGTACCGGACTGTAAACTGATATTTCTGCAATTTTAGCATCATTCTTTGCAACCTGCGAGGGGCTTTGCTGAGTGGCTTCCTAAATGTTGTCTCTAAAGGCTGGTGATCAGTGTGGACCGTTATGTCATGCTCGCCGTATAGGTACTGACGCCACTTACCCATGCAAGACACAATAGCAAGGCACTCCCTCTCGATCTGGGCGTAGCTCTTTTCCGTGCTGTTGAGTGTATGCGAAGTAAAACAGACAGGCTGGTCATTTTGTAGTAATACACCACCGATGGCGTCTTCAGATGCGTCCACTTGAAGTGTTACTGGAAGGGTTGCGTCATAGTATCGTAGGGCGGTTGTTGAAGCAATGAGATCCTTTGCTGAGTTAAATGCATTTTCATGATTGTTTGACCATAAAAATACAGAGTCCTCCTTCGTCAAGTCTCTGAGTGGAAGGACTGTTTCGGATAAGTTGTGACAGAACTTGCCTAGATACTGGCACATACCGAGAAAATGCTGCACTCCTGCTTTGTCAGTTGGCTTTGGCATCTCTGTGATTGCAGCCACTTTGGCCGGATCAGGTTCTACTCCATTGTCGGTCAGTTTACGCCCCATGAAGGTAACGGAGGGAGATTTGAATTGAAGTTTCTTTGCAGAGAGTCGTAGGTCATAGTTGCTGCACTTCTCTAGCAAGTTTGTCAGATTTCTATCGTGATCGATATCTGCTTCCTCCTTTGTATCTCCACATCCAAATACGCAGATGTCATCAGCAATATTGATTACCCCACGAAGGCCATCTAAGAATTCATGTTGCCGCCGCTGATACTCCTCTGGTCCCGAAGCTATCCCGAATGGCATGTGGTTGTAACAATATCGCCCGTTCGGTCCCTGAAAAGTTGTGAGTAGCGACGACTCGTCTTCCAAAACTATGGTATGAAAAGCCTCAGACACATCCACGGTAGTGAACACTTTAGCCTTGGTCAGTAGTGGAAGCTTCTCGTCGATCGTTGGTATGGTGTACTTCGGTCTTTTTATTGCCTTGTTAATGGTTTGGCTCGAGTCAATGCATATACGGAGTTTGCCATTCGGTTTTTCTTTCACCAGGATGTTGGAAAGCCAATCTGTAGGTTGTGTTACCGGCCTTATGATGCCTTCATCGCACAATCTCTTTAGCTCTTCGTTTACTCTTTCCAACTTTGCAACAGGAACCCGGCGCGTTGGAGCGTGTTCAGGAGAAATACTGGGATCAAGAGAGATGTGCATGGGGGTTCCTAGAGGTTTTCCGCGGCCTGGCTTGAATACATTCGAGTAGTGTTCTAACACGTCCTCCTTTGTCAACTTTCCTAGTGGTGGAAGCGTTTGTGGAGTTCCTTCCTCAACTGCGTGTGTTTCGTCGGCATAGATCTTCAAATAATCCAATGCTTGTGCGTCCTTCCCGCAGAGAAGTGGTGGCTTGTTATAAGGCAGGTCGACAACAAGGAAATCTATCATGTGTATCGCTCCTTTTCTATCACAGCAGAGGGTTACCTGGCCTTTGGGGCGCATGGTTTCGCTTCCGAAAGTGTTAATTTTACTTCTGGTCTTCGAAATCTTTGCGTCGGGAAATAACTCGCTTAACAAACTGCTGAGCATAGTGTTACACTTGGACGCCGAGTCAATCTGTGCTTTTACAACTTTAGTTTTCCCTCCTTGAATGAGGTGGAGGTGGGCAAAGAATTTTCTTTCATGCTGTGGTGCTGTTTCACAATCCGCAGCGAACGCTTCTTCGCCTGTATCATCTTCGATAAAATTTGATTGCAGATGCCGTCCTTGACGTCTTGTTCCTTCTCTACAAGCTCGGGCGAAATGACCAGTAATGCCGCACCTGTTGCATCTCTTGCCAAATGCTGGGCAATGCTGTTGGCGGGGCTGTTGATGACTGCCGCGGCACCAGTAACACAATGGCGGTGTTGACCCCGGGCCTTTACTTGCAGATGTTGATTTACTCGTAAAATTGACCTGCTCTTCCTGCATGCCCCTGGCAGTTTGCCTTAACTTATTCGTGAATGTAGTCGCTTCAAAAGCTTTAGCAACTTCAGCAACTTCTCGTAATGTGACCTTTGTTTGTACGGTATCTCTATGTCTGTGTCCTTTCCCAATTAATATAATTCACACGAAGGGATTCAGATGTTAAACTGGCGATGAACTGGTCTCTCGTAAGCTCGTCAGCGAAATTTTCATATTCACACTGTGATGCTTGATTGCGTACTCGCGTCTCCCAGGAAGCGATTGATTCGTTTTCGTTTTGTAACAAGCGAAGGAACTTTTGTTGTTCCCCAGAGACTCCGATGCTCGCACCGTAATATTCTCTCAAAGCATTGAGAACCATGTGAGGCTTTTTCTGATCATCTTCGGCAAGAACCAAGCTGTATTTGTACACTGCTCTAGCCGCAGGGGCTAATGCTGCCCGGAGACATGCCATCGCTTTATCTGGCTTGGTCCATTTCGCTGCATCTTGTATCTTTCGACGGATCGAACCAATTTTGCATAATACAATAATCTGTCAAATCCTCGATCAATACTTCTATGTCATGCTATGTCATCTCCTGCGTTTTGAACTCCGGGAACGGGGTGTTCGTGGCCATAATCGCAGGTGCGCTACCGGTTTGTTGAAACGCTGAATCGCTAAGCCGCAAAAAAACTAAACAACTGACTCGTTGCCACCATGTTGACCATTCGGTAGCATGTCCAGAACTAAATTTATTAAATAGCTGCAAGTCTATATACATGTTATCTGCATAAGTGCGTGGCAATGCAATTAAGATGTAAGTGCGTGTAATTATTACACGATAAGGTGCGATTGCATATAATTATTATTACATGATAAGGTGCGAAGTTAGATGATAAGTTAGCGATCAAACAGGAGGAAGATTTGAACCGCATCTGTTGGTAAGTGGCTGCTTTTGCGAAAGCAAACTGTTGAAAGCTTACGAGGTTCGACAAAATAATAACACTTCGTAGTCTTGTCAAATTTTGTTCTTACGTTTCGTTCAAATTCACATCGTACAATTTTTCCATTGTTTCTTGACTCCACAGGGCGTCAGGTAAGGAAATGGATTATTCCTGTCGGGATTGCTGTTGTTTTGGTAATCATACTCGCCCTGGTGTTTTTCAAGATCCTTGTTAGGAAAAGGCGCTGCAAAAGTAAGTTCATTTACACATTATCGTTAACGCTTGACAAATATAAACAACACTGATCTCTAAAGCCGACCATTGGGTACGTTGCCGACCGTCTGTTTTAGAGAAGGTCATAAAATAAAGAAAACACAGTGAAAATCAATTGTGAGATGTCCATCTGTTCAGAGACGACTCTTATTAGAGAGGTGTAGGATTTAGAGATGTATCCACAAAAGAGCTGTCCTTGTTAGAGAGGTCATTGTCTGTCCGTCTCAAAAACTCCGTTCACATTATAGTGGTGTCCAACTTGGAGAGGAGTTGACATTATGTTCTCCGTCTCGGAGAGGTTTCCTCATTGGCGACGTCTTAGTCTTGGGGGTTAGAGGTGTCCGCATTAGAGAGGTGTCTGTCAGTCTCAAGAAACTCGGTTCACATTATAGAGATGCCCAATTTGAAGAGACGGTCTCCGTTTTCGAAAGGTGACCACATTTGTGAGGTTTTAGTCTTGGGGATTGTAGTGCATTTGGCCAGCAGCTAATAGACATCGAGCATGCGCACCTAGGCACCATTCCGAAACGTGTTCCGTCGAATCAAAAACATGACAGTGGCGACGAGGTAAAATTCGAGAAATTATGACCGCTATTGGCAAGATAGAGAGTTTTTATGACACAAACAAGAACTGGGAAACCTATGCGGAACGAGTAAAACAGTTTTTCTTGGCAAACAACATCGATAATGCCCACAAAGTACCGACCTCGTTGAGCTTGATCGGTGGGAAGACCTACGCTCTGCTGAGGGACCTTCTTGCACCAAAGAAGCCAGCTACCAAGTCACGCAGGGCCAGCATGAGGCCTGAAGCGGCACTCTAGGAATAACTTTTGTGTTTTTAATTCAGTGAAGCTCAAACTTTGCAACATAACAGACTTTTCAATTGCAAACAATCGTATGGTTTTTGTTTTTCGATTTTAACGGGTTTTGGCGGGAAAATAACGTCATACAGATGACGTCAAAATTTTATCTTCGCCGTATGACTAAACTATTACACGATTTAAAAAGAATATGTTGGGACAAATTCAAATGTGAGAAAATAATTGAAAAAGCTTTATCGGTTCAAAAGATATTGCATTTTGAAATTTGTCAAAGTTCTAAATATAGTAACAAAATGGCGGGAAATTCAAAATTCAGATTGTCGTATCTTTTGAACCGAAAAAGCTTTTTCAATTATTTTTTCATATTTGAATTCGTCTCATCATATCCTTTTGAAATCGCGCAATAAGTCAGTCATCAGGTGAAAATAAAATTTTGACGTCATTGTATGACGTTATTTTCCCGCCAAAAACCGTTAAAATCTAAAAACAAAAAACATACGATTGTTTGCAATTGAGAAGTCTGTTACGTTGCAAAGTTTGAGCTCTACTGGATTAAAACACAAAAGTTATTCCTAGAGTGCCGCTTCAGGCCTCATGCTGGCCTGGCGTGAGTCTTTTCAACAGATAGTTGCCACTCTACAGGAGCATTTGAGCCCGAAGCTCTTCGAAATTGGGAAAGATTTCGTTTCTACAAGAGAAACCAGCATGAAGGAGAAAGTATTTTGTCTTACGTGGTCGAGCTAAGGAAGCTTGCGACACACTGCAATTTTGGCGGAAACCTAAACGAAGCGCTACGAGATAGACTCGTCTATGAACTTCCAAGTATGCAGATTCAAACGCGATTGCTCTCAGAAGCCAGACTGAAGTATTCCAAAGCTGTGGAGATTGCTGTAGTAGTGGAAACTGCCATCCGCGATGCTCCAGTGAGTTCAACCCAGTCCCTCACGTTGACAAGTTGACTGAAAGCAACAAAGAAACAGCAGCGAAACCGGTAACAAACACCCTGTTGCTATCGCTGTGGGGGAAACACACACATGGCGCACAATTGTTTTTACAAAGATCAAATCTGCCACTATTGTGGAAAACAAGGACATATTCAGCAAGACAAGCCTAAACAAGCAGCGAGAACCCCAGAGGTACATGGTGTTGGGGTTGAGGTTGATGTTAATGTTGATACTTATGATGATGTCTTAGCCACTTTAGGGGTGCACAACGTGAGTAAACAGAGCAAGGATATTATTTGGGTGGATTTGAATGTTGATAGCAAATTAAACCCCTTGGAACAGAACTGGACACAGGTTCGGCTGTGTCGATTATCTCGTTTGATCTCTACCAGCAGAAATTTAACGATAATCCCTTTAACGAAACCGGACTGTTCTTGAAAACCTACACTGGGGAGAACATTACCTCGGTAGGAGTGCTCAAAGTAAACGTGGACTACCAAAACCAAAGAGAATTGCTGGATCTGTTTCTGTATGTCGTCAAGAGTAAGGGTCCTGTTTTGATGGGAAGAGATTGGTTACGCAAGATGCACCTAGACTAGGTGCACCTAGATGCACCTTAAAAAAAAAGATGCACCTAGTCTGGTGTTTTATCAAGTCACTGCAAGCTCCACCAGCTACCTTAAGTCCTAAGGAGCGTTTGGACACTATGCTAGACAAGTACTCGGATGTCTTTGAAGATACACTGGGCACATTTACATCAGCCAAAGCGAAGTTAACTCTTGAAGAGGATAGCCAACCACGTTTCTCAAGGCTAGACAAGTGCCGTATGCGTTGAAGCCGAAGGTGGAGGAGGAATTGCGAAGACTCCAGAATGAAGTTATTCTCACTTAAGTGGAGTGGAGTGAATGGGCCACCCCCATTGTGCTTGTCCCCAAGAAAGATGGTTCGGTTAGAGTTTGTGGTGATTACTAGGTCACAGTGAATCCAGAACTACAGGCAGTGCAGAACCCTCTACCTCACATTGAAGACATCTTTGCAAACCTGCTGGTAGGCAGAAATTCTCAAAGATTGACCTCCGTCAAGCTTAACACCGATTAGAAATGGAAGAAGATTCAAAGAAATACCTCACTATCAACACCCATATGGGACTGTTTCAGTACAACCGACTAGTGTTTGGCATCACTTCTGCACCTGCTATCTGGCAACGTATAGTACCATTGATCACGTGTTAGAGGGAACATCTGGCACAAGCTGTATCCTTGATGACATGATCATCACTGGAAAGAATGATGAACCGCATCTGGCTAACCTAGAAGAAGTTTTACGTCGTTTGCAAGTTCATGGCTTAAGAGCAAACAAGGCAAAGTGTGAGTTTTTCAAGGAGAGGATAGCCTTCTGAAGACATGATATTGACAGTCATGGTCTCCACAAGTCACTAGAGAACGTAGAAGCAGTTTTGAAATCGCCCCGCCAATGCAATGTAGCTGAAGTTAGATCACTCCTCGCGCTAGTCAATTACTACAACAGATTATTGCTTAATCTGTCAACAGTGGTACACCCCTTGTATCAGTTGTTAGGGAACAACTATCAGTGGAAATGGACGGAACAATGCGAAACAGAATTCCACACTGTGAAAGAAATGATCATCTCAGAGCAAGTGTTTACACATTATGATCCCAGTCTGCCCCTTAGGCCCCTTGTTTGTGATGCATCCCCTGTTGGAATTGGTGCAGTGTTATCCCACGTGATGAATGATGGAACTGAGCGACCCATCGCTTTTGCTTCCAGGACACTCACAAAAACTGAGCAAGGGTACGCACAAATTGATAAAGAAGCTTTGGCAATACTCTGGGAAGTCAAGAAGTTCCATGTGTATTTGTTTGGCCAATCTTTCACACTGTACACAGATCATCAGCCATCAACATCCATTTTTCATCCAGATAAGAGCATTCCAGTGGTTACAGCAGCCAGACTTCAGCGCTATGCATTATTCCTGGTTGGATATGAATACAAAATTGAGTACAAGAACACTAAAGTGCATAGCAATGCAGATGGACTTTCCCGGTTGTCACCTAAAACTGACGAAAGAGCAGCAGAAGAAGTTGTATATCCGTTGAATGTTTTCAATGTGATGCAGTTTGAGCCATCACAGTTGACGACGCCAAAGGAGAAGCCAAAAAAAAATCTCGTACTGAGTCAAGCACATGAGATGGTCACTAAAGGATGGCTTAACAACCATGTTCCTGTACTCCACTCTTTCTACCTCCCCAAAAACTTCGTTCACAAGTACTTGAGGAACTCCATTAAGGACATCTGGGAGTGGTGAAGATGAAGGTCCTAACAAGAAGCTACGTCTGGTGGCCAAGAATTGACAACGAAATTGAAGAAACCGCGAATCCCTGCTCGGGTTGTAAGCTAATGCAGGCGGAGCCTATTACCTCAACTATACATCCCTGGGAATGCCCATCGTCACCCTGGCCGCATCCATATTGATTTTGCTGGCCCTTTTCTTGGCTGCATGTTCTTGATTGTGGTGGATGCTTATTCTAGATGATTGTAAATAGAGAGAATGGACACCACGATCTCATCGAAAACCACTGAGAAACTCCAGAACTTATTCGCTGGATATGGTGCTCCAGCCCAGTTAGTGAGTGAGAATGGAGGCAGTACAAAATCCGAAGAGTTCAAGCTGTTCCTCACGAGAAATGGAATCAAACACATCGCGTCAGCACCATACCACCCTGCCAGCAATGGTCTAGCCGAGCGCTGTGTGCAGAGTTTCAAAACAGCCATGAAAAGTGAAACAGAAGTAAACCTTTGAACATTAAGTTGGCAACGTTCCTGCGCTTACAGAAATACCCCCCATTCAACCACCAGAGAACCGCCATTTCAGCTATTTTTGGGAAGAAGATTACGCACTTGACTGAACCTGCAGAGACCAGATCTCCCCATGAAGATAAGCAACCGTCAGATAGACCAAACCATCACGAAGGGTGGTGCTGTAACCAGAGAATTCTCCATTGGCCAGAGAGTGATAGCACGAAATTACACTGGTAGTACAAAGTGGATACCTGGCATCATCCGAACACAACTTGGGCCCCTATCGTGCGAGGTAAAAGTCAAGCCTGGCTTATTGTGGCGTCGACACACAGACCAACTGAGAGATTCTAGAATTCCAGTGACAACAAGCGGTAACCCTGTTACCCAGACCTCAAAACATCCAATCCAGCTTGAGAGTCATGGAGACCCAGTGGTTGAAGTCGCTGAGCAGACAGCAGCCGGCATCATGGAGACTGATGTCCCACCACCAAGCCCAGCAGCTGACCTTGCAGCTAGCAGTCCACCAACTCTCACAGAGCCTGTTCCTGAAAGACGCGTACGATATCCTGTCCGAGTGCGGAAACCCCAGCTAGACTGGATTAATGAACTTTGAACTGACATTAAGACTGTGCTTATTTTAATAAGCATGTTGTGGTTGACTTAAATTCTCAGAGCTTTCTCAGTTACGATAGTGCACTGCTAGGGGGGACGAGTTGTGGTGTATTTGGCCAATGGGCAATAGACATTAAGCATGCTTACCTAGGGACCATTCCGAAACGTGTTCATTCCAATCAAAGATATGACAGGGATCTTTCTACATAAAAGATGTCCTTCTTAGAAAGGTGTTCACATAAAAGGTGACCATCTAGGACAGGACTTCCTCGCTTGCTTTGGTAACGAAGAGATGTTAGTCTTGGAAAACTGTCCGCGCGTCTGAATATGGAAGGTGTCTACAAGCAAAGTGTTCACATTAGAGAGGTGATCGTCTTTTGAGAGTGTCTGCACAATTGAGAGTTTTCTATCCTGGAAAGTTGTCAGTCTTAGAGAACGTTCCATAACAGAGCTTAGAGAGCTAAGTTTCCAAATACACAGTTGTCCCATGGTCATCAATCAATCAATAATAATATATCTTTTTCATTGCAGATAATATAAAAGGTGGAGTTGCGGGCAACAACGTTTTCATCAGTTTCAGCTCAAAGGACGTTACCTGGGTCACTGAGAATCTGATTCCTCTTCTTGATAAACACTCGATATCTTACAGCATTCACACTCGGGACTTTGAGCTGGGAAGGCCCATCGTCCAAAACATGGCGGACAGTGTGTACCGCAGTCGCCAAGTGCTGATTGTTTTGTCCGAGAACTACCTTGCCAGCAACTTCTGCCGGGAAGAGCTGCACATGGCCGTCCAGAGGGAGATAGACGCGGATGATTCGTCAGTGATACTTGTGATGATCAAGAAGTTCAAGAAAAGGCGCTTGCCTCGCGCTTTGAGGAAAAAGAATTTTCTGGATTTTGAGAAGCACACGAAGAAGCAAGACTGGGAGGAGAAACTGTTGCATGCTTTATTCGGAGACAAAACTGTCAGTGTCTAGAGGGGTGTGTGTAGAAACATCTTTTACGACGTGTATATATTCTAACCCAATGTCACTTAAGTAGAGTATCCAATTAGCCTTCTCAGTCCCACTCCCCGCTGTTAATTGTGTCCCGTCCCGCCATCCCGCACCAGTCAGAATCATCACGGTTGTCCTGCTTTGAGGTGGTACGAGTTGACTAGGGGGAGGGGTCGGGTACCTTTAGGAACCACGTAGCTGATTTAATTCTTGTAGTTCAGGTAGTTTGTGTAGTTGATGTGCTTCATGTAGTTTTGTAGTTCATGTAGGCACATTGAAGTTCATGTGTTCTTGTAGTTCATGTAGTTTGTGAGTTCTTGTAGTCATGTGCTTGATGTAGTTCAAGTAGTTCATGTAGTTCATGAGTTCCTGTAGCTCACGTAGTTTCGTAGTTCTTCTAGATCTTGTGTGTAGTTCATGTAGTTCATGTAGTTCATACAGTTCATGTAGTTCTAGTAGTTAAGCCGTTCTTTTAGTTCGTGTAGTTTGTGCAGTTCTTGTAGTTCAAGTAATTCATGTAGATCCTGTAGTTCTTTAATTCATGACGTTCTTGAAATTATTCACGTAGTTCTTCTAGTTCGTGCAGTTCTTGTAGTCCCTACAATTCATGTAGTTCTTTTAGTTCATTTTAAGTTCTAAATGTAGCTAATGTAGTTTATGCAGGTCTTGTAATTCATGTAGCTAGTGGTTGTAGTGCAAATAATTCATGCAGTTCTTTAACTTCTTTAGTTCATGTAGTTCTAATGTAGTTCTTGTTAAGTTCTAAATGTAGTTAATGTACTTTATGCAAGTTTTGTAGTTTATGCAGTTCTTCTAGTTCAAACATTTCATGTAGTGCGTGAAGTTAAGGTAGTTTTTATAGTTCTTGTTGTTCTTTTTATTCATTTAGTTCAAGTAGCATGTCAGTTCAAGTAGTTCTTGTAGTTTTTCTAGTTCATGTAGTTTTCGTAGTTTAAACAGTTCATGTAGTTAAGGCAGTTCTTGTAGTTCTTCAGTCTTCGAGCTCATCTAGGTCATGCAGTTCTTGTAGTTCATACAGTTTTTGTAGTTCATGCAGTTCTTATAATTCATGTAGTTCATGTAACTCTTGTACTTTATTTAGTTTTTGCAGGTTTTCTGTAGTTCACGTTAAGTTCGAAATGTAGTTTATGTAGTCTTGTAGTTCGTGTACTGTTCATGTACGTAGTTTTTGTGTAGGTAATGTAGTTCATGCAGGTCTTGTAGTTCATGCAGCTTCTGTAGCTCATGCAGGTCTTGTAGTTCATGTAGCTTTTGTAGTTCACGTAGTTCATGATCTTGTAGTTTGTGTGGTTTACGTAGTTCATGTAGTTCACATGGGTCATGTAGTTCTTGTACATGTCGTTCGTGTAGTTCATATGGTTTATAGTGTAAATCACGTAGTTATTGTACTTCTTGTAGTTCAGTGTAGTTGATGTAGTTCTTGTGTAGTCCAGTGTAGTTATTGTACTTCTTGTAGTCCAGTGTAGTTGATGTAGTTCTTGTTTCTTATAGTCCAGTGTATTTGATTTAGTTGATGTAGTTGATGTTTCTTGTAGTCCAGTGTAGTTGATGTAGTTCGTGTTTCTTGAAGTCAAGTGTAGTTGATGTAGTTGACGTTTCTTCTAGTCCAGTGTAGTTGATGTAGTTATTGTACTTCTTGTAGTTCAGTGTAGTTGATGTAGTTCTTGTGTAGTCCAGTGTAGTTATTGTACTTCTTGTAGTCCAGTGTAGTTGATGTAGTTCTTGTTTCTTATAGTCCAGTGTATTTGATTTAGTTGATGTAGTTGATGTTTCTTGTAGTCCAGTGTAGTTGATGTAGTTCGTGTTTCTTGAAGTCAAGTGTAGTTGATGTAGTTGACGTTTCTTCTAGTCCAGTGTTGTTGATGTGGTTATTGTACCTCTTGTAGTCCAGTGGAGTTGATGTAGTTGATGTTTCTTGTAGTTCAGTGTAGTTGGTGTAGTTCTTGTTTCTTGTAGTCCAGTGTAGTTGATGTAGTGCTTGTGGCTCTTGTAATTGATGTAGTTGTTTCTTGCAGTTCACAGCAGTTGATGTGGTTTATGTAGTTCTTGTTTGTTGTAATTCAGTGCAGTTGATGTAGTTTTGTAGTTTCTATAGTTTTTGTAGTCCGTGCATTTATTTATTCATCTATTTATCTCCATTTGTAATGAATTACTTTCTGTCTATTTTACCTTGGAAACTGTTAACTGTTGGTAATTGTGAAACGTCACATTTATTACACCACCCGCCTCCTCTGTCGAATCACGAAGGCAGAAGAACTCTGACGTGTGATAACTTGCCCAAGGAAACTTGATGTTCACAACAAATGTTGCAGGGCTTATATGAAGTTTGAACATCACATTTCCCAGGTAAACTATCACGCATAGGGCCTGAGACATAAGGACTCTATTATGTTTATTGTACAACGATAGATTTTGAGCGAAAATTGCGAAAAACGGGCACTATGTCCTTATAGGCGCCCGCTGAGGAGAGACACTGTTGCATCACGTGATCGATTTCGACAAATGGGAGCACGCCAAAATTTTAGCGTTGTACACACTATAAAGGCGTTATAGTACAACGCTAAATTTTGGCGTGCTCCCATTGGTCGAAATCGGTCACGTGACGCGATAGTGTCTCAGCGTATTGTGCCCGTATTTGGAAATTTCCCCTCAAAATTTGGCGTTGTAATATTTGTTGAGAGCATCAAATTTCCTCGGGCAACCTATTACACGATAGTGCCTTCGACAGAAGAACCCTATTGTTTTTATGCTTGTGTAATTTTCAAGGCAACTTTATAGACGAATATTGTAGTTCATGTATTACACGTAGTTCATGTGGCTTTTAATTTAAATAATATGGTAATTGCTCCTAATCACCGTCAATATTGATTTATACGGAAAGAAACTATAAACGAGAATTGTAAATCGAGTGGAATGAATGTAGAAGGTGGAATTTTGTGTAAGTAAGATGAAGCCAAAGCAAGAAGTGTAAAAGAAAAAAGTTCCTTGATGAAAAATAAAACATGTGAAGTGAGCACATGATTTTAAGCCTGTTTTGCACCTCGCGGATATCTGGGTAGCCGTTTAGCTAAGCTCATAAGAAAGGACGTTATTAATCAGGATCCCCTTCTGTCTCATACCCTGTCGCTATTAAACATTCAGAAATGGCATAAGAAAAAATGACGGGGAAAGTCTTTAGGTGGGGGGGGGGGGCGGTCGAATTTGCAAATGCATGGGGATGCTGAGAACGGAAGAAGGAAAAATAGCTATTTTCCCCTTCATCCCTCCCTTTTCACGCACTACTTCATCCTCGTTTTCAGTCTTCTCCCGGCCCAAAAACAAGTAAATAACGACTGGGTACGAGTCAATCCCCCACCCCGCCCCTTTCACACTGGCGAGAACCTGTGGTCTTTCCTTTCATGTCGATTTTCTTCCACACTGACTTGAAACATTTTGTTTTTTCAATGGTCAATACGCCGGTAATTTGTTTTGATTTCTCACTATGCAACCGCTGTAAGTTTGAGTATCCTATATCCTATAGTATGTAACTTCCTTCGGTTTCATCCTTGAAATTCATTAAATCTGAAGCAATTTGCCAAAGTCACTGCCTTATGGATAAATTTCACAAAATTGTACAGCCCCAACCGAATTTGGTTTCGCTATAAATTGAGTCGGAGCAGGAAGGAAACAAGGAAAATTATAAGACAAATATAACTATATTGCCTACACTGAAGACGAAACATTTTGTTGTACAAGAGAGGATGATCTGGTTAAAGATGTTATGTACAAAATCGTGATTGATGATGACCCTGACCAGAGAGTCTCGATGAGGGTCATTTTACTGGTATTGAAACTGAAAAACTTCGCTAAGTAATCATTTGTACAGGGGGGGGGAAGGAGAATTGTCACCACTTTAGCACGTGTTCGATAGTTTAGCCCAAGCTGTTGGACCTACATTGTCTGAGCTTAGTTTAGGAGTTTTTCGCCCATTTAAGGAAGAGGTAAGCTTAGTCGTGATTTCTTTCGTGCTGTCTGCATATAAATATATTGCTGCAGCGTCACTTTAAGAATATCAGGGACCAAACCTCAGTCAAAACAATGAAAACTACTGCCTGTACAACTGGCAACAAAGCTACTTAATAGTAGGCCTACTAAATTAACTGCCTGTTGGCAATAACCACTGCTTGAAATTAAACTTTGCATCGCAAAATTTTGTAAAAGGCGTTTCAAATTTTGTAAGAAGAGTGTACTTATCACAGGTCAGGTCAGGTGCATCCAGGTAAGGTCAGGTGCATCAATCACTTTTCTGTGGTAATTCCCCCTGTGTTTTTAGCTGATCCCACATTCCTTCACATTTGTTTGTCTTTTCGAAGCTAATTAATTTGTGGAAGTTCTATATTTTAAGGCAACGCGGAACCTCTTAGGAACCGAATGTTGGGCCTAATACTATAAAAAATGTCCATCAATGTCCCTCTATATGTACACTGCATATCCCTCACGAAGCCTAGGACCAGGAGCACTTGCGCGCCTCCATTGAGTGGAATCATGTCTGTATAAAGGCTCTAGAGACTTCAAAAGAAGTTTTTTCGCTTCTCATCTTTTATTTCCTTGACAAAAACTAACAGTGCAAAAGCTGCAAAACTTTCCATCTCCCACCAGTTGGGGCTTTTAAAATGTTTGTATTTCATTTTTTACTGTTTCTTTCAGAGGTTTATAGTGTCCCCAATAGCACTGCCGTGCCTAACATTCAGTCTCTTCTTCAATAATATTAATTATAATAATAATAATATTGTTACTGTTGTTAGTATTATTATTGTTATTATCATTATTCAACTGATGCAACAATCTCATCAAATATCCTCATGCACGCATTGCGTGTTTGCTACAGGTCTCAACACAGTTTTGACTGGACTTTATTTGTTAATGTAAGAAAATAAATATAAAACTAGAAGGACTTTCTGATATTGAAACAGTTTATTGAATTTGGAACTCTACTTCAATTTAAAGAGCCAGTGTCACCCAAAGTGCTTTGCGCGCTTGTGTTTATGTCTTGAAACAGCTTTTAGCGTTTGGCTGGCACGTTTGCTGGACTTTTCCCAAATTATACCGTGCCGTAATGGCCTTCTAGCGAGCTGATATGTACAGTAGTAGACTCTGAAAATAGAAATATCTTCATCGCTAGATGTTACTGGAGAAAACAACTCTAGAACTGACTTTGTAGTCAACGCCTGTGGAGCTATCATAGCACCCGATCAATTGATCGATCGATCTCGATGTATGTAAAACCAGAGAAGCCACTTCCACTCGGTATAAAAATAAGACAAAAAGAAATAGTAAGAATATTGACGTCTTCATCGCTAGATGTCACTGGAGAAAACTAATCAAGATCTGATTTTGCATGGAATGCGTTTACAAATGATCTATTACACTCCGATCGATGGATCGCGCGATCGATCGTATCGAGCGATGTCGATGGACGCAAAAGCCACTTACACTTTTTGTAAAAATAAAAAATAAACAGACAACTGTGAACACAAGGAATAATTAACAAAACAGCACAAGCTTACGACCATAAGCATTATTTTGGAGCAGGCCCGTAGCTACTGTTATTTCAATTTGTAGTAAATTAATTTTCCTTCTGTTTTCATCCGGCAACGAATGCAATGTAGCACTATTTCGGCAAACACAGTGTCAGTACTATTGCTGAAAGCTGTAGATGTTTTTCTTTTTCTCTGCTATTGATACACGGACTCCTTCAGCCGTACAACTTTGGCAGAGCTCGGAAGACTCGGCCTTCTCCTCAGCTTTCCTGAATCCTACGAATCTGACTACGAAGCATCCACTTTTAAAGATCTCCTTCTCCACCGCGCAAACACCACAGAATTCGGAAATATAAAACGAAATCGATACGACGACACTTAAATGTCAACTCGAAATTCACAACAGTGCTTTCGGATCGCTAGCGGCAGCTATGGAAGAAGATACAAATCAGACTTCACAACAATCAAGTAAATGGCAGATTTTTCATATATGAAAAATATACCTCCGCGCGCAAAGCACTTTGGGTAACACTGGCTCTTTAAGGTTATTCAACAACTTACATTTCGCATGTTTATTTTATTCACAAATTCACAAAAATAGATAAATTAATCGAGTCGGGCGGAGCTACAAGGGTGCAGCAGTCAAATAAGGATAAATAACAATTAATGAGGATAAACAACTATCTCCTGAACTATCTACATTAATTGGCAACTTTTAGGAATTTACAGGCAAGAATTACAGAAAACTAAATACAAAATTAATAGAGGAGAGGAAGAAAGGATACGAAAAATAGGAAAATTGATCAGTTATGCTTCATAGTTTACAATTTTCTGCAGTAGAATAGGCGCTTTAACATAATCATCCTCAGCCTCCTTTATCAAAAGCATTATATTATGAAGATTTTTTTAAAAGCACTCTTGGGGAGTTGACGAAATTTATCGTATCTTATCGTAGGATACGTTTATTCAACGGTAATCATATTCATTTAACTTGAACTAAGGGCTCATGCGTGCATGAGGATATTTGATGAGATTGTTGCATCAGTTGAATAATGATAATAACAATAACAATAATAATACTAACAACAATAACTATATTATTATTATTATTATTGTTATTATTATTATTATTATTATTATTATTAATATTATTATTAATGAGGAGTCTGAATGTTAGGCACGGTAGTGCTATTGGGGACACTATAAACCTCTGAAAGAAACAGTGAAAAATGAAATACAAACATTTTAAAAGCCCCAACTGGTGGGAGATGGAAAGTTTTGCAGCTTTTGCACTGTTAGATTTTGTCAAGGAAATAAAAGATGAGAAGCGAAAAAACTTCTTTTGAAGTCTCTAGAGCCTTTATGCAGACATGATTCCACTCAATGGAGGCGCGCAAGTGCTCCTGGTCCATTGAGGGACATTGATGGACATTTTTTATAGTATAAGGTTCCGCGTTGCCTTAAAATATAGAACTTCCACAAATTAATTAGCTTCGAAAAGACAAACAAATGTGAAGGAATGTGGGATCAGCTAAAAACACAGGGGGAATTACCACAGAAAAGTGATTGATGCACCTGACCTTACCTGGATGCACCTGACCTGACCTGTGATAAGTACACTCTTCTTACAAAATTTGAAACGCCTTTTACAAAATTTTGCAATGCAAAGTTTAATTTCACGCAGTGGTTATTGCCAACAGGCAGTTAATTTAGTAGGCCTACTATTAAGTAGCTTTGTTGCCAGTTGTACAGGCAGTAGTTTTCATTGTTTTGACTGAATTTTGGTCCCTGATATCCTTAAAGTGACCGTGCAGCAATATATTTATATGCAGACAGCACAATTTGACGAAAGAAATCGCGATTAAGCTTACCTCGATTAAGCTTATATCTGAAAAACAGGCTTAAAATCATGTGCTCACTTCACATGTTTTATTTTGCAACTTACATCAAGGAACTTATTTGTTTTACACTTCTTGCTTTGGCTTCATCTTACACAGAATTCCACCTTCTACATTCATTCGACTCGATTTACAATTCTCGTTTATAGTTTCTTTCCGTATAAATCAATATTGACGGTGATTAGGAGCAATTACCATATTATTTAAATTAAAAGCCACATGAACTACGTGTAATACATGAACTACAATATTCGTCTCTAAAGTTGAA
This sequence comes from Siderastrea radians, assembly GCA_964017195.1. NCBI lineage: Eukaryota > Metazoa > Cnidaria > Anthozoa > Scleractinia > Rhizangiidae > Siderastrea > Siderastrea radians. The sequence goes on from OZ024893.1 coordinate 14,623,667, forward strand.
TTACACAAGCATAAAAACAATAGAGTTCTTCTGTGGAAGGCACTATCGTGTAATAGATTGCCCGAGGAAATTTGATGCTCTCAACAAATATTACAGCGCCAAATTTTGAGGGGAAATTCCCAAATACGGGCACAATACGCTGAGACACTATCGCGTCACGTGATCGATTTCGACCAATGGGAGCACGCCAAAATTTAGCGTTGTACTATAACGCCTTTATAGTGTGTACAACGCTAAAATTTTGGCGTGCTCCCATTGGTCGAAATCGATCACGTAATGCAACAGTGTCTCTCCTCAGCGGGCGCCTATAAGGACATAGTGCCCGTTTTTGGCAATTTTCGCTCAAAATCTATCGTTGTACAATAAACATAATAGAGTCCTTATGTCTCAGGCCCTATGCGTGATAGTTTACCTGGGAAATGTGATGTTCAAACTTCATACAAACCCTCGAACATTTGTTGTGAACATCAAGTTTCCTTGGGCAAGTTATCACACGTCGGAGTTCTTCTGCCTTCGTGATTCGACAGAGGAGGCGGGTGGTGTAATAAATGTGACGTTTCACAATTACCAACAGTTAACAGTTTCCAAGGTAAAATAGACAGAAAGTAATTCATTACAAATAGAGATAAATAGATGAATAAATAAATGCACGGACAACAAAAACTATAGAAACTACAAAACTACATCAACTACACTGAATTACAACAAACAAGAACTACATAAACCACATCAACTGCTGTGAACTGCAAGAAACAACTACATCAATTACAAGAGCCACAAGAACTACATCAACTACAATGGACTACAAGAAACATCAACTACACTGGACTACAAGAAACATCAACTACATCAACTACACTTGACTTCAAGAAAAACGAACTACATCAACTACACTGGACTACAAGAAACATGAACTTCATCAACTAAATCAAATACACTGGACTATAAGAAACAAGAACTACATCAACTACACTGGACTACAAGAAGTACAGTAACTACACTGGACTACACAAGAACTACATCAACTACACTGGACTACACAAGAACTACATCAACTACACTGGACTACGCAAGAACTACATCAACTACACTGAACTACAAGAAGTACAATAACTACGTGATTTACACTATAAACCATATGAACTACATGAACGACATGTACAAGAACTACATGACCCATATGAACTACATGAGCTACGTAAACCACACAAACTACAAGATCATGAACTACGAGAACTACAAAAGCTACATGAACTACAAGACCTGCATGAACTACAGACGCTGCATGAACTACAAGACCTGCATGAACTACATTACCTACACGAAAACTACGTACATGAACAGTACACGAACTACAAGACTACATAAACTACATTTCGAACTTAACGTGAACTACAGAAGACCTGCAAAAACTAAATAAAGTACAAGAGCTACATGAACTACATGAATTATAAGAACTGCATGAACTACAAAAACTGTATGAACTACAAGAACTGCATGACCTAAATGAGCTCGAAGACTGAAGAACTACAAGAACTGCCTGAACTACATGAACTGTATAAACTACGAAAACTACATGAACTAGAAAAACTACAAGAACTACTTGAACTGACATGCTACTTGAACTAAATAAACAAAAAGAACAACAAGAACTACAAAAACTACGTTAAGTTCACGAACTACATGAAATGTTTGAACTAGAAGAACTGCATAAACTACAAGACTTGCATAAAGTACATTAACTACATTTAGAACTTAACATGAACTACATTAGAACTACATGAACTAAAGAAGTTAAAGAAGTACATGAATTACTTGCACTACAACCATTGGCTACATGAACTACAAGACCTGCATAAACTACATTAGCTACATTTAGAACTTAAAATGTACCAGAAGAACTACATGAATTGCAGGAACTACAAGAACTGTACGAACTAGAAGAACTACGTGAATAATTTCAAGAACGTCATGAACTAAAGAACCACAGAATCTGCATGAATTACTTGAACTACAAGAACTGCATAAACTACACGAACTAAAAGAACGGCTTTAACTACTAGAACTACATGAACTGTATGAACTACATGAACTCAGACATGAACTAACACATGATCTTGAAGAACTACGAAACTACGTGAGCTACAGGAACTTATGAACTACATGAACTACTTGAACTACATCAAGCACATGACTACAAGAACTCACAAACTACATGAACTACAAGAACACATGAACTTCAATGTGCCTACATGAACTACAAAACTACATGAAGCACATCAACTACATAAACTAGAAGCACATCAACTACACAAACTACCTGAACTACAAGAATTAAATCAGCTACGTGGTTCCTAAAGGTACCGGACCCCGACCCCTAGTCAACTCGTACCACCTCAAAGCAGGACAACCGTGATGATCCTGACTGGTGCGGGATGGCGGGACGGGACACAATTAACAGCAGGGAGTGGGACTGAGAAGGCTAATTGGATACTCTACTTAAATGACATCGGGTTAGAATATATACACGTCGTAAAAGATGTTTATACACACACCCCTCCAAACACTGACAGTTTTGTCTCCGAATAAAGAAGCAACAGTTTCTCCTCCCAGTCTTGCTTCGTCATGTGCTTCTCAAAATCCAGAAAATTCTTTTTCTTCAAAGCGCGAGGCAAGCGCCTTTTCTTGAACTTCTTGATCATCACAAGTATCACTGACGAATCATCCGCGTCTATCTCTCTCTGGACGGCCATGTGCAGCTCTTCCCGGCAGAAGTTGCTGGCAAGGTAGTTGCCGGCACAAAACAATCAGCACTTGGCGACCGCGGTACACACTTTCCGCCATGTTTTGGGCGATGGGCCTTCCCAGCTCCGAGTGTGAATGCTGTAAGATATCGAGTGTTTATCAAGAAGAGGAATCAGATTCTCAGTGACCCAGGTAACGTCCTTTGAGCTGAAACTGATGAAAACGTTGTTGCCCGCAACTCCACCTTTTATATTATCTGCAATGAAAAAGATATATTATTATTGATTGATTGATGACCATGGGACAACTGTGTATTTGGACACTTAGCTCTCTAAGCTCTGTTATGGAAAGTTCTCTAAGACCGACAACTTTCCAGGATAGAAAACTCTCAATTTTGCAGACACTCTCAAAAGACGATCACCTCTCTAATGTGAACACTTTGCTTGTAGACACCTTCCATATTCAGACGCGGGGACAGTTTTCCAAGACTGACATCTCTTCGTTACCAAAGCAAGCGAGGAAGTCCTGTCCTAGATGGTCACAATTTTATGTGAACACCTTTCTAAGAAGGACATCTTTTATGTAGAAAGATCCCTGTCATATCTTTGATTGGAATGAACACGTTTCGGAATGGTGCCTAGGTAAGCATGCTTAATGTCTATTGCCCACAGGCCAAATACACCACAACTCGTCCCCCCTAGCAGTGCACTATCGTAACTGAGAAAGCTCTGAGAATTTAAGTCAAACACAACATGCTTATTAAAATAAGCACAGTCTAAATGTCAGTTCAAAGTTCATTAATCCAGTCTAGCTGGGGTTTCCGCACTCGGACAGGATATCGTACGCGTCTTTCAGGAACAGGCTCTGTGAGAGTTGGTGGACTGCTAGCTGCAAGGTCAGCTGCTGGGCTTGGTGGTGGGACATCAGTCTCCATGATGCCGGCTGCTGTCTGCTCAGCGACTTCAACCACTGGGTCTCCATGACTCTCAAGCTGGATTGGATGTTCTGAAGTCTGGGTAACAGGGTTACCGCTTGTTGTCACTGGAATTCTAGAATCTCTCAGTTGGTCTGTGTGTCGACGCCACAATAAGCCAGGCTTGACTTTCACCTCGTACGATAGGGGCCCAAGTTGTGTTCGGATGATGCCAGTACTATGATGTACTACCAGTGTAATTTCGTGCTATCACTCTCTGGCCAATGGAGAATTCTCTGGTTACAGCACCACCCTTCGTGATGGTTTGGTCTATCTGACGGTTGCTTATCTTCATGGGGAGATCTGGTCTCTGCAGGTTCAGTCAAGTGCGTAATCTTCTTCCCACAAATAGCTGAAATGGCGGTTCTCTGGTGGTTGAATGGGGGTATTTCTGTAAGCGCAGGAACGTTGCCAACTTAATGTTCAAAGGTTTACTTCTGTTTCACTTTTCATGGCTGTTTTGAAACTCTGCACACAGCGCTCGGCTAGACCATTGCTGGCAGGGTGGTATGGTGCTGACGTGATGTGTTTGATTCCATTTCTCGCGAGGAACAGCTTGACCTCTTCGGATTTTGTACTGCGCTGCATTGTCACTCACTAACTGGGCTGGAACACCATATCTAGCGAATACGTTCTGGAGTTTCTCAATGGTTTTCGCTGAGATCGTGGTGTCCATTCTCTCTATTTGCAATCATCTAGAATAAGCGTCCACCACAATCAAGAACATGCAGCCAAGAAAAGGCCCAGCAAAATCAATATGGATGCGGCCAGGGTGACGATGGGCATTCCCAGGGATGTATAGTTGCGGTAATAGGCTCCGCCTGCATTAGCTTGCAACCCGAGCAGGGCTTCGCGGTTTCTTCAATTTCGTTGTCAATTCTTGGCCACCAGATGTAGCTTCTTGTTAGGACCTTCATCTTCACCTCTCCCAGATATCCTTAATGGAGTTCCTCAAGTACTTGTGAACGAAGTTTGTGGGGAGGTAGAAAGAGTGGAGTACAGGAACATGGTTGTTAAGCCATCCTTTAGTGACCATCTCATGTGCTTGACTCAGTACGGGATTTTTTTTTGGCTTCTCCTTTGGCGTCGTCAACTGTGATGGCTCAAACTGCATCACATTGAAAACATTCAATGGATATACAACTTCTTCTGCTGCTCTTTCGTCAGTTTTAGGTGACAACCGGGAAAGTCCATCTGCATTGCTATGCACTTTAGTGTTCTTGTACTCAATTTTGTATTCATATCCAACCAGGAATAATGCATAGCGCTGAAGTCTGGCTGCTGTAACCACTGGAATGCTCTTATCTGGATGAAAAATGGATGTTGATGGCTGATGATCTGTGTACAGTGTGAAAGATTGGCCAAACAAATACACATGGAACTTCTGGACTTCCCAGATTATTGCCAAAGCTTCTTTATCAATTTGTGCGTACCCTTGCTCAGTTTTTGTGAGTGTCCTGGAAGCAAAAGCAATGGGTCGCTCAGTTCCATCATTCATCACGTGGGATAACACTGCACCAATTCCAACAGGGGATGCATCACAAACAAGGGGCCTAAGGGGCAGACTGGGATCATAATGTGTAAACACTTGCTCTGAGATGATCATTTCTTTCACATTGTGGAATTCTGTTTCGCATTGTTCCGTCCATTTCCACTGATGGTTGTTCTCTAACAACTGATACAAGGGGTGTACCACTGTTGACAGATTAAGCAATAATCTGTTGTAGTAATTGACTAGCGCGAGGAGTGATCTAACTTCAGCTACATTGCATTGGCGGGGCGATTTCAAAACTGCTTCTACGTTCTCTAGTGACTTGTGGAGACCCTGACTGTCAATATCATGTCTTCAGAAGGCTATCCTCTCCTTGAAAAACTCCCACTTTGCCTTGTTTGCTCTTAAGCCATGAACTTGCAAACGACGTAAAACTTCTTCTAGATTAGCCAGATGCGCTTCATCATTCTTTCTAGTGATGATCATGTCAGATGTTCCCTCTAACACGTGATCAATGGTACTATACGTTGCCAGATAGCAGGTGCAGAAGTGATGCCAAACACTAGTCGGTTGTACTGAAACAGTCCCATATGGGTGTTGATAGTGAGGTATTTCTTTGAATCTTTTTCCATTTCTAATCGGTGATAAGCTTGACGGAGGTCAATCTTTGAGAATTTCTGCCCACTAGCAGGGTTTGCAAAGGTGTCTTCAATGTGAGGTAGAGGTTTCTGAACTGCCTGTAGTTCTGGATTCACTGTGACCTAGTAATCACCACAAAATCTAACCGAACCATCTTTCTTGGGAACAAGCACAATGGGGGTGGCCCATTCACTCCACTCCACTTAAGTGACAATACCTTCATTCTGGAGTCTTCGCAATTCCTCCTCCACCTTCGGCTTCAACGCATACGGCACTTGTCTAGCCTTGAGAAAGCGTAGTTGTCTATCCTCTTTCAGAGTTAACTTCCCTTTGGCTGATGTAAATGTGTCCAGTTTATCTTCAAAGACATCCGATACTTGTCTAGCATAGTGTCCAAACGCTCTTTAGGACTTAAGAGCTCCTGACCAGAAATATGGAGAATCCCACGACAGGAAGGAAATTTCGTCTTCTATTTTACTTTCCCAAAAATACCCCTTTGGTAAACTATTTTCAAAAATCATATTTAAAAGTTCCTCCGCTTTTGTTTTTTTCTAAAATTTAGCTAAGTTCGAAATACGGTTAGAACCTCCCTTGCGCCCCCGGAAACAAGGGAAAATTGTGCATCTTTGGCAAGCTCGTACGCAACAATGGAAATCGTTCCCGTTTTTCCATTTGGCTCATAACTACATCATTCTTTCCTGTATCTAAAAATATAAAAATCGGACATAAATTTGTATTTTTAAACTGCTTGTTGACCTGTTGAAGATACTAACCTTGAAGGGTTCAGAGTCAAAGTGAAATATGGGTCAACTTCAGAGGCCTATAACTGACCTAGCATATATTTTTCAAACCAAAAATATACATCAAGTGTAAGCTCAAGCATTCCTTTTCACTCTCTGAAAGTGTCGTTTTTGGCCCGCTAAAAGCGACGCGTCGAGAAAAAATAGTGTGCAGGGTATTTTGAGCATTTCGGTAGAACGGCCGCTGTCACGCGAGCCACATCGGTTCCACTAAAGCAGTGATAAAACAAGGTTTCACAGGCTCATTGTTTTGAATAGGTTAATAAAGTAAAAATATATACTTTTCATATAGAGGTAACTATGCTACTATGGTTTAGGGGCAACCCGGTTTACTTTTCTACAGTGCAAATTTATTGACAATGTAACAATATTATTTGATCGATCCAAACTGATAAACCAAAGATACTCTCACCTTAAGACATCATCTTGTGAATCTCTTGGTTCAGGTTATCACTTTTTTTACCAGAATTATTGGCTGCATTAGTCATGTTAATTTGTAGACTGAAAAAACAAAAGTTACAAACCACGTCAAACTATGCACTCCGTATTGAAATTAGCATAAATGTGAGACATGAAATGAGCTGAGGTTTTCGTGATAGTCACGATGTAGGATAGCGTGACGCAGTGACTCAGAAAGCTGGAAGAACCAAATTGGCTTAAACCAGGAACCCTTGCTTAAACATAAATGTTAGTTTTCCGGTAAATAGCTGTTTTGAATGTATATATGCGAAGTGACATTTTTCTACTGATGGAAAGAATCGTAAGGGTCATTTGTAATTTCAAATATTTTAGGGTCGGATCATTTACTGTTAGAGGGAGTGGTTGGAAAAAACCGAAATATTCCCTCAAAGCTTTTGTGGAAGAAAGAGCTCAAAAACACCTGGGAAAGAAAATTCAAGCAAAGCTTTTAGTTACAAAAAAATAATAAATAAATCATAATCGTAATAACTAAGCAGAAAAGTGCAAAAATTTAATGATACGTCTCTTATTGTCTTTGACTTAAATAGACGTGTGAGTGCTATTTTAAGTCTCGTGGGACGACACATTCAGTTAACAAAAGCGCCACCACAAGAACAACTTGAAACCACTTCTTATAGTAGGCTGATGTAGGGTACTTTCCTTCTAAGTTTTAAAGGAGTTACAATTAAAAGCGCTCGCAGTGAAACTGAAAAAAGTCTAAGTTTGCGGTTGCTATTCATGGCGCAGATGTCGTACTGGTCGTACACGATGAGATGTTCCAGTTGAAACGTCGAAAGGATATCTTGCTTTGCAGTACTCGAAGTGGTTTATTTTTCAAAGGCAGGGAAATCGTTTGCCACTAGACCCTAAAAGAACGCAGTGGCTAATGCTGGGTCGTCACACACTCGCCATCGGAACCTGGCAATCCCGCTTATTTCCGCCCACGGTACTGCATCTGCGTCCACTTTCCTTCTTGATGAATCGCCAATATTAAACTTTGTTTTCGAGGTAGACTTTTTTTTATCATCGAAGCGGGAAGCTTTTTTTGTTTCTTCTCTTAAGGCTCAACCCTCTCCCAAACCTACGAAGAACGCCTGAGGCTATGTTCACACAGAACAGTTTCCAAATGGTTCTGGACCAGACCAGGTCTGTTCACACGGGACTGGTACAGAAATGGTCCGGTACCAGTCCACTTCTGGACCAACGTGAGAAAATCAGCTGTTTGTACCAATAAGTTATCCACCGGGACACCCAAATGCGTGAAAGACGATCGAAGAAGGCTGTATCTATCGATTGAAAGAAGCCAAAGGCCTGTGGCCGGATAATAAATTACCCCATCCCTGCCGATTACAAAATACACAAAGCTTTAACCTTCTTCTTTTAGCTTTTAACCTTTTCAAGCTTTAAACCCAGAATTACAATAAGTTATGCGGCAGTTATGCTATCGCAGACAGTAGTTTGGTCTCTCTTTAAATTTCTAGGTGAGTTTAATCAAAAACACATCACTGATACACGCGATAAATTTAATTAGTGCCCAAGCCTAAATTACGCTGTTGGAACCGAAAACGAACCGGACAAGGTGTTCACACAGTACCTGTCCAATATGGGACCGAAATTGTTCCTGCATTTTTGCAGGTCCAAAACCCGGACCTTTACTGGACCGTATAGACGGTACGGATAGCAGTTTCCGTGTGAACAGAAGACCTATCCGAACCGGAACCGTTTGGAAAACGATCCGTGTGAACAAAGCCTAAGGATTCAGAGGGCTCTTGAGATTTCATCACAGGTATCATTCCACACCTTCTTAGGACGGTGCAAGGCCAAGCAACGATCGGAAAAGATATACATAATTCTCCCGAATTAGCTACTTTCTTTACTTTCTTCTTGCGACAAAAGGCTTTGCAGCGTTTCTTCTACAAAAGCTAGCGCTTTCCAAATTAAACTTTTCTCATTTTTCCAACCACCCCTCTAAAATAAATGTTCCGACCCTAAAATATCTGAATCTGCAAATGACCCCTAGCATCCCTCCCCTCATAAAAAAAAGTAAAATAATATAAACCCATTTGACTACATTGTACGGCAAGACAAGATATCCTGTCCAGGTTTCAACTGGAACATCTCACCGTGTACGACCAGTACGACATCTGCGCTGATGGCAAAGAACGGCAACCGGAAACTTGGACTTTTTCAGTTTCATTAAGAGCGCTTTGACTTCTAAACACCTCCGTTGAAACTTAGAAGAAAAGTACCCTACACTAGCCTACTATAAGAAATGGTTTCAATTCTGTTAACTGGATGTGTCCCACGAGACTTAAAATAGCACTCACACGTCCATTTCAAACCGATCAAAGACAATAAGAGATGTATCATTAAATTTTTGCACTTTTCTGCTTAGTTATTACGATTATGATTTATTTATTATTTTTTGTAACTAAAAGCTTTGCTTGAATTTTCTTTCCCTGGTGTTTTTGCGCTCTTTCCTCCAAAGAAGCTTTCCGGGAATATGCGGTTTTTTACACCCACCCCCTCTAACAGTAAGTGATCCGACCCTAAAATATTTGAAATTGCAAATGACCCTTACGATTCTTTCCATCATTAGAGAAATGTCACTTCGCATATATACATTCAAAACAGCTATTTACCGGAAAACTAACATTTATGTTTAAGCAAGGGTTCCTGGTTTAAGCCAATTTGGGTCTTCCAGCTTTCTGAGTCACTGCGTCACACTATCCTACATCGTGACTATCACGAAAACCTCAGCTTATTTCATGTCTTACATTTATGCTAATTTCAATACGGAGTGCATAGTTTGACGTGGTTTGTAACTTTTGATTTTTCAATCTACAAATTAACATGACTAATGCAGCCAATAATTCTGGTAAAAAGAGGGATAACCTGAACCAAGAGATTCACAAGATGATGTCTTAAGGTGAGAGTATCTTTGGTTTATCAGTTTGGATCAATCAAATAATATTGTTACATTGTCAATAAATTTGCACTTTAGAAAAGTAAACCAGGTTGCCCCTAAGCCATAGTAACATAGTTACATCTATATGAAAAGTATATATTTTTACTTTATTAACCTATTCAAAACAATGAGCCAGTGGAACCTTGTTTTATTACTGCTTTAGTGGAACCAATGTGGCTCGCGTGACAGCGGCTGTTCTGCCGAAATGTTCAAAATACCCTGCACACTATTTTTTCTCGACGCGTCGCTTTTAGCGGGCCAAAAACGACACTTTCAGAGAGTGAAAAGGAATGCTTGAGCTTACACTTGGTGTATATTTTTGGTTTGAAAAATATATGCTAGGTCAGTTATAGGCCTCTGAAGTTGACCCATATTTCACTTTGACTCTGAACCCTTCAAGGTTAGTATCTTCAACAGGTCAACAAGCAGTTTAGAAATACAAATTTATATCCGATTTTTATATTTTTAGATACAGGAAAGAATGATGTAGTTATGAGCCAAATGGAAAAACGGGAACGATTTCCATTGTTGCGTACGAGCTTGCTAAAAATGCACAATTTTCCCTTGTTTCCGGGGGGCGCAAGGGAGCTTCTAGCCGTATTTTGAACTTTTCTAATTTTTGGAAAAACCAAAAAGCGGATGGACTATTAATTATGATTTTTCAAAATAGTTTACCAAAGGGGTATTTTTGGTGAAATAAAATGAAATATGAAATTTCGCTTCTGTCGTCGGATTCTCGATATTTCTGGTCAGGAGCTCTTAAGGTAGCTGGTGGAGCTTGCAGTGACTTGATAGAACACCAGTCTAGGTGCATCTTGCGTAACCAATCTCTTCCCATCAAAACAGGACCCTTACTCTTGACGACATACAGATACAGATCCAGCAATTCTCTTTGGTTTTGGTAGTCCACGTTTACTTTGAGCACTCCTACTGAGGTAATGTTTTCCCTAGTGTAGGTTTTCAAGAACAATCCGGTTTCGTTAAAGCGGTTATCGTTAAATTTCTGCTGGTAGAGATCAAACGTGATAATTGACACAGCGGAACCTGTGTCCAGGTCTGTTCCAAGGGGTTTGCTATCAACATTCAAATCCACCCAATAATATCCTTGCTCTGTTTACTCACGTTGTGTACCCCTAAAGTGGCTAAGACATCATCGTAAGTATCATCGTTCAATTTCTGCTGGTAGAGATCAAACGAGATAATTGACACAGCCGAACCTGTGTCCAGGTCTGTTCCAAGGGGTTTGCTATCAACATTGAAATCCACCCAAATAATATCCTTGCTCTGTTTACTCACGTTGTGCACCCCTAAAGTGGCTAAGACATCATCGTAAGTATCAACATTAACATCAACCTCAACCTCAACCTCAACAGCATGTACATCTGGGGTTCTCGCTGCTTGTTTAGGCTTGCCTTGCTGAATATGTCCTTGTTTTCCACAATAGTGGAGGATTTGGACACCTCTCTAATGTGGACACCTCTAATCCCCAAGACTAAGACGTCGCCAATAAGGAAACCTCTCCGAGACGGAGAACATAATGTTAACTCCTCTCCAAGTTGGACACCACTATAATGTGAACGGAGTTTTTGAGACGGACAGACAATGACCTCTCTAACAAGGACACCTCTTTTGTGGATACATCTCTAAATCCTACACCTCTCTAATAAGAGTCGTCTCTGAACAGATGGACATCTCTCAATTGATTTTCACTGTTTTTTTTCTTTATTTTATGACCTTCTCTAAAACAGACGATCAGCGACGTACCCAGTGGTCGCCTTTAGAGATCAGTGTTATTGTTTATATTTGTCAAGCGTTAAGGACGATGTGTAAATGAACTTACTTTTACAGCGCCTTTTCCTTGCAAGGATCTTGTTACCCAGTAAAAACACCAGGGCGAGTATGATTACCAAAACAACAGCAATCCCGACAGGAATAATCCATTTCCTTACCTGACGCCCTGTGGAGTCAAGAAACAATGGAAAAATTGTACGATGTGAATTTGAACGAAACGTAAGAACAAAAGTTGACAAGACTACGAAGTGTTATTATTATTTTGTCAAACCTCGTGAGCTTTTATCAGTTTGCTTTCGCAAAAGCAACCACTTCCCAACAGATGCGGTTCAAATCTTCCTCCTGTTTGATCGCTAACTTATCATCTAACTTCGCACCTTATCATGTAATAATAATTATATGCAATCGCACCTTATCGTGTAATAATTGCACGCACTTACATCTTAATTGCATTGCCACGCACTTACGCAGATAACATGTATATAAACTTGCAGCTATTTAATAAATTTAGTTCTGGACATGTTACCGAATGGTCAATATGGTGGCAACGAGTCAGTTGTTTAGTTTTTTTGCGGCTTAGCGATTCAGCGTTTCAACAAACCGGTAGCGCACCTGCGATTATGGCCACGAACACCCCGTTTCCGGAGTTCAAAACGACAGGAGATGATAAGCATGACATAGAAGTATTTATCGAGGATTTGACAGATTATTGTATTATGCAAAATTGGTTCGATCCGTCGAAAGATACAGATGCAGCGAAATGGACCAAGCCAGATAAAGCGATGACATGTCTCCGGGCAGCATTATCCCCTGCGGCTAGAGCAGTGTACAAATACAGCTTGGTTCTTGCCGAAGATGATCAGAAAAAGCTTCACATGGTTCTCAATGCTTTGAGAGAATATTACGGTGCGAGCATCGGAGTCTCTGGGGAATGACAAAAGTTCCTTCGCTTGTTACAAAACGAAAACGAATCAGTCGCTTCCTGGGAGACGCGAGTATGCAATCAAGCATCACAGTGTGAATATGAAAATTTCGCTGACGAGCTTAAGAGAGACCAGTTCATCGCCGGTTTAACATCTGAATCCCTTCGTGCGAATGAATTGGGAAAGGACACAGACATAGAGATACCGCACAAACAAAGGTCACATTACGAGAAGTTGTTGAAGTTGCTAAAACTTTTAAAGCGACTACATTCGCGAATAAGTTAATGCAAACTGTCAGGGGCATGCAGGAAGAGCAGGTCAATTTTACGAGTAAATCAACATCTGCAAGTAAAGGCCCTGGGTCAACACTGCCATTGTGTTACCTGTGCCGCGGCAGTCACCAACAGCCCCACCAACAGCATTGCCCAGCATTTGGCAAGAGATGCAACAGGTGCTGTATTACTGGTCATTTCGTCCGAGCTTGTAGAGAAGGAACAAGACGTCAAGGACGGCATCAGCAATCAAATTTTATCGAAGATGATACAGGCGAAGAAGCGTTCGCTGCGGATTGTGAAACAGCACCACAGCATGAAAAAAAAGTCTTTGCCCACCTCCACCTCATTTAAGGAGGGAAAACTAAAGTTGTAAAAGCACAGATTGACTCGGCGTCCACGTGTAACACTATGCCCAGCAGTTTGTTAAGCGAGTTATTTCCCGACGCAAAGATTTCGAAGACCAGAAGTAAAATTAACACTTTCGGAAGCGAAACCATGCGCCCCAAAGGCCAGGTAACCCTCTGCTGTGATAGAAAAGGAAAGATACACATGATAGATTTCCTTGTTGTCGACCTGCCTTATAACAAGCCACCACTTCTCTGCGGGAAGGACGCACAAGCATTGGATTATTTGAAGATCTATGCCGACGAAACACACGCAGTTGAGGAAAAAACTCCACAAACGCTTCCACCACTAGGAAAGTTCACAAAGGAGGACGTGTTAGAACACTACTCGAAGGTATTTAAGCCAGGCCGCGGAAAACCTCTAGGAACTCCCGTGCACATCTCTCTTGATCCCAGTATTTCTCCTGTACACGCTCCAACGCGCCGGGTTCCTGTTGCAAAGTTGGAAAGAGTAAACGAAGAGCTCAAGAGATTGTGCGATGAAGGCATCATGAGACCGCTAACACAACCTACAGATTGGCTTTCCAACATCCTGGTGAAAGAAAAACCGAATGGCAAACTCCGCATATGCATTGACCCGAGCCAAACCATTAACAAGGCAATAAAAAGACCGAAGTACACCATGCCAACGATCGAAGAGAAGCTTCCACCACTGACCAAGACTAAAGTGTTCACTACTGTGGATGTGTCTGAGGCTTTTCATACCTTAGTTTGGGATGACGAGTCGTCGCTACTCACAACTTTTTAGGGACCGAACGGGCGATATTGTTACAACCGCATGCCATTCGGGACCAGAGGAGTATCAGCGGCGGCAACATGAATTCTTAGATGGCCTTCGTGGGGTAATCAATATTGCTGATGACATCTGCGTATTTGGGTGTGGAGATACAAAGGAGGAAGCAGATATCGATCACGATAGAAATCTGACAAACTTGCTAGAGAAGTGCAGCAACTATGACCTACGACTCTCTGCAAAGAAACTTCAATTCAAATCTCCCTCCGTTACCTTCATGGGACATAAACTGACCGACAATGGAGTAGAACCTGATCCGGCCAAAGTGGCTGCAATCACAGAGATGCCAAAGCCAACTGACAAAGCAGGAGTGCAGCGTTTTCTCGGTATGTGCCAGTATCTAGGCAAGTTCTGTCACAACGTATCCGAAACAGTGCTTCCACTCAGAGACTTGACGGCGGAAGGAGGACTCTGTATTTTTATGGTCAAACAATCATGAAAATGCATTTAACTCAGCAAAGGATCTCATTGCTTCAACAACCGTCCTACGATACTGTGACGCAACCCTTCCAGTAACACTTCAAGCGGACGCATCTGAAGACGCCATCGGTGGTGTATTACTACAAAATGACCAGCCTGTCTGTTTTACTTTGCATACACTCAACAGCACGGAAAAGAGCTAGGCCCAGATCGAGAAGGAGTGCCTTGCTATTGTGTCTTGCATGGATAAGTGGCATCAGTACCTGTACGGCGAGCATGACATAACGGTCCACACGGATCACCAGCCTTTGGAGACAATAATTAAGAAGCCACTCAGCAAAGCCCCTCGCAGGTTGCAAAGAATGATGCTAAAATTGCAGAAATATCAGTTTACAGTCCGGTACGAGAAGGGGAAAGAGCTGTACGTAGCGGATACTCTCTCGCGCGCGGCCGCGCGGCCGTCGCGCGTGACTGTCGCCTATCCTGACTACACCTCCTTTGCTGACAAGCAGGAATGTGAAGTCTTTCGATTGGAATTGGAGGAAATGGATCTCACACCAAATCGGGATGCAGCCGACACACTAAAAAGGATAAGACAAGAAACCGCCAAAGATTCTGTCCTAGCAGCTCTACAAACAGTGGTAACGAATGGTTGGCCCTCAGAAAGGAAAGAAGCACCAGAGGAACTCAGAGTTCACTGGAACTTCAGAGACGAGTTGTCAGTTTATGATGACGTTCTCTACAAGCCTCATCAAGTCATTGTCCCAGCTTCTCTACGACCTGAGATGCTACGGAAAATACATAAAGCGCACCAATGGGCAGACAGTAGCATAAGACGAGCACGCGAGTCTCTTTTTTTGGCCAGGAATGCAGGCAGCTATCAGAGAGACATTTTTTTTAAATACAAAAACCTTTATTGATAATCACACACAAAGTACAAGGTACAAGGCAGGCCAACATTAAAAATGCAAAAACATTACAGAAAGCAACAATTACAGAATGCATTACAGAATGCTTATCTACAAACAAAAGATGTTTACAAACATTGAGTCATATTAATTGATATTAAAATTCCTTAAGGGCTGTCAACGAAAGGAAGCAGTTTTTGCTATTTTTTCTTATCAATTTTCGAGTCCTCATTATTCTTTGCTACAAGACTTGCTATTTGATAGGTAGAGCGTATTTTTGCTTTCAACAGTGTTAGAGTGGGTTTTATGTTGAAATAGCGGCTTTGGTAAATTATGTATTTACCGAGAATAATTACATGATTTAATAATAGACTGTCTTTGCTAGTGAGACCAAACGCTATGTCAAAAGTGCTCAGATACCTAACATCAAAACCAAACTCATTTAACCACTCAGTCAATGATGACCAGAAATGTTTTGAGGTATCGCAATAAATAAACAAATGCTCGAGGGATTCCTCCGTATTTCCACAAAAGGAACACATAGTGACGGTACCAAGCCCATTTTATGAAGAATCTTATTTGTGTAAATAATTCTGTGCAACAGTTTATACTGAAATTCTCTTGTTTTGGAATCAAGAGTTGCCTTTCTCGGGAGAGGGTAGAACTGTTCCCACCGTAAGTCATGCGCAGAAAAAATATCTTCATATTTAGACTCAGCAGTTGGAGCAATTTTTATTTTTTTCTACTAGGTCCCAATAATACATAAAGCGCACCAATGGGCAGACAGTAGCATAAGACGAGCACGCGAGTCTCTTTTTTGGCCAGGAATGCAGGCAGCTATCAGAGAGACATGTTTATCGTGTGAAATTTGTTCCCAGTTCCTAGCGAGCGACCTCAAGAACCAATGAAATCTCATGAGATTCCTAACTGACCATGGTCGAAAATCAGTGCAGATATTTTTCAGTTGGCCGGAAGTAACTATCTTGTTATGGTCGACCATTGCAGCAACTTCTTTCAACTAGACTCCCTCAGAAACACAACAACAAGCACGGTTATTCGAGCCATGAAGAGGAACCTCGCTCGACACGGAATTCCAGACGAATGCAAATTGACAGCCATGAGTACTCAAGTTTTGCTGGAGAATACGGATTTACTACGATTAAGTCGTCACCTTACTACAGCCGGGCAAACAGAAAAGCTGAATCCGCGGTCAAGATTGCAAAGAATATTCTAAAGAAGTCGCACCACCAGGATCCCTATCTGGCATTCCTAGCATATCGTAACAAACCCCAGCAGGGATACAGTTACTCACCAGCACATACGGCTGATGTCCAGAAGACTTAACGACATCATACCTACTGCTCCGAGCCGACGTGTTCCGCAGGCAGCGTCGCCAAGTTTGGTACAGCAAAACATTGCAGATAGGAGACGAAAAGCAAAGGCGCAGTGCGATAAAAGAGCGTCGGCGCCTCTTAGAGGGTTCTCGAAGGGAGAAAAGGTATATGTGAAGCCTAGGCCCACGAACAGGCAACAACCATGGATCTTTGGTGAGGTTATTGGAAAACCCGCACCAAGGGCCTGCCTAGTGAACGCACCAATGGGACCAGTCCGGCGAAACCACGCACAAATAAGAGAGGCGAAGGTGGAACCACCTGACAGTTGTGACCGCTTTGAAACTGCAACTATACCCTCGGAAAGTGGACCAACAGAACAAATGGATAAGACAACACCCACGACACTAATGGAATCAGAACACGCGCCAGTGACAGAACCTGCTGCCCCCCGACGCTCAACAAGAGAACGGAGACTTCCTGCAAGGTTTAAAGACTATGTTATGTAAAGAACGGTACAGCATAGACTGCCCGAAGCACATTAGAGACTGCCTTAAAGAATTAATGACCATTTACGTGAAGGACAATCAGTGAACTAAAAGATGCATGATGTGCAACGCTGTAATGGACTTTGTTTGTTTTCGTTTATTTTCTCTTAGCTTTGAAAAGGGAAAAGGTGTTACACGATGCAGTAATCATATTCATTCGCACCTTATCATATAATAATAATTATATGCAATCGCACTTTATCGTGTAATAATTACACGCACTTACATCTTCATTGCATTGCCACGTACTTATGCAGATAACATGTACATAAACTTGCAGCTAATAAATGTAAAGAAGATCCTCGCAGTTATTAACGCAACTTATGCATTTGCGAAAAGAAAGCCTGAAAAAATCAGGCTTGCCGGGATTCGAACCCTGACCTCTGCGATACCGGTGCAGCGCTCTAACCAATGGAGCTAACAAGCCAACTGGGAGCTGGTCATTAAATTGGTTCGTAATATACCCGGGAAAGATGAAGATGAAATTATGAATATATGAAATTCATATATTTGAACTGCGGAATGAAGAAACAAATGTAAAGAAGATCATCGCAGTTATTAACGCAACTTGTGCATTTGCGAAAAGAAAGCCTGAAAAAATCAGGCTTGCCGGGATTCGAACCCTGACCTCTGCGATACCGGTGCAGCGCTCTAACCAATGGAGCTAACAAGCCAACTGGGAGCTGGTTATTAAATTGGTTCGTAATATACCCGGGAAAGATGAAGATGAAATTATGAATATATGAAATTCCTATATTTGAACTGCGGAATGAAGAAATAAATGTAAAGAAGATCCTCGCAGTTATTAACGCAACTTATGCAGTTGCGAAAAGAAAGCCTGAAAAAAATCAGGCTTGCCGGGATTCGAACCCTGACCTCAAACTTGCAGCTATTTAATAAATTTAGTTCTGGACATGTTACCGAATAGTCAACAGTCTCATCGTCTTCATTATCAGTTTGCGGATGATTGCTTCATCGAATAAATTGGATAACGCGTGGGCGCGTGTGTAATAAAATTTAATTACGTCGAACAGCCTTTTAATTGAAAATATGTGGTGTCATATCTAGTGGCTATGTTACATCTGGCGACGTTTGGTGTAAACTGCCATGAGGCCGAATTTTTCCGCCTTAGTGTTTCACCGAGCGAAATGAAAACAGAGCCTGATCACAGGTTACGTTTCGTGCAGCTTGTCTCACTACAAAATTGCGGCACAGGTTACACGAAAAAATGCCTAATCAGCTTCGGCGGTAGGTTCGATTTCCGTCGTTCACTCGGGTCCGGTTTCCCTCCCTTTTTCGGGGGGGGGGGGGGAGGGGTGAGTGCAGGCTCATTTCCCGAAAAGCGGCTGGTAATCAAGCCTACTTCGGTGGGAAGTGGGGAACAAATGGCATACCAATATACTTGAAATAAATTACTCGATATACCTAAAGGTTACTTCGAGCAAACATATTATGCCGTACAGGAGTAATTTTGAGTTCTTTCGTTTGAACAAATAATATACCTATAACACCTGTACTTCCGTGTAAAAATAACTCTATAACCAGTATTTAAACCCTATGCATACCGTAGGCGATTCTGACGTACAAAAAAATAAGTAGACCAGGGCAGTTTACATAATTACTGACTGTGGGAACACTATCATATATTTTACCTTGAGCTAATATTTAGCTTTCAAACACTTACTTGTAGTTGAGCCGGTGAAAGCTTCGTTGTGAAGGGTAATTTCTGTTTTTTCTTTCAAGAAATAAAAAATATATAGTCAAAATATTGAAAGCGAAAAAACACTTATCTGCTAAATTCAACGGACGAGCCAAGCTAAAGTTTGCAAGCTCCAGTTAGCTCATTCAAGTCTGCGTGAGTGCAAGCAAGAGCCGTGGACACTGAACAGTTGGCAACTTAACAAAATAAGGAATGGACAAAAGTCCTATTTATGAGGGAGAGGAGTACCATTCCTAGTTGTTTCATGGTACAGCAAGCGCCGGCCGTGTGGTGGCCTGAAGGCGACCTTACCGTACTCTAACCTTACCGTACTCTAAAGGTCGCTTTTCTTACCTCATGCACACTTTGTGACTTCTGTGGCTCTTTTTAGCCGGAGGGGTGGTTGGCGTTTACTTTAGATTTCATAATAATAACGGGGGCCCTTTCATGTTACCCTGCTACGGTATAATATCACAAGGGTGGCACACCGCTTGTAGTTGAAAATGTATGGGAAATGTAAGAGAATACTGAAAGGTTTGTACTATAGCGTAAGATCGCGCAGAATCCGGAGACAAATAAGCTGAACTAAACGCGAATTAACCTCAGACAGCGTGTTTTGTTGACATTGCAACTCAAAACCTGTAAATCTGGCAAATTGAAGGTTTCCGTTGTGGTAGTTACTATGATAGTTACGACCAATGCCAATACCCTCAAAATTCCCAATTACACACAATCTCGTACCCAGAGTCCTCAGGCTTCTTGGTCACCAGGTGGTCGCCAGGAGAGACTCTGGGGATAATGAACCTGTTACCGCAGGAATCCTGCGGTTAACGTTTTATAGTTTTGTTACAGTGAACAGTCAATCAAAAAATCTTTTTTTTTTTCATTAACACAGTCTTTCCCGGCAACCACCCGCTGACCAAGAAGCCTGAGGACTCTGGGTACGAGATTGAATAACGCGGTTTGTGTGGACACCCTTTCATAACAAAAACAGTACTGTGTACCTGGCTGAGAGGCATTAAGCAGCTCAACAGTGTCTTTTGCAGTTAAATTGAGAAAAGCGCATTCCATCTGACAGAAGTACTTGCCAAAATCTTCATTTGTCACATTGGAAATTTCTAGAATAAACTCAGCTTGTAGTGACCTGTGCTTGCACTCGTGCTTTTGTTGTTCCTTTATAACACACTTTGTGTTGTTTTGCAGGGTGCAGTTTCCATGGTGCCATGTTAATGCAGGACCAAACAAACAGCCGTTCCACGACAATGCTGAGCATTGTACACTTGTGTTAGAGAATTGTTCGGCGGTAACATTTCTCCTTGTTGCTGTTATGTGGCCCCGTTGTCCTGTGTGGAACATAAAGCCAACTTTTGCTGTGAAGTTTGCAATAAAACCTACCATAACATAAAGTAGAAGCCGCTGCGTGCGCTCTGATTGGCTAAAAAACATCTTCATCAGAGTTACAGATATAGCTCAATTGGCGGCTTTGTCAACAAATAACGGCAGCGATTGACAGCAAACTGAGATGACAAAATTTCGAAGCAATCGAGGTTAACATCAAATTACATCTGCAACATAGACCACTTTACACTCGAGGATTACAACGGGAACAAAGCCACGCACTAATTTTCCTTCACCAGTCCGGTTTAAGAGGTAGAAACTAAGCATACAACATTCAGACATGGTTTCAGCGACGAATAGCTGAACGCGACAGCTCAACTTGTTTCTTAAAACCTTGAGTCCTCATATTTGTGTATGCATTGACTATCCTTGTTAACAGTCGTCAATATTTTCCCTTTGAGCGTTTCGCAGCACAAGTCTTGGTTTTCATGCTACATTCTACCCAAAATACAAGATGGTGCTGCCATGTCCTCTAAGAAACAATGCACTTTCGCAGGAGCATACCATATACTTCTGACTTTCGATGTCTAGTAGACTTGCCGAACGCATTTGCTTTCCGCTTGTGTGTCCATTGGCCGTTTCTCTAGATCTCAAGCGTATATTATTTTCTTAGAGAATATGGAAAGCTATCTTCCATTTGGTAAATACTGAAAGCATAACAAACGCGGGTATCTTTAGAATTGTCTTCAACGTATGTTTTGCGAAACGAAACTAAAACGGTAATTGATGAATTACCTTAATTCTTTGAAAAGAAAACACCAATTGTTTTAGTAGAAGAAAAAATGTTTCTGAGAGAAAGCAACGACCTTTAGGTCGTATTATCGAAAAACCTTTCTACTTTCCAAGTCTATAGCGCTCGCAATCCTTACCCTTTTTACGTCAGCGAATGAAAAACGACTATACAGGCAACCTCATACCAGGCAATCATGCAGCTTCGTGTATCAAAGTACACAGAACGCACATGGTAAATGTACATGACGGGCCGTTTGATAACACTCGAGAATTGTAGAAACAACCTCCGCTCGTGCCTTCTAAGTTTCTCTTGTGTTTTTAAATGCCCGTCGTGTTTTATGGCAACATGATACTTGGTCGGTACCCGGGTCAGTACTCACCACAATAAACAAAGACTTCTATTTTGTTCTTTGAGCAAAGCCTTTCAGGACTGGCATCTGCTGTGCAGCTACTGTAAAGCCCTTCGCGCTCCCGGCGTACGGTGGAGAAATGAAGCATGCTGCGAAATGTATCATCACTTAACTGATCTTCTGTTTGATAAAGGCCTTGAGTTCCATTGACGATTAGTTTATCATCCTTATACCAGAAGACTGCACCAGCAGGGGCTGTAAAATAGCACTTGATTTTTTTGGTTTCGCCCTCTGTGAAATGAAGGGTTCCCACGTCGCACTTTTGTGAGGCAACTGTGGGGCGAAATGAGAGAAATCTTTGGCTGAGACGAAGACGGATGACTGTCATTGATTATACAATCTGGTGACATTAAAAAATGTGATTCTTTGGGCGGGCTCAACGTGTAGACTAACCGGTCTACATAGGGACCGTGCACGTAGATTAGCTCTAATTAGAATAAGATTCAACCTAAACACAATAAGACGTCAGTATTAGATCGAGATAAGGCCTAGCTTAAGTCTATTGTCTGCAAATGCCACATTACGTAAATTTTAATATTTGACAATTATTCGCCTCAGGCTCAGTAAATATTGGCGAAAATTAGTATAAATTTGAGATGTGGACATCATAAAGTAAAAAGAAAAAGAGCCAAAACTCGACAAACAACACACGAAAAAAGTAACTGCTTAGCAGCCGTGCCTTGAAATGTTATATTCACCAGGTAGCGCGGTGAATATAGCATTAAAATTATACTAATTTCGATTAATAAATTCGCCTCAGGCTCAGTAAATATTGGCGAAAATTAGTATAAATTTGAGATGTGGACATCATAAAGTAAAAAGAAAAAGAGCCAAAACTCGACAAACAACACACGAAAAAAGTAACCGTGCCTTGAAATGTTATATTCACCGGGTAGCGCGGTGAATATAGCATTAAAATTATACTAATTTCGATTAATAAATGACAGTTAACTACTGCAAAGCCTAATCAGATCGTACCAACAGTAATCAACACAAGCACGCGCACAAGAGACTCAAAATCAAATTGATGTTTCAGTACTCCATACGTTATGGCAAAAAGAAAAGGTTACTGTAATTTGAGCCATGGGGCTTAATGCACCGTTGCCAGTTGTGTGCCCATTATTCCTCTTTGTCCACCAATTCCCACTCATTAGATACTTTTCCTAACCTGGGATAAGTGTACAGACAGATTCCCAATTTCTAAATTCCCAGATACCCAGACTATAGGCAGGTCCCCAACGATGGAAGCTGTCAATACTCTGCTCTCATCTTTAACATCGACTGGAGAACTTCTCGTTCTTCGTTCTTCTTACGTCCAGAGGCTACCTTTATGGATATTAAACCGAGGATGGTGGGTCATTTGTTGGTCACTACAAATGGTATCTTTCTTTGGTATTTAGGAGTCTCGGGTACCGGTGTCAATGCCTCCTCTCTGATTTCAGCTCCAGGTCTTCGAATTTAAACTCACACAAGTCGGCAGCTAAGTTCGAATTTTCTTCTAACGTGAAGCAAATGCCCTGAAGTCTCCCCGCTTTTTTAATGAGTAAACGGTACGCTTTGTTAACATTTCCTTAGGTGACTTAACGTATGAGACAAATATTGGTGTTTGTTTCAAAAACTCCCTTACAGCTCTCCCTTAGCTCTCCGCTTAACAGATAGGTGGTTTCACCCGCGCTACGGATAGCATTTTCCTTTTCAATGTTAGACAAATTCGCATATGTCGGCACCATTTTGGTGCCGATGGCAGTTCCTAATGTCCGGAGGTAGTATTTTTCATTCAAACTTACCATTGTGGATGCTATGCTTGTAAATCCGTTTTTTCGTGCAGTGTAGAAACCTGCATAACTTTCTGTTTCCGCCAGATCAACTACTTCATCCGTCGGTATTGATGTTCTCTTGTATTCAGCGCTTCCCTTATAGTTCAAGTCCCTCAAAATAGGGTTTATGGGTATACAATCCTACCACATCAATGGTTACCAATATGGCGCCCAGGGAAATATTTATATGCCAATTTTATGGGTTGTTTACCATTTACAGGGGGAAACCGGCTGGTCTATGGCTTGTGCAAATGGTAAGCAAAACCTCCCGAATGGGAAATTCCGTTCGAGATTAGCACATATCATTTGTGCAATTCATTCTAATTTACAGAAAGTCTTGACCTAGTTTGACTATTGGCGCAGGACCTGGAACTGGTAGAAATGAAAAAGTAAATGGAACACAATTTTCCGTTTGGATATTCCGGTTGGGAATTTTGGATTACCTCTTAAGACTTTCCGTTTATTTTGCAAATTTTCCAGTCGGGCAAACCCAAATGGTCTTAAATTTACAGTACAACCTAAATTTCTGGATTTTTTTTTTTGTGAATTCAATCATGAACATTGAAGTTTCCAGCGGCTTTAGATGGTAACAACAAATTCTGATACTTTTTTCTGTTGGAGTATTGCAGCCAGATCACAGATCTAACTGGTTGATCACGTCTGTAGTGAGATTCTCATGTAACACTCAGATCTCCTAATCTTTTAACTGGCGCATAACCTTCTCAATATATCTAGACTTAACGTCCTTGACCACTCTTTAAAAAGAGACCGAGCCCTCTAAAATGCAACATTTATAAGTGCAAGAAAAACTCAAAATTGTGGGGCTTATTTGTGCTTCTGTAACTTCCGCTGGAGTCTTCATTTGTTGAGCAGATGTTCTTGTCATTATTATATTCAGTGCACGTCTTAAAAACTAAACGCAAGGAAAAACTCATAACCAGCAAATGTGTAATGGGTTATAGCAGTTTATAGGAGCAGTAATTATAACTAGCAAGATAACTACGACATATATACAAAAAGAAAACTTTGATTGTGAGGTAATAAAGTTAGAGTTCACAAATTTTCATACTCTCCTAGTAAAGAGTGATATCATTCCTAGAACACATAGCCTGTTCCAGGCTCCGAGATAGTGAGGAAAGCGTGAATTGAGAAAAAGAGCGCGAAAAAAAAGTGAAGGGGCTGGGGAGAGACAAGGCGGCGGCAGAGTGTCGTTAAAAAAAACGCTTACAGGCTCTCTCCCTCCCCTTTCCCGCCACCGCCCCCATTTTTCCAGATCCCGCGCGTCTTATTTTCGCGTTCCCTTTCTAATTTTCGTGCCGTCCCAACTATCTGAGAGCCTGGAACAGGCTATGGAACACAATGTCCAGCTGTTCAAGTTAGTATATGCCAAAAGTGAGATAAACGTACTGAAAAGGAGTTTTGACTAAAAATTCGTCTTACAGCCGCCGAATATAGAAAAGCCATTGATGGGTGCAGACGTCGCAAACAAATTTGACAGCTTCCTCCCAGTTAATAATAATTAACTTATTAATACCTCCCAAAAGGGCTTTTCTGGTATTAAGTACAATGATAAAAGTGAAATGCCAAAAAAGGGTAAGACGTTAAATGCAAAAAAGAAAAAAACATGATTTATCCTTCCGCTAACTTTCTCCCTATCCTAGTCTCTGGTAAACTTTGCTTTCCAAGACGTCTGTTTCTTGCATTTTTGGCGTAGTCAAGTCATGAAAAAAGACAAAATGTGTTTACCCCTCTAAGAAGCGAACCTGGAGCACCCTCGCCGAAGATATACTCCATGACCGTTGCGCCACACTAATCACAGCTGCAAAGCATGTGCTAATTTTAGTTATCATCTCTTTTCACGTGACGTCATGCTAGCCGCTTTCGATCGTTCTCCATCGAGATAAAGACGGGAGTTTTTCTTGGGAAAATGTGTTCGGACCGCCGCGAAAACCATGGTTTTGAACAGAAAAAACTAGGGGGCACTAGCTCTGCTATGTTTGGCGTCGGGACCACTGCCAAATGCTTCGAACTCAAGCGATGTATACTTCGACGTGCCGACCGGGTTCGCTGGAGGCGATCGGCTCTCGATTCCGTACGTAGTTCCGACTATGTCAGTTCTTCGCATTGATTGGTCCCGATTTTGCATTGTTACGTTACAAGTTACGGTTCACATTTTTCGGTCTACAAATTGTTTCTGCTTTGCAGCAGAACACAAAAAGGCAACACTGATTGTGAGTTAGGATAAGTTTTTATACTCTCCCGATAAAGAGTAATTTGATTCCTAGACCACGACGTTCAGCTATTCAAGTTAGTATACATGTATACCAAAAGTAAAAAAGGGGCTTAAAAAGGGGGTACTAGGGTGCCCGTGACCCAACCCTCCCCCCTTGGGAATGAAATTATAAAAACAATAAAGCAAATCAGCTATCTCATGAAAACCCAGTCACGTTTTTTGGATTTTTAAGTTTAGTGATTCATTCCCGTACAAGATAGTAGGCTTTCAAACTGGCACAGTGCTTGTTGCACAGCCACAGATACCTTATCGTCACTAAATTTCACAAGTATTAAATTTCGCGAAAAATCAAGAGCCATATTTCGCGGGTATTAAATTTCGCGATTTTGAGAGGAAATTAGAATTGGAGAGTATTAAATTTCGCGATTTTTTTCTATTTTTCAATATGTAGCTGTGATCTCAGAACTGTAACAACATAATTAATATGATCGTCATCGTAAACAATAGCAAACAAAACAAGCTAAACAGAACAAAGAATAAGGTATTCCACAGTATAAATACCCGATAGGTACATCTATATTAATTTCACACTCTGATAAACTTCGTTCTTATCATGTTCTGTCATGATATGGAGGTCCATAACAGTAATAAAGCAACAACCCCCCTCCTTCCTTCAGTGAGAAAACATGGCTACGCTCCTGTAATAAAAACTTACTGAAAAGGACTTTTGACAATATTGTTCTGATTACATCCACCGAGAAAAGAAAACAGGTATAATCATCGTGAATACATTTGACTCCCTCCTCTTTGACTTCCTTCCTTCCGAGGAGACAGGTGCTGCGAACCAAATTTTTGAAATGAAAGTATTTCTGGGGATGAACTTTCGAAGCACTGAAACCCATTTCGTTTGTTTGGGTATCCCAAGTTCTACCCTACTACACCATCACAAGAGGTACTTTAACATGGTATTTGTTTGGAGGTCTTTAGAGATATTGTGCGCTTTTTCTCTGTAGTCGTCTTAAGTCTGGCTTTTATCAGTTTTGCTTTATGTACCAGAAAAAGAAGAAAAATGCCCGTTGCCAAGTGGTCATTGTACTGAAACTTACCTGTGTAGAAATTGGCCACAAAACAGCAGAGCCAAAACATACTCAACTAACAAGGCTTCGTCATGTTTTCAGGGCTTAAAAGAGTCAACATCCGTTTGCCAATAAGTCGAATATTCCGCAAAGTTGCTACAACTTCCTTTTCACTTAAAATATGTACATCAGTGTTACCGCTTGCACCAATAATGTCTTCAATGTTTACGTCAATAGTTCTTTCTTAGTTGTGAGTGGGCTTCACTTGGCACCGATGTCACTCTAACAAGTTTGTGATGAGTTTTTGACATCTTTTCGGGACAACTTTTTGATTAAAAAAATAGAATTTTCCACAACAGTCTCCACTTTGTTTTACCAGAACTTAAAAGAGTGATAAGGTTGTAAAACATATGGTGTGAAATTTTTCGGCTTTCGCGTAAAATCTGAAATAAAGTTTAATCGTTGAGTGTTCCAATTCGTTGAAACCATGTAAACACCTCAAAACAGCCAGGATCGCCCCCTATTTCAATTCATCTATTTACGTAAATTATTTATTTATTTAATATTTATTCAGGGACACCTAATAAATATTTAAAAGTCAGAGAGCTATAATTTTGCGATCATAATGTGGGAATAATTTAGCGTGGGTTTTGTTTTCAAGTAGACTGAAAAACTTTCTTTACATGTTAATAAGTAAATACGCAAGAGAATTTATTTGTTTTTGTTATTTAAGCCTTTTTTACTTTTATTTTAGGGAAACGTTATAGGGCCAACCTTATGTTTTCCTTTAAAGTCTTATTTGCTTTAATTAACATCTTGAATAAACATGAATGTAAAGGAAATGTAAAATACTTTTTACTCGGATGTAACTATAACACAAAAGCTGAGTGATGAGAGAAATTAAGAAGTCTGACCACGCTACCACGAGGCATTCAACGCAAAATAGTTCATTTCGGCTGAGCCAGTCAATTATCTGATCATGATAACAATGAGTGCTGATACCGACCTTAAACTAAACTCGGCTACAAGCTCGAACACGTTGTGTTAAAACAATTTTCTCAACGTCACTAATTTACCTGTCTGTATTTGCGACTTCCTCATCAGTGTTGTAATGAGCAAACTAATTTTGGTTGTTGCAAGCCACCCCTGACATAGGGGAGGCGGACAGGGAAAGTGTTCCAACATAGGTGTCATGATCAGAAACCATAGATACTCTTACAGGGCTAATTACACATAGGATTTGAATCAAACTAATTAAGCATGAAACGTTTACAGTCATGTGTACCACGCAAGATGGGAAAAACCACTAGAAGAACATTCTTTAGATGCGGCCAAAAAGTGGAAAGGCATTCGACATCTAGTCAAGTGGTACTGGTCGAGGAAAAGGTACAAAACAATATAACCAGCCTCTCCAAACTAAAAAAAACTAAAATTATAAAGGCATTGAAGAAGAATCGGGTGATCGACATGTTTTTCGTTTCTACGTCACTTAGTCGTCAGAAATTACCGATCATTCCATAATTTAAACGTCTCGATGTTTAACTTGCTAATGAATCTATTTCTATAACAGGAAAACTGAACTTCTCTCTTTACTTTTTTTAAATTTCAGTTTGTCTCTTCCCGACGCTCATCGCTGTTGTAACCTTCTTTTTTCGCACGATTTTCGTCAAATCTGCACCCAAAGGTATATTGCCCTTTAATGCACTGCCACACAGATGCTTTGAGTTTCGTGTTGCTACTTAAATTTGAATAAACATTAAGCTGACCCTGGCGTCTAACGTTTTTAAAAACGGAAAAGGATATGATAACGTCAAAATTATTTTTATTTTAGCTCCCTCAATTTCGCCGATCGTCACCTTAAACCCGCGAAAACTAATTTGCCTGAAGGAAAAGCAAAGGCATAATTGGATTGTCCGGGTATGATCGTCCGGGTGAGTGTAGCCCTGAAAAGGACTTTTGGTGATAACAGTGCCTGACGACCCGAAAACCTTTGCGGACGACGAGGAAGTCATTATCAGTTATCAGACTTCCGCAAAGGTTGTCAAAACGTCAGTCATTGTGATCAACAATCCTTTTCAGGACTACACTCATTCGGACGATCACAGACAATCTACAGTTTTGAAGGTTTCCATTGTGCTGGGTTACCGTGATAGTACGACCAATGCCAATACTCTAAAAATTGTCAATAAGGCAGTTTGTGTGAGCATCCTTTCTTAACAAAAACATTACTTTGTACCTGGCTGAGAGGCATTGAGCAGCTCAATAGCGTCTTTTGCAATTAAATGGGGAAAGGTGCATTTCATCTGGCAGAAGTACTTACCAAAATCTTCATCTGTCACATTGGAAATTTCCACAATAACCTCAGCTTGCAGTAACCGCCCCTTGCACTCGTCCTTTGTTTGTTCCTTTATAACATACATTGTGCTGTTTTGCAGAGTGCGCTTTCCATGGTGCCATGTTAATGATGGAGCAAACAAACAAGCTGCCTTCGAAAGCGCTGAGCATCTTAGACTTGCGTTGCAGAATTCTACGGGGGAAACATCTTTTTGTGCTGCTCTTATAATGTCCCTTTGGGCCTGTGAGAAAAATAAATTCAACTCTTTCTGAGACGATCTCAGTAAAACCCATTATTGTTTTCGACATGAGGTGCGTTCTGCGAAACAAAACTAACGGAAAACATTGATTGCTGAAAGGAAGTATTTTGGGTGAATAATTCGCCGCACCGTTGTCACTCCAAGAAGTTTGTGATGAGTTTTTTTGACATAGCTTCGGCACAACGTTTTGATAAAAAAATGAATTCTCCTCAACAGTTTCCATTTTTTTCTTTTTTTGCCAGAAGTTAAAAGAATAATAAGGTTGAAAAATGTATGTGCACGTGTGTGAAATTTTCACGCTTTTGTGTATAAGTTGGAAAAAAAAAAAGCCAAATCCTTTAACGTTCCAATTCGTTGAAACCGTGTAAACACCTTAAGACCGCCAGGATCGCCCCCAAACACCTGTTTCAATTCATTTATTTACGTAATATATTATTCATTTAATATTTATTCAGAGGCATCTAATAAATATTTTATAATTAGAGAGCTATAATTTTGCGATCATAATGTGGGAATAATTTAGCGTGGGTTTTGTTTTCAAGAAAAATTGAAAAACTTTCTTAACATGTAAATATGTAAATATGCAAGTGACTAATTAATTTATTTGTTATTGTGAAGGTCCTTTTAACTTCTTTTAGGGAGACGTTATAGGGCCGACCACGTGTTTTCCTTTTTGAGACGTTCTTACTTTAACGTTTTATTTGCTTGTTTTAACATCTTCAATAAACATGCATGTAAAGGAAATGTAAAATATTTTTCCCTTGGACTCAATAACACAAAAGCTGAGTGATGACCACACTACCACGAAACAGTCAACGCGAAATAGTTCATTTAGGCTGAGTCAGTCAATTATCTGATAACAATGAGTGCTGATACCGACCTTAGGCTGCAATTTCGAACACATTGCGTTGGAACAATTTTCTCAACGTCACAATTCACCTGTCTGTACTAGCGGTTTCCTCATTGTCGTTGAAATGAGTAAACCAATTTTCGTTGCTGCAAGTTACTGCTATCAACACTGGGGAGGCGGACAGGGAAAGTGTTCTAACAAATGTGTCAGAAATTGTAGATACTCTTACAGGACTAATTACACACCGGAGGTGAATCAAACTAATAAAACATGAAAAAGTTTAGAGTTATACCACGCAAGATGGTAAAAACATTTTAAAAAAACACTCTTTAGATGCGGCCAAAATGAGGAAACGTATTCCCCATCTAATGCAGTGACAATGGTCGAGGAAAAGGTGCAAAAAAGAAGACATAACCAGCCTTTCCAAAAAAAACAAACTGACATGTTTTTCGCCTCTACGTCACTTAATCGCGTCAGATATCACATTATTTCCATCGGAAACTCGGTGTTTAGACATTTGACTCTATGGTTAGCTTTCTAATGAATCTATTTCTTTAACAGGAAAACTGAACTCTCCCGTTTTATTTTGGCTTTTGTGCCCAAGACGCTGATCGCTGTTTTAACTTTCTTTTTTCGCACAATTTCCGCCAAAGCTGCAAAGGTATATTGCCCTTTAATGTAATGTCAGAGAAATGCTTTCGCGTTGCTAAGTTTGAATTAACACTGACCCTGGCGTCCAACGCTCAAACGGAAAAGGATATAATACCTTCATAGTTATTTTTATTTTCGCTATAGTTTATTTTATCAATTTCGCCGATCGTTATACGTTACCTTAAACCCGCAAAATAATTCACATGACGGAAAAGTAAGGGCATAAGCCGAATTGTCCATGATCGTCCAGGAGAGTGTAGTCCCGAAAAGGATTGCTAGTGCCGAGTGACTGACGATTCGACAACCTGAGCTGAAGACGAGGAAGTCATGATCAGTTATCGAACTTCGACTTCCGCACAGGTTGTCGAAACGTCAGCCATTGTCACAAACAGTCCTTCTCAGGCCTACACTCACCCAGACGAGCATAAACAATCTACAAATGGCATGACTCCTGGATTCAAGCCGTTTACAATGAAAAGTAAAAGCATTACTCACAATCTAGGTGGCTAACTTATTGCGTGTGTTATTAGTATATGTAATCGCATGAGGCCGAGTGAATTAAGGATAAATTTTCACGCGTATTTTCAAAGTTTTCACACAATTGCCCGAGTCGCGCAGCGACGACGGCATTTTGTCAAAAACTTTGAAAATACAAGTGAAATTTATCCTTAATTCTACGAGGACTCAATGCGATTACTTGTTTATAACAGAGAGGGCCAAATTTTCGGAACACTCCATGCACGTTGAAACACAATCAGCCGGCCCTCAGAATAATTATAAAAGTATCCGCTCGTAAACAATTCACCAAACAAGCATTTTAACTGTCGCTCAGCGCACAGAACAAGAAATACTGACAAGTATGTACATCTTAAGAGATAAATACAACTCTAGTTCATTGACAAAACACACAACTCAATTAACTAAGTAGATTTTATTCACCTGAGTTGCGAAGCTTCCTCGCTGTAAAAACTATCGATCACGTCGCTGTAAGTTTTCAGTAGTTTTAAAACAAATAACAATTTGCTGTTTCCCGTAACACATATAGGTTTGCTTACAATTCAGCTGAAACATGATGAGAACCAAACTTTTGGTTAGACCATTCACCACCCTTACAAGTGACTGTACACTGCTGAATAGAAGTGCAGTTGACACTGTGAAGTACTAAGGAAACAAGACAAGTGTGAAGGGAATTATCATCCACAATCCAATATACTGTATAAACCATGTGACAAAAATGCCTATCAGACAAAAGAAAACACGTGCACTCTACCTTAAGCTCCCCTCCCCCCCCCCCCCTTCCCGCCTCAACCAACTCCCTAAATCCCATTTCATGTCATCTCAAACTGTTTGGGACACCTAAAAATACTGGGGAGGTGAGACAGGGGTGGGGTAACCTACGATGAACAGGAGTCCTGTCGAGGGGAGGAGAAGAGTACATGTATGTAAGACTTCAAAGTCGCTCAGGGGTCGATATTTTCTCAAAATTCCCTAGTAGGTGCAAGAACTGTTCTCCAACAAAGACTTAATTTTATTGATTTGGAAAGCAACATTCAGAACCGATTCATAACACACATTGGCAAATTTATACCTACCAGTAATAATTACCACCAGGTGATGAAACTTAATGGATTTGAAAAAAACTTATTGAGCCTAATAAGTTGTCATGGTGTTTGAGAAATGGACCTCTGGAAAGACAAGAAACTTATGGCATAATATGGCATGAGAATCTAACGGCTGCCAGATCTACAAGATTGGAAAACATATAGGAAAATGTTAGTCTTACCACAAGATTCACATTCCACACTGAGCGCATGCTGTAGTCTGTGTTTGGAACAGCAGACCTCAACTTTCTCCAGCCAAGAATGTGTCCAACACCATTAAAAATTGAAAACAAAACTGAAGCAGGCTCTTGAATTCCAAGAAATCTTACAAATGGCCACTGCAACAACCAAAAGTTTTTCAATTAAAAATAATGATTTAGACTTGGAATTAGATCATAATTTGGCTGTAGTATCCATCCCATCCAGTCAGTTTATGCTCTGGCTACAGAACCCAGGTCATTTATAGCCCTGGCATTTGTGAGCAACTAGACTTATAGAATACCTATAGCACTGGAATAGTACTATAAGTAGGTGAAATATCATCGTCTGGACTGTGAGTGTAGTGTTTCCGCAACCTAAGCAGAAGTCATCATCAGGGGTTGTCGCTCTGGTTGTTAAAACACAGCCAATATCATCACAAACAGTCCTTCTCAGAACTACATTTACCCAAATGATTTTACTTCACCAACGTATGACATGACTCCTGGGTTCAAACCATGTCCAGTACTAGAATAGTACCGTTGTTGATCCAAACTTACCTTGCCATAAAATTGTTTGATTGGTTTACTATATTTCACGTCATCCGCAGTAACATTGTGCATGCACTGGTACTTGCATTCGTCAGTGCAATCCCACCAAAAGATTGCCAGGTAAAGAGGCAGCTTGCCGGGGTATTCATCAAGATTGCATCCTCGTTTGCATTCCTTTACACACATGCGGAAAGTGTAACTCCTGTCTCCTAATGACCCTTTTGCAGGGTGCCATGAGAGAATGATAAAGATAAAAATGCTCTGCAGGTACATGACGCTACCCCTAAAAGCATAGATAAAATGTGGGTGTTACCAAAGATTAAGTTCTATAAAAAATATGTTCCAGATATATATACAGACATCGCAGGTAACTAGAAAACAGCTGGCTATTCAGCCATGTGAAGGTATGTTGCAATGCATACTGCTAAATTTCTGAATCACCCAGCAATCTTTGGGTTTGAAGAATTATGCCATTACACATACAGCTCCTAGACAACCGATAACATGAGAGTGTTTATTTACTATTAAACTTAGATAAAAATCTCTGAGGAAAGATGAATAAATTTATTACATGTATTTGCAGCATTTTCTAGTGCAACTTCTCCACTATTCGAATAATAGCTGATTGCCAAGTAGTAAACAACCAATAATTATTAGTATGGGTGATTGCACTTATTCAAAGGGTGTCTACATAATACACCAAGATATGCAAACTTGCTCAAACAAGTTACCGGTACTCATAGTAATGCAGGGTTCAATTCTACCTGTTACCATCCCCCCCGGGTGCACCCTCGGGGATTTGCAATTTTTTTCTTTCTTGGCAGTCTATTCCCCACCCCCGAGCAGGCAGAAAGAGACAATTCCCCACCCCCAGGACTCCTCATCGACCACAAATACGTTGTTTTGTGTTCAAAATATAGGTAACCATATTGATTTCTGTACAAAAGCAAAAGCAGACGTTCTGACAAGAACTTAAACGCTTTTCTAGAGTATACTGAACGAAGGATACTACATGAATAGTATAAAAAATCATGAACACTACACTGAAAGGGAAAACTGAAGAAAAAAGACTATTCCCCGCACTGAATATGGTCAGAGGTCCAGTGAACAAATTGACGGCAGCATTTTAAAGGAGTTTTTCTTGTAGCTTGTTTCACAAGAACACTGGACTGAGATCTCCGTTTAATATAAAGCTGTGCATCTGTTTTTATATAAAGTCTATTTAAGTCATCTTATTATACAGGCTGTATGTATAAATTTGCTGATTGAAGAAATATTTCTAGGTTTGTGGCGAACGCAATCCATTCGAGTACGCATCAAACGGACATTCGTTTAACAATTTATATAATAAACGTGCCTTCAAATACAGATTTTAGTTTTGAGAGATTATTCTTCTCCAACCAGTCTGCTACAAATTCTAGAGATTTTCCCTGAAAACAGGCAGTCTTCTCTACGCGGTCCAGCACCATTGTGTCAACTGAGAAGTGAAGTTTGATTTGCCCCACCCCCTACCCCCAGGACAAGACTGCTTCAAACAATTTACCACCCCCGGGCCTGAAGGGCTGGACTTGTCCCGGGGGTTGCCGGGGGAGGGGGGGGGCAGGGATGGTAACAGGTAGAATTGAACCATGCATAATGGCTTATACAAGGAACTTGCTTGTTCAAAATTTGCCTTTGATGAAGCAGGTATGCGGACCAGTTTCAAAAGCTCTGATTATCTCTACACTAAATAAAGATCTTTAAGGCTAGAACCGACTTCTATCTTGTGTTTCGTTACCGTTGTTTCAAACGAATGGCTAAAATCATAGTTAAGCAAGTTTATTTGTATAAACTTTAGGTTGCGTTATTCGCGTGACCAGTCATGCGTGACTGACCACGAATGCAAATATCACGAAAGGACTTGAATACTATATAATTATTTAAGGCAAGACCATCTAAGGCAGAATTGCAAAGTTGAATCTGCGAGCTGCAAACTAGGGAAAGATTTCCGCACAGCCCCATACTTCATTATGCATGCAGAATAAATTAAGTATGCATGCGCTCTATTGTTTTTTAAGACAATGGCCCTTTGAATATATACATTGATAATTACTACTTACTTTTTCAATAAAAATGGATTTAGTTGCGTCTGCCTTTTTTTCTCTCTTCTCTCACTTCTTCTTTTCCGTTCCTCCTCTTTTCTTCTATTTTTCTCTCACCCAGTCCCTTACCAGTTTTTTTTCTTCTTTTTTCCTTTGGATTTACCCTCGGCTTGCCTCGAACTCTCACTCTTCATCTTACCTTTGGATTAACTGTCCATCTACTATACCACTACACCACGATGATTTGTTGACACTTTCCCGGCGATAAATTATTTTTATGTTTAGCTACCAATCAACATTATTAAAATTCAACGAAATTTACATTTGAATTACTTCTATTACAAAGACACCTCACCTTTTAGACTTACTGCACAAAAAAATGATTTATTTTTGTCCATCCTTTGGTTCTCAGTTGAACAAAAAGGCCACGCATTTCACTCTTCTGCTCGATCCAGTCTTCGGCGGCCGTGAAACGGAGGCTTGCTTCCTTGTTCTGGTAGAGCGCAGTGATAAAGATACACTTTTTTGCCCATCATACGCGCACACATCCTGCCAGGAACACGCGTGATGAGCGCCAAGTGGAAAGCTTATGATTACCTACAAAACGAGGGCTATATTCATCTCACAGTGAACTAGTACAGCTTGAACTTCGCAGACTTAGGGTCCGAGGTTTGCCCCGCACAGGAACGTCCAAAGAACTCTACGAAAGCCACCTACAGGAGTGGATGTAGCATCAGCATTATAACAAGGGTCCTTTTGGCAACATTATCAAGCCTATCGTCGACCTTTTTGAGGTCCGCAAGGTACGCATAAATGGTTCAGTTCCCGGAGTACCACTTTATGCACCGTTCGTAATTCGGCCACGCTACATTTCAACAGGGAAAGCAAGAATAAAATACGAAAAATTCCTGCTTCACAAGCATTGTCTCCATGTTAACAAGGAAAGCAAAAATAAAGAAATAAGTAAATAAAATAAAAAATAAACGACACAGGACACAAGAAGGGTAAGAAAACCTTTTATTTTTAAAATGTTATCTGCTTTACGTCAACAAAATACGCGCTGTCCATAACCTCATTTATGGCTAACCTTACGACTTAAATCCGCATCTTTTCTAACAATTTACACTCGAGACAGATTTAAAAACACGGGAAAAGTGCACAAATTTTTAAAAAATTGCTCGATTTTCGGTATTTTTGACCCGAAATCCGTAAATTTTGTCTAAGCCCATATGGACTTAGAAAAATAATATAAACTTTGTTAAACAAAAGGAGTCATTAGAAATGCGCATTAGAAATACGCGCTATTGTTTTCTTTAAACAAAGTGCTGTATGCATAATGAAGTATGGGGCTGTGCGGAAATCTTGCCCAAACTAGAGCTCTGGATAGATACCTCGCATGCCCAAAAAAATAAAGTTGAATTGTGGCGGGAATCCGTGTGTAACACAACGCGGTTAGCTTCTGACTATAAAACTTTTGATAAAAGGTGCATCATTTCTGTTCATTTAGTCTACCCTATTTTGACTATTTTTTTTAATTTTAATAGGACATAAAATTCTAATGGAAGAACCAATGCTTGGATGGGAACAGTGCTGGCGGCTAGTGGAGAACAAGCTTTTTTGAAGCTTACCTCATATTTTCCTTGTTTTGTCACAGACTGTGCGACGAACCTTTTCCCGATCAGAGTATAGGGGATCTTGCAATCAAGACTTAAGCGATAGAAGAATTAGATCGCTCGTTGGATAAAACGTTTCATTCAGCAATGGAAGAATCCCAACGACTAAATTAAAGGAACAAGTAATCGATCAAACAGGAAAGGAAAGATTTCACTTCTTCTTGCCTCGAGAAGGCACTGGGAACCAAATGCAACCTCGACCCAGTCTCACAGCTCTCTCGTCCTTTCTGACGGGAACGCCTGGCATTTTTCTGGTTTTGACCCTGTACGAAGCTTGGCGTATGAGGCGAAGATTTGCGATGGATTTGTTTCAACTTTAAATGCATGGCTTGTACGTGGAGCGCACAGAGATTAGCCTGCTTTTGGTCATATTCACAAAATTTGTTAAAGAGAAGGAAACCTTCTTTTTGCTCAAGGTTAGTCAGTGCCGTGAGTGAGTGACCGTGAGTTTGTGCCAGTCTGGCCCCAGTTGCTCAAAAGTTGGATAGCGCTATCAACCGGATAGATCACTATCCAGTGGATAAGTGTTAAGGAAACCAATTGCGTTATCCAACGGATAGAGATTTATCCGGTGGATAGTGCTATCGAACTTTTGAACAACTGTGGCCTGATCGATGGGGCTGCTACATACTTCTGTACGCCTCCTGTAAATTTGAGTCCTGCTGAGATACTGAGACCTTATGCTTGAATCTCGAGACATCACTGACAAAGAATACTGAGTTGAGAAAGTAAAAAAAGTTCCATTCACAAAAAAGCTTTTCTCAATATGAGATGTGCTGTAAGTGCTATAAAAACTACTCTGGGCTGTCTGCGTGGACGTTTCCTTGTTGTTGTTGTTGTTGTTGTTTGAACAGTGTTTCTGACTTGAGTGATTTGAAGATTTCTGAAACTCTGATGTCCAAACATTGGAATCATGGGAAAGTTCCTGTTAAGGCCGAGAATCCCAGACTCTCCTGGTTTTTAAATATATGGCAATTTCAAGATTGATAAAATTTGCCACAGTGATTCAGGTTTAGTTTTGACAGTCAGCAGACCATATAAAAACCTATAATCTGGATTTCTCTTGTCTTTCAGGGTTAGCATATTCGCATCCATGTCAGCCAATTTTAAATGGTTCTGGTCCTATTAGCAGTACACACCTTGAAAGGACAGAGAACTTAACAAGACTTGAGGTGATGACTTGAGTATGAAAGTCTTAGCTAAAATTTTTGCCTTTATATACAAGAGACCCCTGTTATTTCTTCAAAGGAAACAGAAAATTGCTCAAGATGGCAGGTGTTTAAGATAGCAAGAGTGGTGTCAAATTGCATATTTTTTTGCAAAAATTTAGGCTACGTGTGCGCAGCTGAAAGCCCTTTTGAGCTTCCTTAAATTACAAGGCAACCAAAAGATTTTTTAATTCAAAATCATAGAGAAAGGCTTACTAAACTATCAAGGTTTGTTTGTGATTGGATAGAGAGAAGTAGACGAAGCTTTTTGTGGGTAAATTTAGAAAAGATGACTCCAGAGGTTTATGCAGATAAACTAGCTGCCTCCACGATTTGGAATGAATAGTTCTGGTTCCATGTCTGATGAGGTTGTTGGTATATTTGTGGAACATGACTCATCAAAAAAGTCAGTTGCATTGATTTTTATTTGTTTTATAATTGAAATTATAATACTTTTATTTGTGTATTTTTCCCTTGCCAGATTGTAGCTGACGCAACTGTGACTGAAATCAGTCAGCTGTCAGAAACAGTGAAAGGGCTGTGCTTGAAAGTCGAGGATGATAGATTCACTTTCAAAGCAGGACAATGGTAATCATCTGTTTAACAATGACATTTGGAGGGTTATTTTGATACAGTATTTTAGATAGTAGACTCAAGAAACAACAAACAACTTGTGTAGAAGTTGACAGGGTCATTTTGGTGCACTAACAGCCAGAGCACTTCATATCATTGAAAGTTTATTTAGAGATGAATGGAGTAATAATTACTCCATTGGATGTGTAATTGGTCAAATAACAAGGGCAGCCAATGCAGGGAAAAGGTTGAGTGGTTTGAATCATCCTTCCCCTGTAGAAGGTGCAAAATTTGGGAAATGTTTCAACTTTTGACATTTAATGTGTGTTTTCTTTTCATTTCAGGGTTGACTTTTTTATTCTTGGTGTGCCAACTGTTGGTGGATTTTCCATTTGCTCCAGTCCTAGAGAACTTGAAGACAAAAGCACAATAGAGCTTGCTGTTAAATATGCTGATCATCCACCTGCAATGTGGGTCCACACTAAGGTTTGTGTTGTGAGTGAAATATGTTATCTCACTATTTGCGTGTAGCAAGTGATGATGTCATGTCACCAGTTGTGTTTTCTCAGTTGGTTTCTCAGGTGTAGAGTCAATAAAGAAATTTATCACCAAGGATCAGTAAGATGTCTTGATGTGTAGACAAATTCTCCTTACTAGTTCCATAAGAAATGTATGGAGAGTATATGCATTTTTATATCAGGGGTTAATTACATGCATCCTACCAAAATGCTACGGGCAAACCCTGATTGTGCTACAGTATCTGCACACCATTATTGCTCTATTTCTTTAACAACTGGTTCCAGAGGCCTGTTGAAGTAAGTGGTCAAGCGTGCAAATAAACTGCACTGGTTTTGCTTCTTGTGGTTTGTGGCCTTACTAGCCAGGGCTTTGCCACTTTTGGCCTTTCTCTTGTTCATTAAAAAAAACCTCCCTAGCATCGAGGATTTTCAGTAGCAGTCATCAAGTGGCAAAGTTTAGTGTCTGACTTACATGTAGACTGTGAGTAGTCTCTAGTTTTGACGATGGCGAT
Source organism: Siderastrea radians (assembly GCA_964017195.1). Classification (NCBI taxonomy): domain Eukaryota; kingdom Metazoa; phylum Cnidaria; class Anthozoa; order Scleractinia; family Rhizangiidae; genus Siderastrea; species Siderastrea radians. The sequence continues at coordinate 14,663,511 of OZ024893.1, forward strand.
TGTGGGGCGGGCGAAATACACACACACGTGCGCGTGTGAAATTTCGCGGCAACGCGACGCGAAGGGAGCGGCGAAAATTTCGGCGCTCCCTTCGCGTCGCGTTGCCTCGAAATTTCGCACACGCGTGCGTGTGTGTATTTCGCCCGCCCCACAAACGCCATTGCCAAAATTAGAGACTACTTGCAGTCTTTGTCTGACTATGTCTAGCCATTAAATTCATCTGAATTTATTGCTTAACATTTCAATAGGTACTGAATGGCATAACTGACATCTACCCATTTTACAGTCTGTGAGCTGTTGTTATTTTTGTTAAGGATAGTAGGGCATGCTTGCAGTCTATTAAAAAAATACTGATTTTACCAACATTGTTTTGTATTGTTCATCACAGTGCAGTATTGGTAGCAAGGTTGAAATGAGGGCTGGAGGAAACTTTTACTTTGATCCAAAGCCTGGTGATCTTTGTCCAGACCTGCTTCTCATTGCTGGTGGTGTTGGTATTAATCCTCTGTATTCCATTGTACGACATGTTGCTGATATCTCCAGTGATCCAGAGCACAAATATACTGGAAAGACAACACTGCTATTCAGTGCAAAGAATGCAGATGAACTGCTTTTCAAGGTACAAAATGAAAAATCAACTCAGAAGTGAAGCATGTCTTGTGGAAATACTTTCTGCAAACTAAATACATGTACTAAATCTGATTTACACAAATGTTTCTAAGGCTGTTTTTGAAAATTTGAGTGTTTTTTAAATGATTTTGTCTACTAGTAAGCAAATGTACTACAGGTAGTTACTGTAATCCAATAGTTTTAGTGCTTGTGTCACAGTGTATTTCTTGCATTGTTTCCATCTTTGACCCAGTTGTACTCGTTTTAATAGTTCTTTAATAACTGGTAGGCTTGATTTGTTCTGGCAGAATTTGGCAGTAGTTAAAGCTTATTCCTGAAATTCATCTTGTTCTTTTCTTGTTTTCTGTTACAGGAATCCCTTGTGGAGATTTCAAACAGATGTCCCTCTATACTCTGCAAGTTTTTCACCACAGAACGAGAAAACGACAATCACAGAATATCAGCAAGCCGTGTACAAAGTATGTCAAGAACACTGAGTCAAATCTTTCCCATTAGCAATCGCCTTTTATAATTAATGTATGCAAAAAATACAAAAAATTCTCCTGGAATTGGCAACTTCCACAGTTAAACGACGTTTTGGCAAGAACGTCATGCTAGCCCACATATAAGGCACTAATAACATTACAATCCTATATGAATATATTCACCAACTGATTAACACACCTACCTCCACTAACACACACTTTCCTCCACTTGTACTTACTTTCCTTTATTTGTACTCTCTTTCCTTCATTTGTACTTACTTCCCTTCACTTGTACTCACTTACCTTCACATTAGTGCCTTATATGTGGGCTAGCATGACGTTCTTGCCCTAGTTGTGGGCTACCATGACGTTCTGGCCGACCTTTTAATGAAATGATACGGTGTGACCACTCAAATGAACCTACTGAGCAGTACTTTCGCGTGGGGCTGTTTGTTATGCTGTACAAGGTGGTTCTAACTTTTGAGCCTGTGAACAAAATCCTAAAGCGTGACCATTTAAATGAAAGCTATTGAGCAGTACTTTCCTGTGGTGCTGTTTGTTATGCTATACAAGGTGGTTCTAACTTTTAAACCTGTGAACGAAATCCTAAAGCGTGACCATTCAAATGAAAGCTACAGAGCAGTACTTTCCTGTGGTACTGTTTATTATGCTGTACAAGGTGGTTCTAACTTTTGAGCCTGTGAACGAAATCCTAAAGCGTGACCATTTAAATGAAAGCTACAGAGCAGTACTTTCCTGTGGTACTGTTTATTATGCTGTACAAGGTGGTTCTAACTTTTGAGACTGTGAACGAAATCCTAAAGTGTGACCATTCAAATGAAAGCTATTGAGCAGTACTTTCCTGTGGCACTGCTGTTTATTATGCTGTACAAGGTGCTTCTAACATTTGAGTCTGTGGATGAAATCCTGAAGTGTGACCATTCAAATGAGGGCTACTGAGCAGTATTTTCCTGTAGTGCTGTTTGTTTTGCCATATTTTACAGAATAAAATGTGGGATTTTCTTGAATAATGTTATCTTAGGCACTTTTTGGAGTGGAGAGGGTGTGCTTTTACTATACTGTCTTGTCTTTAGTCACCCTCAGTTGCCTTATCTCTGCTGATTACGCAAATCTAGTGATTTTTCTTTCTATCTCGTTTTGGGTAGAACCCGAGGTATTTTAGATTGCATCTCTGTAGATCAAAGGTATTTGTCCATTAGTATCCAGTGACCTCCATTAATGTTCGCAGAGCTATTGCGCCTCCCTGTTGCTGACCAGTGGAGAAGAAGATAGATATAGGTGGGACAGATGAACAATCTTAATCTTGCAAGATAGTTTCGAAAAGTCGCACGTGTACACAATCTCGTACTTCAGTCCGACATGAAGATCCTAGCATTATAGTCGGTGCTCCTTGGACAGTATTCCTACGTGTATCTTACCACGTTTTCCTTATGTTATTGTCAGGTCAGAATGGTCGTATAACCGAATCAGGTCTTCAAGAAGCCATATCTTCCCTAGACAGGAGTCAGTTAACTTGTTATATCTGCGGCCCCCCTCCTATGATTCAACATGTGTCGGACATTCTGCGCAAGCTGAATATTGATGAGAACAGAATACACTTTGAAAAATGGTGGTAGCGATAAGCTGTCGCATTTATTGAATGGATTAATTTAAAGAGGTGATTCTTTACATACATTCAAACAAGATTTTATGCTTTGAAAAAGTTAAACACGATGTTTTAGAGGGTCTTTGGGGTTCTGACAAATTTGAAATACAGACGCTCGGAAATGCTGGATTAAAAACGCTAGAGTGACATTCTACTTTTTCATATAAATTTTTTGCTTATGAGCCATTATTGCAGATAATTTCAAATATTTCAACCACAGTGGCACCTTAATCATTAATCATTAATCATTTCGGTTGGGCATGTGGCCTCGCCTTGAAAAAGAGGCTAAAGTCAGATACTTTAAAATTTGTCTTTCTTCATCTGAAAATGTTAAAAAAAAATTAAGGTGTAATTAAGGTTGTTTCCTGAGTCAAAGTTTTATTGGAAGACAGCTTCAAAAAACAATCACTTTTTCTCTCATACTCCCTTTAAATATATTTTTATGAAGTTAACTTCTCTCAAATTGATGACATAAACCTTCAGGTGTGACGACTTAAATAAAAGCTACTGAACCGTAATTTCTGTTATGCGTGCGATTTGATTGTAAGCATTTTGCAAGATGAAAATTGAAAGGGCTAAATTAAAACAGGGAACGTGAGCGTAAAAGCCAGATATCTGGCCTTGTTCCTGAGGAAGTTACTGTCAGCGAAACACAAACAGGTGTGAAAGCCTGGCCTGATAAGATCATAGTCAAGTTCCAAGATACCAACGTGCGCGAAGACGCGCGAGTGTCGGCTGTCGCGTGGAAGCGGTACGCCTGTGTGGTGAGCCTTTCCCGAAGCAGCTGCCGCCTTTCTTGTGCGTTTGCATGTATTTCTTGCTTGTTTCTCGACTGTTCCTGAGCAGAAGAAGGGAACTGATTGTACTCGCGTAGTCTATTTCCCAGCATCAGTTCTTTCGTTTTGCTCAAATGTACAGAAAATTTCTACCCTGATCCCAGAGGTGTTTCGTTCTTCTTCTCAAACGAACTTGTGCTGAGAAGTTTTTCTCCCGCTTGGCAGCTCGTCGTCGCCGCTTCCCAGCTCAAGTTCCGTTTGAGAAGAAGACAGAAAAACCTCTGAGCCGAGAGGCCCATATCTCGAAAATCCCGATAACTCACCGGGTCCGACAACTATTTTTTTGTGCATAATATTAGTCATCGAAGAGGCAACGGATAGGATTTTTATTAATTTTGAAATGTAAATTTTGAAGTTTTTATTATTTAATGCATCAGTCAATTCCAGCTGCGCCCATCCCCCCCCCGGGCAATTGCGGGGCATTTGCGTGCCTTGTCAGCCCCGGGGGTGGGGCATTAGCAAAGTTGGCACGGCCCGGGGGTCGGGCATTTGCCTACCCCCGGGCTTTTGACACACATGTGGTTTCCGACTCGAAATCCATACATGAAGGATTTTATCGCAAAGGACCAGCAGTTCGTCGTAGATTGGATCGTCTGCCAAGGACTAGACAAACTTGTGGAGGTTTTCTCGATTTTATGCATTTCTTCATTGCTTATCAAGGCACAACTATCACTTAATATAGCGAGATCGGGAACGATCAACGTAAATCGACGTACGCATTCTTCTTAAGGATTTAAAAAAAATTTAGTCGCGATGATTCTTAAATTCTAAACATGTGTATAGAGATCGTCGTTTTATACTTTTGCATATTATTAAAATATTCCAACAGATGACGTTACAACAGACTTTCCTAATGTCAAGATTTTTGTTTACTAGCGAACTGTTTAAAACAAACTATCATGTAGTATTGTTGTCTGTGAAGTATTAAAATATCATCACTTGGCATTTATGCTAACTTTATTAACATCGGATAGTGCCGTTACAAACAATAGAAGACGGAGAGGTAGGCCTACAGAAATGAAAAATCACACATAAAAATGCTGAAAGTGGTATTATTGTGCAATGAATGAAAACTGCTGCAGTGTTGATTGGGGACGTACGATCCGGGGGGCGGGGCATTTGCCCTCTTCCTTCGTCCACACCGCGGGGCATTTGGCAGCTAAAGTGTCCCCACCCCCGGGAATTTGCCATCCGAGAGAAAAAAAATGCTAATGCCCGGGGTTTAGCCCGGGGGGGGCCTGGGCGCAGCTGGAATTGACTGATGCATTAATGGAACACATCGGTAACAGCTTCCGCGAGTAATTATCACCAATCGATACAAAACAGACCTGGACAAAATATTTCCGGCCCCGGTAAGTCATCGGGATTTTCGAGAAACAGGTCCCAAGGGCTAGATTTACGACCCCCCCCCCCCCCAAGTATTGTTTCTTATCAATAGCCTATTGCTGGAATAACAATAGGCTATTGACGAAAAACAACACTTAAAACGCATCTCAAATTTGGAGGGCCTCGTGAATGTCACCCCAGGGTAGTGAAGTTTAACCACCGATTAGGCTCGTTTTCGTTTCATTCAGTTGGTAAACCATTCCCACGGTTAGCGCGAAACGAAGAAAAGAGCAACCCAGGAGTTGCTAAAGTTCGGCCTGCCCACGGGTCAGAGAGATATTCTAGAATTCTGAAAATACTGCTTAATTTGAGGATAAAATTTTCACTGCAAAAATTTTTCGCGACCTTTGGTGAAAAATCACCCACGAAACTGAGAAAAGTCCAAGTTTTTTCCACTCAGTCCAAAAAACTGTTGAATGTTTCATACCGTTAGTGACACGGGTAATAACTTAGGTACCTAGATTGTGAGTAATGCCGTTACTTTTCATTGTAAACGGTTTGAATCCAGGAGTCGTGTCATAAGTAGATTGTTTATGCTCGTCTGGGTGAGTGTAGGCCTGAGAAGGACTGTTTGTGACAATGACTGACGTTTCGACAACCTGTGCGGCAGTCAAAGTTAGATAACTGATCATGACTTCCTCGTCTTCAGCTCAGGTTGTCGAATCGTCAGTCACTCGGCACCATCAAACCTTTTCAGGACTACACTCACTTGGACGATCATGGAAAATTTGGCTTATGCCCTTAGTTTTCCTTCATGTGAATTATTTCGCGGGTTTGACGTAACGATCGGCGAAATTGATAAAAATAAACCATTGATAGCGAAAATAAAAATAACTATGAAGGTATTATACCCTTTTCTGTTTAAGTGTTGGACACCAGGGTCAGTGTTAATTCAAACTTAGCAACACGAAAGCATTTCTCTGGCATTACATTAAAGGGCAATATACCTTTGCAGCTTTGGCGGAAATTGTGCGAAAAAAGAAGGTTAAAACAGCGATTAGCGTCTTGGGCACAAAAGCCAAAATAAAACGGGAGAGTTCAGTTTTCCTGTTAAAGAAATAGATTCATTAGAAAGCTAAGCATACAGTCAAATGTCTAAACACCGAGTTTCCGATGGAAATAATGTGATATCTGACGCGACTAAGTGACGTAGAGACGAAAAACATAGCCTGCGTAGCAAGCGTTTCCGTAAGAATTTCGCTGTTTTGCCCTCGCCCAAATTTTCGCGCCGCCAAAAAGCGAAAAATGCCTCGAACGTGCGGGAAACCTCACCGAAATGCTTGCTACGCAGGCTACGAAAAACATATCACTTTTTTTTTATTTTGGAAAGGCTGGTTATGTTTTCTTTTTTGCACCTTTTCCTCGACCATTGTCACTGCATTAGATGGGGAATACGTTTCCTCATTTTGGCCGCATCTAAAGAGTGTTTTTAAGTCTTTTTACCATCTTGCGTGGTGTAACTCTAAACTTTTTCATGTCTTATTAGTTTGATTCTCCTCCTGTGTGTAATTAGCCCTGTAATAGTATCTACAATTTCTGACACATTTGTTAGAACACTTTCCCTGTCGGCCTCCCCAGTGTTGATAACAGTACCTTGCGGCAACGAGAATTGGTTTACTCATTTAAACAACAATGAGGAAGCCGCGAGTACAGACACGTGAATTGTGACGCTGAGAAAACTGTTCCAACGCAATGTGTTCGAAATTGCAGCCTAAGGTCGGTATCAGCACTCATTGTTATCAGATAGTTGACTGACTCAGCCTTAAAGAACTATTTCGCGTTGACTGTCTCATGGTAGTGTGGTCAGAATTTATAATTTCCCTCATCACTCAGCTTTTGTGTTATTGAGTCCAAGTGAAAAATATTTTACATTTCCTTTACATGCATGTTTATTGAAGATGTTAATAAAAGCAAATAAAACGTTAAAGTAAGAACGTCTCAAAAAGGAAAACACGAGGTCAGCCCTATAACGCCTCCCTAAAAGAAGTTAAAAGGACCTTCACAATAACAACTAAATTCACTTGCATATTTACGTATTTACATGTTAAGAAAGTTTTTGAGTGTTTCTTGTTTGAAAACACAACCCACGCTAAATTATTCCTACATTATGATCGCAAAATTATAGCTCTCTAATTATGAAATCAGTATTTATTAGATGCCCCTGAATAAATATTAAATGAATAATAAATTACGTATTAAATGAATGAATTGAAACAGGTGTTTGGGGGCGATCATGGCGGTCTTGAGGTTTTTTACACGGTTTCAACGAATTGAAACACTCATGTCCAATACTGCCGCACTGATACGCACCGTTATTTGCAGTTGACGGTCCGTAAGTTTCGCACGGACCGTCACTCTTGCTTACGGACCTTGATTTGCGGTTGACAGTCCGTATGCTTCGCACGGACCGTCATTCTTGCTTACGGACCGTTATTTGCGGTTGACGGTGCATATACGTTTCGCACAGACCGTCATTCTTACTTACAGTCCGAATCCAGAGCGTGCATCTAATTATCGCGCCAGGGCCAACTGTTGACGGTCCGTACATTTCGCACGGACCGTCATCATTGCTTACGGACCGTCATTTGCGGTTGACGGTCCGTACGTTTCGCACAGACCGTCATCCTTGCTGACAGACTCTCATTTACGATTCACGATCCGTAGGTAGAGGTATAAATAGTCTATACAAGTCTGATTGAGCGTCGTTATTTAAGCGTACGTACGAAGCGAGCGAGATACACCAAAGAGGTCGAAAGAGAAGACGGTAATATGTCTATTACTCGTTCTATAAGCGTTGCGCAAACTAAGAACTGTTATGTCGATTATTCCTTCTATTGAAGCCTTGTGAAACTGTTCAGGGAAAGGCAGACGATAACATGTCTATTACTCGTTTTAGAAGCGTCGCGCAAACTGATAACAGAGTTGTAAAAGCGAACTGTTATGTCCATTACTCCTTCTATTGAAGCCTTGTGAATTATTCCTCGTTATTTAAGCGCCATACGAAGCGAGCATGACACACGAAATAGAAGAAGATATGTCTATTACTCGTTCTATAAGCTTTACGTAAACTGATAACAGAGTTCTAAAAGTGAACTGTTACTGATGTCGAATACACTCTTTTTTTTTTATAAGAATGTTTAATTTTGCGGCTGAGGCTGAACCGTTCTTATTTTTTTCACGTTTTGAGCCTAAAATGGTCTTAGAATGTTCTAAAGTTACATGGCATAGAAGTTCAGAAAACTAATTTAAACGTGACCAGGAAACCTTAAAACGCCCATTGTGCGCTGTACCATGTCAAATTTCTTCGACATACGTCATGCTGTTGTTGTTTTTTCCTTCTTAGCAAAATTCACTTTATTACTCTTCCACAGTTGAGAAAGAAAGAAAATATAGCTTGAGTTCTACATTAAAAAACAAAACAGAACAAAGAAAATGTGATTCGATAGAAATTCATGTTGTTACGCATGATGTATTTTTAGCTCGATGCAAAAACGGATGCAGAGCTGAACAAAATTACTGCTTTGTCTCTTAGTCTCAGCTTGGGTACGTTCTTAGTATGTTCTTAAAATCTGGGTCAATCTCAGCCTCAACGTTCTTATAAAAAACGTTCTTATAAAAAAAAAGAGTGTCTCAGTGGAACTTTAAAAACGATGCTTTACAGAGCATATCGACTGTCTTCAACATGGAAAGCATTTACCAAAGGAGGACGTTTCACCGGCATGCTTTGCGCGCTCAGTCAATTATGCGAATTTGTGTTCAAAATGGCGTTCGCGAAGTTGCCCTCCCGCCATTTTTGGTCCGTTTTGTCAGGTAAGAATCTCGCTTCAATGAGCCGCTACTACAATACCTTTTCAATTTTTGAAAACTTTAGTCTTTGTTCGTTATTTTAGCCTCGACAAAGAAGTATTTGTTCGGGAAGAGAGCTCGTAATTGTTTCACAAACATATATTACATGGATCGCTAGGTCTTTCGTTTTGCATTCGGAATGATTGGTCGGCTTACGTTTTGCTCCATTGTTCCGTTTTCCCTTAAGACCTAAAAACAAAACTCGCCTTTATGCAAAGTTAGATCATTGAACGTTCTTCAAACGCTTAGGTCGCCTAAGGTCTCCAGGTTTTAGAAAGTTACGGCGGTTTGAAATTGTGCTCGAAATAGGAGCCATTTTCGCATTTTCACCGAGGAAATGCTACGATTTGAAACCTTGTAAAACCTTTGCAAAGTCATTACAGGCTGTAGCCTACATATTACCGAACCAGGGATGCTTAATAAACATTAAAAAGACATTTAGCATGTCAAAAACTCGAGCTACTACGAAGGAAAGTTACAGAATCTAAATTTCGAACTCAGCTGGTTCACGAACACATCGCGACATTTGCCGCATATTTGACTCTGAAAACGAGAAAACGTTGAACAAGAGAACGGAAACTTGACTTACCTCAAAGAAACAACTTGCTTTCACTCTACAAACAATCGGGGATCTCTTGTTTTCTAAGCAATCCCTGATTTCCTTTGTGTAAAGAAACAACACAAGCCGTCTTGAGCGAAGATCTGACGGGAAACTCACGTGTCCAAGCACGCTTATTAGGTTTAGAGAAGCTACTCCACTAAAGGAATATTCGAATTGAACGTTTGAATCAATACAGTGGACATAAAGTAAGTCTGCTGTAGAGAAAGGAACGCAATTTCCATCAACAATTTCCATCGCCTCGAAGAACTCTCCACTCGCAAATGCAACAAATGAGAAGGTCACGTGATAGACGCTTTGATAATATGCTTTGACTAGGCGCGCAAAGCATGCCGGTGAAACGTCCTCCTTTGCATTTACCGAGGAGTGTGAGACTCTTACGACCACCATTACACAACTCCGCTATCCAACAAACCTAATCGATTCAACAATTAAGAGATTCTTTTAAAACAACCAAGCCACTGACAACAGGTCTAGTGTGCCAAAGGAAAATTGTAGCGAGGAGCCCATCATGATCACCATCCCATTTAAGGACCAAAGATCAGCTGACGGCACAAGGAAACAGCTACAGTCCTTGAGCAGCAAAATTGGTGTGCGTCTGCAACCTGTGTTCACGAGCCAAAAAATTGGAGGCGTGTTAAAACAAGGGAACCGAAACCAAAAATCATCAGCCAACAATGCGTTGTGTATTTATTTAAATGTGGTCTATGTAAAATGGACTACGTCAGTTATACCAACCGACACCTGCATCAATGTGTTGCCGAACACAGTTCTTTGAATTCTTCAATTGGTGAGCACATGCACGATACCCACGGGATGTTAAAACCGAATTTAATTAACAACTTTTCGGTACTGAAAAAATGCTGAAATAAATTCGACTGCTTAATTCACGAAATGCTGATTATCCAAGATCTAAAACCAACTTTGAACACGCAAACTGACTCTATCCGCGCTAAGTTATTTACATGATCACAAAGAAACAAAATGTCTACTATTGTTTTCACTCATTTATATTCAAACCATGATGAAACAGTCACTTTGCCTTGATAATGATGGTAAAACCATCGAAACGTCGAACAGCATTAGTTTTAATTTTCCTACTGAGGTTTTTCAGCAAACCTCTTTTAAGGTAACGATCGGCGAAATTGAGGGAGATAAACCCTAGAGAACATAAAAATAATTATGACGTTATCTTACCCTTTTCCATTTTTAAAAACGTTAGACGCCGGGATCAGCTTAATGTTTATTCAAATTTAATTAGCAACACGAAACTCAAAGCATCTCCGTGGCAGTGCATTAACATGAGGGAAATATACCTTTGGGTGCAGATTTGACGCAAATCGTGGGAAAAACGAAGGTCACAACAGCGATGAGAGTTGGGAGGAGAAAAACTGAAATAAAAAAAAAAGGGAGAGAGAAGTTCAGTTTTCCTGTTGTAGAAATAGATTCCTCAGCAAGTTAAACATCGAGTCTTTTACGTGTAAATTATGGAATGATCGGTATTTCTGACGACTAAGTGACGTAGAAACGAAAAACATGTCGGTCACTATTCTTCTTCAGTGCCTTTATAATTTTAGGTTTTTTAGTTTGGAAAGTCTTGTTATGTTTTTTTTTCGTACCTTTTCCTCGACCAGTACCACTTCATTAGATATTGAATGCGTTTCCACTTTTTGGCCGCATCTAAAGAGTGTTTTTCTTAGTGTTTTTTCTCATCTTGCCTGGTACACATGACTATTAGCGTTTCATGCTTAATTAGTTTGATTCACATCCTGTGTGTAATTAGCCCTGTAAGAGTATCTATCTATGGTTTCTGACACATTTGTTGGAACACTTTCCCTGTCCGCCTCCCCTATGTCAGGGGTGATACATCACTTATATGTGATGTAAACAGTGGCTTGCAACAACCAAAATTAGCTGATGACACTGATGAGGAAGTCGCGAATACAGACAGGTGAATTGTGACGTTGAGAAAATTGCTCCAACGCAACGTGTTCGAGTTTAGTTCAAGGTCGGTATCAGCACTCATTGTTATCAGATAATTGACTGGCTCAGCCTAAATGAACTATTTTGCGTTGAATGCCTCGTGGTAGCGTGGTCAGACTTCTTAATTTCTCTCGTCACTCAGCTTTTGTGTTATATTTGCATCCGAGTAAAAAGTATTTTACATTTCCTTTACATTCATGTTTATTCAAAATGGTTATTAAAGCAAATAAAACTTTAAAGTAAGAACGTCATAAAAGGAAAACACAAGGTTGGCCCTATAACGTTTCCCTAAAATAAAAGTAAAAAAGGCTTAAATAACAAAAACAAATAAACACTTGCGTATTTACTTATTAACATGCAAAGAAAGTTTTTCAGTCTTACTTGAAAACAAAACCCACGCTAAATTATTCCCACATTATGATCGCAAAATTATAGCTCTCTGACTTTTAAATGTTTATTAGGGGTCCCTGAATAAATATTAAATAAATAAATAATTTACGTAAATAGATGAATTGAAATAGGGGGCGATCCTGGATGTTTTGAGGTGTTTACATGGTTTCAACGAACTGGAACATTCAACGATTAAACTTTATTTCTGATTTTACACGAAAGCCGGAAAATTTCATATCATATGTTTTACAACCTTATCATTCTTTTAACTTCTGGTAAAACAAAACCGGAAACTGTTGGGGAAAATTCTAGTTTTTTTTTTAATTAAAAGGTTGCCCCGAAAAGAGGTCAAAAACTCATCACAAACTTGTTAGAGTGACATTGGTGCCAAGTGAAGCCCACTCACAACTAAGAAGGAACTATTGACGTAAACATTGAAGACATTATTGGTGCAAGCGGTAAAACTGTTGTACATATTTTAAGTGAAAAGGAAGTTGTAGCAACTTTGCGGAATATTCGACTTATTGGCAAACGGCTTTTGACTCTTTTAAGCCCTGAAAACATGACGAAGCCTTGTCAGTTGAGTATGTTTTGGCTCTGCTGTTTTGTGGCCAATTTCTACACAGGTAAGTTTCAGTACAATGACCACTTGGCAACGGGCATTTTTCTTCTTTTTCTGGTACTTAAAGCAAAACTGATAAAAGCCAGACTTCACACAACTACAGAGAAAAAGCGCACAATATCTCCAAAGACCTCCAAACAAATACCATGTTAAAGTACCTCTTGTGATGGTGTAGTAGGGTACAACTTGGGATACCCAAACAAACGAAACGGGTTTCAGGGCTTGGAAAGTTCATCCCCAGAAATACTTTCATTTCCAAAAATTTGGTTCGCAGCACCTGTTTCCTCGGAAGGAAGGAAGTCGAGGAGGAGGGAGTCAAATGTATTCACGATGATTATACCTGTTTTCTTTTCTCGGTGGAGGTAATCAGAACAATATTGTCATGTTTTCTCACTGAGGGAAGGACGGGGGGGGGGGCATATGAAGAGTGACTATCAAACGTGGGCTACCTTATTCTCACTTAAATTTGCGAGTACTAAATTTCGCGATTTTTGCGATTTAAAAAAGCGAAATTTAATACTCGCAGAATATAGGACACTCGAAGATTAACATCGCGAAATTTAATACTATATAATATCAATAAAATAAAGAAATTCAAACTGGTGTTTTATTACTGTTATGGACCTCCATATCATCAGGTTTGACAGAACACGGTAAGAATGAAGTTTATCAGAGTGTAAAATTAATATAGATGTACCTATCGGGTATTTATACTGTGGAATACCTTATTCTTTGTTATGTTTAGCTTGTTTTGTTTGCTATTGTTTACGATGACGATCATATTAATTATGTTGTTACAGTTCTGAGATCACAGCTACATATTGAAAAATAGAAAAAAATCGCGAAATTTAATACACTCCAATTCTAATTTTCTCTCAAAATCGCGAAATTTAATACCCGCGAAATATGGCTCTTGATTTTTCGCGAAATTTAATACTTGCGAAACTTAGTGAGGATAATGTATAGTATAGGTGGCTGTGCATCAAGCACTGTGCCAGTTTGAAAGCCTACTATCTTGTACGGGAATGAATCCCTGAACTTACAAATCCAAAAAATGTGACTGGGTTTTCATGAGATAGCTTATTTGCTTTATTGTTGTTATATTTCATTCACAAGGGGGAAGGGTTGGGTCACGGGCACCCTAGTAGTCCCCTTTATTACGCCCCTTTTTTACTTTTGGTATACATGTATAATACTAACTTGAATAGCTGAACATCGTGGTCTGGGAATCAAAGTACTCTTTATCGGGAGAGTATAAAAACTTATCCTAACTCACAATCAGTGTTGCCTTTTTGTGTTCTGCTGCAAAGCAGAAACAATTTGTAGACCGAAAAATGTGAACCGTAACTTTTAACGTAACAATACAAAAATCGGGACCAATCAATGCGAAGAACTGACATGGTCGGAACTACGTACGGAATCGAGAGCCGATCGCCTCCAGCGAATCCGGTCGGCACGTCGAAGTATACATCGCTTGAGTTCGAAGCATTTGGCAGCGGTCACGATGCCAAACATAGCAGAGCTAGTGCCCCCTGTTTTTTTCTGTCCAAAACCATGGTTTTTGCTGCGGTCCGAACACATTTTCCCAAGAAAAACTCCCGTCTTTATCTCGATGGAGTCACGTTCGAAAGCGGCTATCATGACGTCACGTGAAAAGAGATGATAACTAAAATTAGCACATGCTTTGCAGCTGTGATTAGCGTGGCGCAACGGACATGGAGTATATCTTCGGAGAGGATGGTCCAGGTTCGATTCTTAGAGGGTAAACACATTTTGTCTTTAATCACGACTTTACTACGTCAAAAATGCAAGAAACAGACGTCTTGGAAAGTAAAGTTTACCAGAGACTAGGATGGGGAGAAAGTTAGCGGAAGGATAAATTGTTTTTTTTCTTTTTTGCATTTTTTTTTTTTTTTTGGCAAATTTTTTATTTCTTGCCCTTACAGCAAAACATTACTTACAATTTAAACATTACTTACAGTCCGGACGGTACTTACACTACTACTACTACAATAAAAGTAAATACTAACAAGCCTAACATTACTTACTACAAACATATGCACGTTACAGTAATAACAAATACAAGTATAATATGCTATGGAGAGCGGAAAGAAAACGGAAACGTAACAATGCAAACACCAGCTTTCTAAACAAAAGGTTAAAAAAACAGGTTTCGAAAAAAAGAGTGACCTTAAAAAAAAAACAATATATATTTGTTGGGTTTTTAAAATGGTAGAATGGAAATGGAAATTATCTATATTCCACTTTCTGTAATGTTGAGCGAGTGTGCCTTTTTTCCTGGCAATGTAAAATTCTAAATTTAAAGTAGCTTTTAATTTAGCCTTAAAAACTGCCAAAGAAGGTTTAATATTATCAAGCTTACACCTATAAATAAAATATTTTTCAAGAAGAAGAACATGGTTAACTACCATAAAGTCTTTATCAATATCGAATTTACCAAACAAAACATCAGTGAGAGAAACATTTAAAAGTTCATTCTTATGGATGGCCAACCACGACAATACCTCTTTCCAGAATACCTCGCTTGCTTTGCAAGGAAACAATAAATGCTCAAGGGATTCATTTTCAGAGTTACAGACAGCACTTAATGGTGAGTCTACAATCTTAAATTTGTAAAGTCTGTCATTTGTATACACAATATGGTTTAGCAATTTGTACTGAAAAGCTCTTAACTTTGTATCCAAAGTAACGCTAAACGCTAGAGAATAGATTTTCTTCCAATCGACGGAGAGATTTGGATTCTCTTTTTTATATTTGTTTTGGGCAGTAGGAGGAATAACTTTACGAGAAAGAAACTCTTCATAAACAATTTTGGAGGAAATGCTAGAAATATCCAACATTTCCCTCTTTATTGGCCCTTTCTAAAGAATTTGCAGGGCAGGGATATGTCTCACAGTATATACTCTCACCCTTGATAATGGAGCGCCATTCCTTTGGAATGGCACTGACTACTCCTATTAAAAGGAAGTATTGACTAGGGGATAGTTTTGACCTGAGAATTTTATCACTTTCCAGAAACGTATTGTCTTTAGAGACTAAATCTCCGATTTTGCTAATCCCACAGTTTATGTGAAAAAAGGCATAATATAAAGATTTACCTTCACATAGAATGTTTTTATTATTCCACAAATATTGGTTCATAACATCCTCGTACGAACACACTTCTTTACTTGAAAGAGTTGACCACGCAGCAAGACAATCTTTGTAAAACTCAGGTAAAAATATGGGCAATTTTTGGCAAACAAAATGACACTGCAAAATGAACTTTCCCCCTAATTTTTTCAAATAGTGGTTTAAGAAAATCTTCCAGGGACTAACATAGTCCTCAATATACTTCTTCAAGCATATCGTTCTTTGCGCTAGAACCACAGATTCTATATCCAGCATCTTTAGCCCTCCATTTTCAATGTCATTAATCAAGGCTAACCGTTTAACCTTATCCAAATAAAGCTGTAACCTGCTTTATCCAAATAAAGCTGTAACCGTTTAACCTTATCCAAATAAAGCTGTAAAGTTCTTTATTGACTGCCTGTATGAGATCTTTAGAGACATGAATAAGCGAAGCTTTCGACATAAATTTCGGAATAGCAAAAGATTTAACGATTTGTATTTTTCCTATAAGTGTGAGTCCCCTCCATTTCCACATGCCTAATGTTTTTTTAATAGACTTAATGATTGCTTCGAAGTTAGCCTTTTTCCTAGAAAGCTCATCATAGTCAAAATGTACGCCTAAAATCTTAATTGAGTGTTTAAATTCATAGGAAAACGATTTAGATAAATTTTGGACCCCTAAGCAAAAAAATTCTGTTTTTTCCTCATTTAATTTTAAACCTGAGAATCTTGAAAACAAATCTAAATTAACAATCAGGTTCTCATATGAAGACTTATTTCTCAAAAAGTATGTCATGTCATCGGCGAAAAGAGAGATTTTCACAACTTCATCCTCAATTTTGATCCCTTGAATCTTATCATTCTGTCGAATACTACAAGCTAGAACTTCTAAACTAAGAATAAACAAGAGAGGGGATAAGGGATCCCCTTGTCTCACACCACGGTCAACATTAAAGTAACTTGTCGCAAAACCATTATTTATTACGCAACTAGACACATTCGAGTAAAAGGTGCGAATCCACTGAATAAAAGATGATCCGAAATTGAAAGTGTGAAGGACCTTTAATAAGAATCTATGGTCCAAAGAGTCAAACGCTTTTTCAAAATCAATTGTTACAAGGATACCCGACTGATCACTACATTTTGTATATTCTAATACATCATCAATTGTCCTGATGGCGTCAAATATTGATCTACCTTTCACATAAGCGTTTTGGTTGTAATGAATCAAGTCAGGTAGTATATTCTCTAATCGTTTAGCTAGCGCCTTAGAGGCAATTTTGGTGTCCACATTAATTAAGGAAATCGGTCTCCAATTTTTGATCAGCCTTTTATCTTTTCCTTTCTTTTCTAATAAAGTGATCACCGCTTGTTTCTGAGAGTTAGATAACTCTCCGTGATTATGTGCATAATTGAGACAAGCTACTAAATGTTTTCCAAGAATAGGCCAAAAAGCTAAATAAAATTCCGCTGTAAGGCCGTCGTTGCCAGGTGTTTTGTTCTTTTGAAAACCATTCAAAATGTTGAAACATTCACCGATAGTCAATTTTTCCTCACACTTCTCTTTCTGTATTTCAGACAGTGTGGGTACGGATACGCTGTTAAGGAATGCGTCTAATGAGGCTTCACTTTCTCTAGTGGAGTTCGCTTGGTAAAGATTTGAATAGGAACTTCTAAGTTCGTCCATTATTTCTTTGGGGTTCGTTGTCAGAGATTGATCCTCCTTAAGAATCTTTCGGATCGTGCTCTTTTTACCCCTAGAGTTCTCCAAGTTCAAAAAATACTTGTTGCTTTTCTCTCCTTGCTCATACCATCTGGCCCTTGATCGGATTATAGCGCCTTGTGCAATGTATTCATATTGGAGGTCATACTCGGTTTTCAAAATCTCTAGCCTATTCAGATTATCCGTTGATGGATCCTGATCACATAGCTCTTGAAGGATTGTCAATTTTTCCTCTAAAGTTGTCAATTTCGCCTTTCTTTTCCTCGCTTTGCGTTTACTGTATGAAATTGTCTCCTGTCTAATTTTGTATTTAATAAGATCCCAAAGCAATCTGGGATCTTGTATATCCCTAAATTCTTCAACCCAAACCTGGTAGTTATCGTTTATTAGAGCTACATAATTAATGTCATCTAATAAACTTGCATTAAACTTCCAGAAGGAAGGACCGTGTGATTTTTCTTCTATTCCATTAATTGACAACAGAATTGCTGAGTGATCAGACTTTATGGAATGAAGAATGCTTACTTGCTCAATCTCCTCTTGCAAGGCATTGTCGGTTAACCAAAAATCAAGCCTCCTTTGGATCATGGGAGTTTTCTGTGTCCAAGTAAAACGTCTTATATCTACTAGATCGTACAGTAAGCAAATATTCTCAATCTGCTTAACTGATACCTTTAATTTTGGTTTGCCTCCCCAACCATCAAGGTCTGGGTCTAAAATAACATTGAAATCTCCCCCAATTATTATTCTACAGTCGTCATCTATATCAATGTTATCCAATTCCTCCTTGATTTTGTCGAAAAAGTAAGTTTGCTCACTCGTTTTGTTTGGAGCATAGATGTTAACTAACAAAAACTTTTGATCTTGCACCAGAGCCTCGAGAAAAATGAAACGACCTTCTTTGTCCTGCCTCATGGACTTGATTTGGAATTCCAAACTATTTTTAATTAAGACAAGCACGCCTCTGCTATGTACAGAACCATGCGAGAAATACATCTCACCCTTCCACTGCTTTTTCCAAACATTTTCGACTTCCTCAGTACTATAGGTTTCCTGAATAAAGCAAATGTCGACTTGTTGTCTCATTACCCATCCAAATACCGACTGCTTTCCGTTTTTCAAAAGAACGAATCCCACGAGCATTTAAAGATAATAGTTTAAATGCAAAGTTAGTTGCTGCCATGATTTTACCACAACTGTTGGAATTTGTAAAAGGCCACGAATGGAATAACAAAAAACGTTACCTGAATCCATTTGCATACAAAAGTTGTGATGAAAAGTATTATGTAAAGCAGGCGTTTGTTTGCAAAAAAAATTAACACTCTCCCTTATTACACTTGCAATTAACACCCTACAAGACACTAACGAATAACGAAAACGACAGAACATAAAAGGTGACCAGAAACACTGTTGTGCCACCGTAGAACGACTCGAGGAAATTGATTGAAACAAAAAACAACATAAACATAAACACAAACTAAATACGAAAACTAAGCGGAGAGGGAAAATGATGATAACTTCGTCTATTGAAATTATAATAAGAAAAAAGGCAAAGCCTTCTACGACCGAGGCAAGTTTATCTAGTTACAAATTCGCGTGCAATGTCATGTTCAAGCTGTGCCAAGATGTAGGCATCAACAATCCAAGCCATAAAGTAAACGGCAATAATTAAAGTTGGTTCAAGTGTCCATCGATGTACAATTTATCCGGTTCAGCGCGGCTGAAAAACGCGATCTTACCCGCTTTTCTTGCATCGACCAGCTTCTTCGACTGGAGCTTCCTTCGGTTTACTATTTCTTTTGGCAGGTCTGCAGCGATCCTGTACCCGGAATCCTTCAACGACTTTGCTTTTGAAAAAACTGCTTCTCTGTCGCTATATCTAAGAAACCGAGAGATAATTGCTCTAGGGCTTCCATCATCATGAGTCTTTCCGATCCTGTGGACCCGCTGAAATTCGATACCTTCCGGTTTGGACTCCACATTGCTGTTCCAGGAAAGAATTAAGCACCATGCGACAATCTCCGCCTTCTTCTTCCTCGCTAATGCCGTAGAAACGCAAATTTTCTCGCCTTTGATACAATTCAGCATACAACAGTTTGTTTTCCAACTCTTTGTACCTGTTCTCACAGAGCTCGCTCGCATTTTCTCTGGCCGCTGTCGCTTTGTTGACTTGCGTATTGAATTCCTGGAGGCCATCTTGCAACTCTTTTACGGCGGTCCTCGTGGTCGATTGATCATTTTCTAGCTTTTCCACTCTACCTTCTAATATGTTGAATTTACTCTCCAGGCTGGACACCGTGGTGTTAATCTCCTCAAGTTTACTGTCCATGGTCTCTAGTCTTTTCAGAATTAGATCTAATTTCGACTCCAAGGCATCCGACGGCATTTCGAAGACCTCAGTAGAGCGCTCGGGGGAGGAACTTGAGTTTAACTCTCTTGCTCTTTTTTCGACCGGCGAAGCACCAGACGCACTGGAATTACTACTTTCTCTAGCTTTTCGCTTGGAATTCATAAGAATTAAAGGCCGAAAAACATCGTTTAGTGACGAAGTTATGTGGAGCAGCTTGGAACACGTCTACTGCCTCTGCATGCCTCGACCCAGTCCTCTTTTCTGCATTTAACCTTTTACCCTTTTTAGCATTTCACTTTTATCATTGTACTTAATACCTGAAAAGCCCTTTCGGGAGGTATTAATAATTTCATTATTATTAACTGGGAGGAAGCCGTCAAATTTGTTTGCGACGTCTACACCCGTCAATGGTTTTCTATATTCAGCGGCTGTAAGTCGAATTTTAAGTTAAAACTCCTTTCAGTACGTTTGTCTCACTTTTGGCATATACTAACTTGAACAGCTGGACATTGTGTTCTAGGAATGATATCACTCTTTACTAGGAGAGTATGAAAATTTGTGAACTCTAACTTTATTACCTCACAATCAAAGTTTTCTTTTTGTATATATGTCGTAGTTATCTTGCTAGTTATAATTACTGCTCCTATAAACTGCTATAACCCATTACACATTTGCTGGTTATGAGTTTTTCCTTGCGTTTAGGTTTTAAGACGTGCACTGAATATAATAATGACAAGAACATCTGCTCAACAAATGATGACTTCAGCGGAAGTTACAGGAGCACAAATAAGCCCCACAATTTTGAGTTTTTCTTGCACTTATAAATGTTGCATTTTAGCGGGCTTGGTCTCTTTCTAAAGACTGGTCAAGGACGTTAAGTCTAGATATATTGAGAAGGTTATGCGCCAGTTAAAAGATTAGGAGATCTGAGTGTTACATGAGAATCTCACAAAAGACGTGATCAACCAGTTAGATCTGTGATCTGGCTGCAATACTCTAACAGAAAAAAATATCAGAATTTGTTGATACCATCTAAAGCCACTGGTAACTTCAGTGTTCATGATACAATTCGCAAAATCCAGAAATTTCGGTCGTACTGTAAATGTAAGACCATTTTGGTTTGCCTGACCGGAAAATTTCCAAAACAAATGGAAAGTCTTAAGAGGTAATCCAAATTTCCCAACCGGAATATCCAAACCGAAAATTGTGTTCCATTCACTTTTTAATTTCTACCAGTTCCAGGTCCGGCGCCAATAGTCAAACTAGGTCCAGACTTTCTGTAAATTAGAATGAACTGCACAAATGATCTGTGCTAATCTCGAACGCACTTTCCCATTCGGGAGGTTTTGCTTACCATTTGCACAAGCCATAGACCAACCAGTTTCTTCCTGTAAATGGCAAACAACCCCTAAAATTGGCATATAAATATTTCCGGGGGCGCCATATTGGTAGCCATTGATGTGGTAGGATTGTATACCCATAACCCTATTTTGAGGGACTTGAGCTATAGGGGAAGCGCTGAATAGAAGAGAACATCAATACTGACGGATGCAGTAGTTGATCTGGCGGAACAGAAAGTTATTGCAGGTTTCTAGTGGAAGTGATACTTAAGAACCACAATGGTAAGTTTGAATAAAAAACACTACCTCCGGGCATTAGGAACTGCCAAGGTGCCAACATATGCGACTTTGAAAATATGAATATATGAAATTCATATGTCTGAACTGCGGAATGAAGAAATAAGTATATTACGGGTATTTCACGAACCAGTTTAATGACCAGCTCCCAGTTGGCTTGATAGCTCAATTGGTTAGAGCGCTGCACCGGTATTGCAGAGGTCAGGGCTCGAATCCCGGCAAGCCTGAGTTTTTCAGGATTTCTTTTCGCAACTGTATAAGTTGCGTTAATAACTGCGAGAATCTTCTTTACTTATATGCGACTTTGTTTGAACACTGAAAAGGAAAATGTTATCCGTAGCGCGGGTGAAACCACCCATCTGTTAAGAGGAGAGCTAAGGGAGAGCTATAAGGGAGTTTTTGAAACAAACATCAATATTTGTCTCATACGTTAAGTCACCTAAGGAAATGTAAGCGAAGTGTACCATGTACTCAAACGACGAGACTTCAGGGCATTTATTTCACTGACTTTGGTGAGTTTAAGGATATCAGAAGTGATTTGCGCAGCAGCAAATTCGAAGAGCTGGAGGTAAAATCAGACAAAATACCAAAGAAAGGATACCATTTGTAGTGACCAACAAATGACCCATCATCCTTGGTTTAATAATCATAAAGTCTCTGGACGCACGCTAGAGTATCTGAGAACGAGAACGAGAAGTTCTGCAGTCCATGTTAAAGATGAGAGCAGAGTATAGACAGCTTCCGTTGTTGGGAATCTGTCTATACTCTGGGTATCTGGGAATCTAGAAATAGGCAATCTATCTATACACTTATTCCAGGTTAGAAAAAGTATCCAATGAGTGGGAATTGAATTGGTGGACAAAGAGAAAAAATGGGCATACAACTGGCAACGGTGCATCTAACCCCATGGCTTAAATTACAGTGACCTTTTCTTTTAGCCAGAACGTATGGAGTACTGAAACATAAATTTGTTTTTGAGTTTCTTGTGCGCGTGCTTGTGCGTTGATTACTGTTATCTAATCATGTTATACGATTGGTACAATCTAATTTAGGCTTTGTAAAGGTTAACTGTTAAAGTTAATAAGTCCATAGTCCATTTATCAACTGAGAATTAAAATTTACGTTATGTGACATTTGCAGTCTGTAGACTAGCCAGGCCTTATCTCGATCTAATACTGACGTCTTATTGTCTTTAGGTAGAATCTAATTCTAATTAGAGCTAATCTAGTACACGGTCCCTATGTAGACCGGTTAGTCTACACGTTTAGCCGGCCCAAAGAATCACGCTTTTTAATGTCACCAGATCGTATAATGAATGACAGTCATCTATCGTTGTCTCAGCCAAAGATTTTCTTTCATTTCGCCCCACAGTTGCCTCACAACAGTGCTGCGTGGGGCCCCTTCATTTCACAGAGGGAGAAACCAAAGAAATTAAGTGCGATTTTACAGCCCCTGCTGGTGCAGTCTATTGGTATAAGGATGATAAATCAATCGTCAATGGAACTCAAGGCCGTTATCACACAGAAGAGCAGTTAAGTGATGACACATTTCGCAGCGTACTTCATTTCTCCACCGTACGCCTGGAGCACGAAGGGTTTTACAAAAGCTGCACAGCAGACGGGCTTTGCTCAAAATGCGAAATAGAAGTCCTTGCTTATTGTGGTGAGTACTGACCCGGGTACCGACCAAGTATTATGTTGCCATAAAACACGACAGTCATTTGAAAACACAAGAGAAACTTAGAAGGCACGTCAGCGGAGCTGGAGGTTGTTTCTACATTTCTCGAGTGTTATCAAACGGCCCGTCATGTTTAATGAAATTTTAGTGTACATTTAGCATGTCAGTTCACTGTATTCTGTGCACTGTGATACGCGAAGCTGCGTGATTGCCCGGGCTAAGCTGGGCTGGGCTGGGCTGGATAGTCGTTTTTCATTCGCTGACGTAAAAAGGGTAAGGATTGCGCGCTATGGACTTGGAAAGTAGAAATTATTTTGATTTCTTTTTTGGTAAATACCACCTAAATGTCGTTGCTTTCGTTCAAAAACATTTGTTCGTTTACTAATACAGTTGGAATGCTCCTCACTCGGTGTTTTCTTTTCTTTTCTTTTCTTTTCTTCACGTCTACGTCTTGTATATTCATATCTTTACATATTCTTATTCATAGAATTAAGCCTTAGTAATTCATCAATTACCGTTTTAGTTTCGTTTCGCGGAACATACGTCGAAGACAATTCAAAAGATACCCATGTTTGTTATGCTTTATTACCAAATGGAAGGTAGCGTTCTATATTCTCTAGGAAAATAATACACGCTTGAGATCTAGAAAAACTGCCAATGGACACACAAGCGGAACGCAAATGCGTTCAGCAGGTGTACTAGACATCGAAAGTCAGAAGCATATAGTATGCTCTTGCGAAAGTGCATTGTTTCTTAAAGGACGTAGCAACACCATCTTGTATTTGGGGTAGAATGTAGCTCGAAAACCAAGACTTAAGTTGCGAAACGATCGAAGGGAAAATATTGACGATTGTTTTCAAGTATAGTCAATACATATACAAATATGAGAACGCAAGAACAAGCAATAAACTACAACTTCAAATTTTCACAAATGCGGATAAATTTCGGGCCGCATAGTCTACTGGGAAAAATGTCTGACACTCCCCCCGTTGACCAGAAATACCAAAAGTGATCAACCCAACTAGTAACTAAAACAGGAAACACTATTCATAAGAGCCTAGGTTTAAGTGTCTCTACAGCAAGCGCTCAATGCTCTTAGTCCAAAACAAGTGTTCAGTGCTCTTAGAGAGCCTGGTTTTGGATCAAGAGTCTCCTGTTACTGTCTGCTCCGCGTGCAGTTGCACGCCTGGGACGTTGCCTCGCATCTGCTCCATGACTGGGGGCAACTGGTGCATCTGTCACTGGAACCTCTTCCCGATGAGTCCCACTTTCTGCAGGATACAGTTTCTGCAATGGCCGCCTCAGCATCGTTGAAGTGTGAGACACTGTGATTATCCACGAGGATGGCTTGCAAAGAGGACTCTGGTTTAAGAGGTAGAAAGTAGTAGTAAGCATACAACAGTTTCAGCGACGAATAGCTGAACGCAGATGTAATTGGATGCCACCAAAATTTGTTGACAAAGTCGCCAATTTGAGCTATATCTGTAACTCTGACAAAGATGTTTTTTAGCCAATCAGAGCGCACGCATCAGCTTCTACTTATGTTATAGTAGGTTTTATTGAAAACTTCACAGCAAGAGTTGACTTTATGTTCCACACAGGACAACGGGGCCACATAACAGCAACAAGGAGAAATGTTACCGCCGAACAATTCTCCAACACAAGTGTACAATGCTCAGCATTGTCGTGGGGGGGCTGTTTGGATGGCCCATCATTAACATGGCACCATGGAAACAGCACCCTGCAAAACAACACAAAGTATGTCATAAAGGAACAAAAAAAGCACGAGTGCAAGCACAGGTCACTACAAGCTGAGTTTATGCTAGTAATCACCAATGTGACAGATGAAGATTTTGGCAAGTACTTCTGTCAGATGGAATGCACCTTTCCCCGTTTAATTGCAAATGACACTATTGAGCTGCTTAATGCCTCTCAGCCAGGTACACAGTACTGTTTTTGTTATGAAAGGGTGTCCACACAAACCGCGTTATTCAATCTCGTACCCAGAGTCCTCAGGCTTCTTGGTCAGCGGTGGTCGCCGGGAAAGACTGTGTTAATGAAAAAAAAACATTTTTTGATTGACTGTTCACTGTAACAAAACTATAAACCGTTAACCGCAGGATTCCTGCGGTAACAGGTTCATTATCCCCAGAGGCTCTAATGGCGACCACCTGGTGACCAAGAAGCCTGAGGACTCTGGGTACGAGATTGTGTGTAATTGGGAATTTTGAGGGTATTGGCATTGGTCGTAACTACCATAGTAACTACCGCAACGGAAACCTTCAGTTTGCCAGATTTACAGGTTTTGAGTTGCAATGTCAACAAAACACACTGTCTGAGGTTAATTCGCGTTTAGTTCAGCTTATTTGTCTCCGGATTCTGCGCGATCTTACGCCATAGTACAAACCTTTCAGTATTCTCTTACATTTCCCATATATTTTCAACTACAAGCGGTGTGCCACCCTTGTGATATTATACCGTAGCAGCCTAACATGAAAGGGCCCCCGTTATTATTATGAAATCTAAAGTAAACGCCAACCACCCCTCCGGCTAAAAAGAGCCACAGAAGTCACAAAGTGTGCATGAGGTAAGAAAAGCGACCTTTAGAGTACGGTAAGGTTAGAGTACGGTAAGGTCGCCTTCAGGCCACCACACGGCCGGCGCTTGCTGTACCATGAAACAACTAGGAATGGTACTCCTCTCCCTCATAAATAGGACTTTTGCCCATTCCTTATTTTGTTACGTTTGCCAACTGTTCAGTGTCCACGGCTCTTGCTTGCACTCACGCAGACTTGAATGAGCTAACTGGAACTTGCAAACTTTTGCTTGGCTCGTCCGTTCAAGTTAGCAGATAAATGTTGTTTCGCTTTCAATATTTTGACTATATTTTTTTTATTTCTTGAAAGAAAAAACAGAAATTACCCTTCACAACGAAGCTCTCACCGGCTCAACTACAAGTAAGTGTTTGAAAGCTAAATATTCGCTCAAGGTAAAATATATGATCATGATAGTGTTCCCACAGTCAGTAATTATGTAAACTGCCCTGGTCTACTTATTTATTTGTACGTCAGAATCGCCTACGGTATACATAGGGTTTAAATACTGGTTATACAGTTATTTTTACAAGGAAGTACAGGTGTTATAGATATATTATTTGTTCAAACGAAAGAACTCAAAATTATCCCTTCACGACCCCCCCCCCCCCGAAAAAGGGAGGGAGGCCGGACCCGAGGGAACGGTGGAAATGGAACCTATCGCCGAAGCTGATTAGAGATTTTTTCGTGTAACCTGTGCCGCAATTGTGTAGTGAGACAAGCTGCAGGAAACGTAACCTGTGATCAGGCTCTGTTTTCGTTTCGCTCGGTGAAACACTTAGGCGGAAAAATACGAAACGAGGGACCCAAGTAAGAGAATGAGAGCGATCCTAAAATTCGGCCTGATGGCAGTTTACACTAAACGTCGCCAGATGTAACATAGCCACTAGATATGACACCACATATTTTCAATTAAAAGGCTCTTCGACGTAATTAAATTTTATTACACACGCGCCCACGCGTTATCCAATTTATTCGATGAAGCAATCACCCGCAAACTGATAATGAAGACGATGAGACTGTTGACCATTCGGTAACATGTCCAGACCTAAATTTATTAAATAGCTGCAAGTTTATATACATGTTATCTGCATAAGTACGTGGCAATGCAAGGAAGATGTAAGTGCGTGTAATTATTACACGATAAGGTGCGATTGCATATAATTATTATTACATGATAAGGTGCGAATGAATATGATTACTGCATTGTGTAACACCTTTCCCCTTTTCAAAGCTAAGAGAAAATAAACGAAAACAAGCAAAGTCCATTATAGCGTTGCACATCATGTATTTTATAGTTCACTGATTTTCCTTCGCGTAAATGATCATTAATTCTTTAAGGCAGTTTCTAATGTGCTTCAGTTAGGCTATGCTGTACTGTTCTTTACATAACATAGTCTTTAAACCTTGCAGGAAGTCTCCGTTCTCTTGTTGAGCGTCGGGGCGCGGCAGGTTCTGTCACTGCCGCGTGTTCTGATTCCACTAGTGTCGTGGGTGTTGTCTGATCGATTTGTTCTGTTGGTCCACTTTCCGAGGGTATAAATGCAGTTTCAAAGCAGTCACAACTGTCAGGTGGTTCCACCTTCGCCTCCCTTATTTGTGCGTGGTTTCGCCGGACTGGTCCCATTGGTGCGTTCACTAGGCAGGCCCTTGGCGCGGGTTTTCCAATAACCTCCGCAAAGATCCATGGTTTTTGCCTGTTCGTGGGCGTAGGCTTCACATATACCTTTTCTCCCTTCGAGAACTCTCTAAGAGGCGCCGACGCTCTCTTATCGCACTGCGCCTTTGCTTTTGTCTCCTATCTGCAATGTTTTGCTGTACCAAACTTGGCGACGCTGCCTGCGAAACAAGTCGGCTCGGAGCAGTAGGTATGATGTCGTTAAGTCTTCTGGACATCAGCCGTTGTGCTGGTGAGTAACTGTATCCCTGCTGGGGTTTGTTACGATATGCTAGGAGTGCCAGATAGGGATCCTCGGGGCGCGACTTCTTTAGAATATTCTTTGCAATCTTGACCACGGATTCAGCTTTTCTGTTTGCCCGGCTGTAGTAAGGTGACGACTTAATCATAGTAAATCCGTATTCTCCAGCAAAACTTGAGTACTCATGGCTGTCAATTTGTGGGCCGTTGTCGGTTATGCATTCGTCTGGAATTCAGTGTCGAGAGAGCTTCCTCTTCATGACTCGAATAACCGTGCTTGCTGTTGTGTTTCTGAGGGAGGCTAGTTGAAAGAAGTCGCTGTAATGGTCGACCATAACAAGATAGTTACTTCCGGCCGACTGAAAAATATCTGCACTCATTTTCGACCATGGTCAGTTAGGAATTTCATGAGATTTCATTGGTTCTTGAGGTCGCTCGCTAGGAACTGGGAACAAATTCCACACGACAAACATGTCTCTCTGATAGCTGCCTGCATTCCTGGCCAAAAAAGAGACTCGCGTGCTCGTCTTATGCTACTGTCTGCCCATTGGTGCGCTTTATGTATTATTGGGACCTAGTAGAAAAAATAAAAATTGCTCCAACTGCTGAATCTAAATACGAAGATATTTTTTCTACGCATGACTTACGGTGGGAACAGTTCTACCTTCTCCCGAGAAAGGCAACTCTTGATTCCAAAACAAGAGAATTTCAGTATAAACTGTTGCACAGAATTTTTACACAAATAAGATTCTTCATAAAATGGGCTTGGTACCGTCACCTATGTGTTCCTTTCGTGGAAATACGGAGGAATCCCTCGAGCATTTGTTTATTTATTGCGATACCTCAAAACATTTCT
Source organism: Siderastrea radians (assembly GCA_964017195.1). NCBI lineage: Eukaryota > Metazoa > Cnidaria > Anthozoa > Scleractinia > Rhizangiidae > Siderastrea > Siderastrea radians. The sequence continues at coordinate 14,691,840 of OZ024893.1, forward strand.
GGTCATCATTGACTGAGTGGTTAAATGAGTTTGGTTTTGATGTTAGGTATCTGAGCACTTTTGACATAGCGTTTGGTCTCACTAGCAAAGACAGTCTATTATTAAATCATGTAATTATTCTCGGTAAATACCTAATTTACCAAAGCCGCTCTTTAAACATAAAACCCACTCTAACACTGTTGAAAGCAAAAATACGCTCTACCTATCAAATGGAAAGTCTTATAGCAAAGAATAATGAGGACTCGAAAATTCATAAGAAAAAATGGCAAAAACTGCTTCCTTTCGTTGACAGCCCTTTAGGAATTTTAATATCAATTAATATGACTCAATTTTTGTAAACATCTTTTGTTTGTAGATAAGCATTCTGTAATGCATTCTGTAATTGTTGCTTTCTGTAATGTTTTTGCATTTTTAATGTAGGCCTGCCTTGTACCTTGTACTTTGTTTGTGATTATCAATAAAGGTTTTTGTATCAAAAAAATGTCTCTCTGATAGCTGCCTGCATCCCTGGCCAAAAAAGAGACTCGCGTGCTCGTCTTATGCTACTGTCTGCCCATTGGTGCACTTTATGTATTTTCCGTAGCATCTCAGGTCGTAGAGAAGCTGGGACAATGACTTGATGAGACTTGTAGAGAACGTCATCATAAACTGACAACTCGTCTCTGAAGTTCCAGTAAACTCTGAGTTCCTCTGGTGCTTCTTTCCTTTCTGAGGGCCAACCATTTGTTACCACTGTTTGTAGAGCTGCTAGGACAGAATCTTTGGCGGTTTCTTGTCTTATCCTTTTTAGCGTGTCGGCTGTAACCCGATTTGGTGTGAGATCCATTTCCTCCAATTCCAATCGAAAGACTTCACAATCCTGCTTGTCAGCAAAGGAGGTGTGGTCAGGATAGGCGACAGTCACGCGTGACGGCCGCGCGGCCGCGCGCGAGAGAGTATCCGCTACGTACAGCTCTTTCCCCTTCTTGTACCGGACTGTAAACTGATATTTCTGCAATTTTAGCATCATTCTTTGCAACCTGCGAGGGGCTTTGCTGAGTGGCTTCTTAAATATTGTCTCCAAAGGCTGGTGATCCGTGTGGACCGTTATGTCATGCTCGCCATACAGGTACTGATGCCACTTATCCATGCAAGACACAATAACAAGGCACTCCTTCTCGATCTGGGCGTAGCTCTTTTCCGTGCTGTTGAGTGTATGCGAAGTAAAACAGACAGGCTGGTCATTTTGTAGTAATATACCACCGATGGCGTCTTCAGATGCGTCCACTTGAAGTGTTACTGGAAGGGTTGCGTCATAGTATCGTAGGGCGGTTGTTGAAGCAATGAGATCCTTTGCTGAGTTAAATGCATTTTCATGATTGTTTGACCATAAAAATACAGAGTCCTACTTCGTCAAGTCTCTGAGTGGAAGGACTGTTTCGGATAAGTTGTGATAGAACTTGCCTAGATACTGGCACATACCGAGAAAATGCTGCACTCCTGCTTTGTCAGTTGGCTTTGGCATCTCTGTGATTGCAGCCACTTTGGCCGGATCAGGTTCTACTCCATTGTCGGTCAGTTTATGTCCCATGAAGGTAACAGAGGGAGATTTGAATTGAAGTTTCTTTGCAGAGAGTCGTAGGTCATAGTTGCTGCACTTCTCTAGCAAGTTTGTCAGATTTCTATCGTGATCGATATCTGCTTCCTCCTTTGTATCTCCACATCCAAATACGCAGATGTCATCAGCAATATTGATTACCCCACGAGGGCCATCTAAGAATTCATGTTGCCGCCGCTGATATTCCTCTGGTCCCGAAGCTATCCCGAATGGCATGCGGTTGTAACAATATCGCCCGTTCGATCCCTGAAAAGTTGTGAGCAGCGACGACTCGTCATCCAAAACTATGGTATGAAAAGCCTCAGACACATCCACAGTAGTGAATACTTTAGCCTTGGTCAGTAGTGGAAGCTTCTCTTCGATCGTTGGTACGGTGTACTTCGGTCTTTTTATTGCCTTGTTAATGGTTTGGCTCGGGTCAATGCAAATACGGAGTTTGCCACTCGGTTTTTCTTTCACCAGGATGTTGGAAAGCCAATCTGTAGGTTGTGTTACCGGCCTTATGATGCCTTCATCGCACAATCTCTTGAGCTCTTCGTTTACTCTTTCCAACTTTGCAACAGGAACCCGGCGCGTTGGAGCGTGTACAGGAGAAATACTGGGATCAAGAGAGATGTGCATGGGGGTTCCTAGAAGTTTTCCGCGGCCTGGCTTGAATACGTTCGAGTAGCGTTCTAACACGTCCTCCTTTGTCAACTTTCCTAGTGGTGGAAGCGTTTGTGGATTTTTTTCCTCAACTGCGTGTGTTTCGTCGGCATAGATCTTCAAATAATCCAATGCTTTTGCGTCCTTCCCGCAGAGAAGTGGTGGCCTGTTATAAGGCAGGTCGACAACAAGGAAATCTATCACGTGTATCTTTCCTTTTCTATCACAGCAGAGGGTTACCTGGCCTTTGGGGCGCCTGGTTTCGCTTCCGAAAGTGTTAATTTTACTTCTGGTCTTCGAAATCTTTGCGTCGGGAAATAACTCGCTTAACAAACTGCTGGGTATAGTGTTACACGTGGACGCCGAGTCAATCTGTGCTTTTACAACTTTAGTTTTCCCTCCTTGAATGAGGTGGAGGTGGGCAAAGAATTTTGTTTCATGCTGTGGTGCTGTTTCACAATCCGCAGCGAACGCTTCTTCGCCTGTATCATCTTCGATAAAATTTGATTGCTGATGCCGTCCTTGACGTCTTGTTCCTTCTCTACAAGCTCGGGTGAAATGACCAGTAATGCCGCACCTGTTGCATCTCTTGCCAAATGCTGGGCAATGCTGTTGGCGGGGCTGTTGATGACTGCCGCGGCACCAGTAACACAATGGCGGTGTTGACCCCGGGCCTTTACTTGCAGATGTTGATTTACTTGTAAAATTGACCTGCTCTTCCTGCATGCCCCTGGCAGTTTACATTAACTTATTCGCGAATGTAGTCGCTTCAAAAGCTTTAGCAACTTCAACAACTTCTCGTAATGTGACCTTTGTTTGTGCGGTATCTCTATGTCTGTGTCCTTTCCCAATTAATTCACACGAAGGGATTCAGATATTAAACCGGCGATGAACTGGTCTCTCGTAAGCTCGTCAGCGAAATTTTCATCTTCACACTGTGATGCTTGATTGCGTACTCGCGTCTCCCAGGAAGCGACTGATTCGTTTTCGTTTTGTAACAAGCGAAGGAACTTTTGTCGTTCCCCAGAGACTCCGATGCTCGCACCGTAATATTCTCTCAAAGCATTGAGAACCATGTGAAGCTTTTTCTGATCATCTTCGGCAAGAACCAAGCTGTATTGGTACACTGCTCTAGCCGCAGGGGATAATGCTGCCCAGAGACATGCCATCGCTTTATCTGGCTTGGTCCATTTCGCTGCATCTGTATCTTTCGACGGATCGAACCAATTTTGCATAATACAATAATCTGTCAAATCCTCGATAAATACTTCTATGTCATGCTTACCATCTCCTGTCGTTTTGAACTCCGGAAACGGGGTGTTCGTGGCCATAATCGCAGGTGCGCTACCGGTTTGTTGAAACGCTGAATCGCTAAGCCGCACAAAACTAAACAACTGACTCGTTGCCACCATGTTGACCATTCGGTAACATGTCGAGAACTAAATTTATTAAATAGCTGCAAGTTTAGATACATGTTATCTGCATAAGTGCGTGGCAATGCAATTAAGATGTAAGTGCGTGTAATTATTACACGATAAGGTGTAATTGCATATAATTATTATTACATGATAAGGTGCGAAGTTAGATGATAAGTTAGCGATCAAACAGGAGGAAAATTTGAACCGCATCTGTTGGTAAGTGGCTGCTTTTGCGAAAGCAAACTGTTGAAATCTCACGAGGTTCGGCAAAATAATAATAGCACTTCGTAGTCTTGTCAACTTTTGTTCTTACATTTCGTTCAAATTCACATCGTACAATTTTTCCATTGTTTCTTGACTCCACAGGGCGTCAGGTAAGGAAATGGATTATTCCTGTCGGGATTGCTGTTGTTTTGGTAATCATACTCGCTCTGGTGTTTTTACTGGGAAACAAGATCCTTGCAAGGAAAAGGCGCTGCAAAAGTAAGTTCATTTACACATCATCGTTAACGCTTGACAAATATAAACAACACTGATCTCTAAAGCCGACCATTGGGTACGTCGCCGACCGTCTGTTTTAGAGAAGGTCATAAAATAAAGAAACAAAACAGAGAAAATCAATTGTGAGATGTCCATCCGTTCAGAGACGACTCTAATTAGAGATGTGTAGGATTTAGAGATGTATCCACCAAAAAGAGGTGTCCTTGTTAGAGAGGTCACTGTCTGTCCGTCTCAAAAACTCCGTTCACATTATAGTGGTGTCCAGTTTGGAGAGGTGTTTACATTATGTTCTTCATGTCGGAGAGTTCAACCCAGTCCCTCAGGTTGACAAGTTGACTGAAAGCACCAAAGCAACAGCAGCGAAACCGGTAACAAACACCCTATTGCTATCGCTGTGGGGGAAACACACACATGGCGCACAATTGTTTTTACAAAGATCAAATCTGCCACTATTGTGGAAAACAAGGACATATTCAGCAAGGCAAACCTAAACAAGCAGCGAGAACCCCAGAGGTACATGCTGTTGAGGTTGAGGTTGATGTTAATGTTGATACTTATGATGATGTCTTAGCCACTGTAGGGGTGCACAACGTGAGTAAACAGAGCAAGGATATTATTTGGGTGGATTTGAATGTTAATAGCAAACCCCTTGGAACAGAACTGGACACAGGTTCGGCTGTATCGATCATCTCGTTTGACGAAACTGGACTGTTCTTGAAAACCTACACTAGGGAAAACATTACCGCAGTAGGAGTGCTCAAAGAAAACGTGGACTACCAAAAACCAAAGAGAATTGCTGGATCTGTATGTCGTCAAGAGTAAGGGTCCTGTTTTGATGGGAAGAGATTGGTTACGAAAGATACGCCTAGACTGGTGTTCTATCAAGTCACTGCAAGCTCCACTAGCTACCTTAAGTCCTAAAGAGCGTTTGGACACTATGCTAGACAAGTATCGGATGTCTTTGAAGATAAACTGGGCACATTTACATCAGCCAAATCGAAGTTAACTCGTAAAGAGGATAGCCAACCACGCTTTCTCAAGGCTAGACAAGTGCCGTGTGCGTTGAAGCCGAAGGTGGAGGAGGAATTGCGAAGACTCCAGTATTCTCACTTTAGTGGAGTGGAGTGAATGGGCCACCCCCATTGTGCTTGTCCCCAAGAAAGATGGTTCGGTTAGAGTTTTTGGTGATTACTAGGTCACAGTGAATCCAGAACTACAGGCAGTGCAGGACCCTCTACCTCACATTGAAGACATCTTTGCAAATCCTGCTGGTGGGCAGAAATTCTCAGATTGTCCTCCGTCAAGCTTACCACCGATAAGAAATGGAAGAAGATTCAAAGAAATACCTCACTATTCATATGGGAATGTTTCAGTACAACCGACTAGTGTTTGGCATCACTTCTGCACCTGCTATCTGGCAACGTATAGTACCATTGATCACGTGTTAGAGGGAACATCTGGCACAAGCTGTACCCTTGATGACATGATCATCACTGGAAAGAATGATGAAGCGCATCTGGCTAACCTAGAAGAAGTTTTACGTCGTTTGCAAGTTTATGGCTTAAGAGCAAACAAGGCAAAGTGTGAGTGGATAGCCTTCTGAAGACATGATATTGAAAGTCATGGTCTCCACAAGTCATTAGAGAACGTAGAAGCAGTTTTGAAATCGCCCCACCCATGCAATGTAGCTGAAGTTAGATCATTCCTCGCGCTAGTCAATTACTACAACAGGTTATTGCTTAATCTGTCAACAGTGGTACACCCCTTGTATCAATTGTTAGAGAACAACCATCAGTGGAAATGGACGGAACAATGCGAAACAGAATTCCACAATGTGAAAGAAATGATCATCTCAGAGCAAGTGTTAACACGTTATGATCCCAGTCTGCCCCTTAGGCCCCTTGTTTGTGATGCATCCCCTGTTGGAATTGGTGCAGTGTTATCCCACGTGATGAATGATGGAACTGAGCGACCCATCGCTTTTGCTTCCAGGACACTCACAAAAACTGAGCAAGGGTACGCACAAATTGATAAAGAAGCTTTGGCAATACTCTGGGAAGTCAAGAAGTTCCATGTGTATTTGTTTGGCTGATCTTTCACACTGTACACAGATCATCAGCCATTAACATTCATTTTTCATCCAGATAAGAGCATTCCAGTGGCTACAGCAGCCAGACTTCAGCGCTATGCATTATTCCTGGCTGGATATGAATACAAAATTGAGTACAAGAACACTAAAGTGCATAGCAATGCAGATGGACTTTCCGTTTGTCACCTAAAACTGAAGAGAGAGCGGCAGAAGAAGTTGTAGATCCATTGAATGTTTTCAATATGATGCAGTTTGAGCCATCACAGTTGACGACGTTAAAGGAGAAGCCCAAAGAAACCACGTGCTGAGTCAGGCACATGAGATGGTCACTAAAGGATGGCTTAACAACCATGTTCCTGTACTCGACTCTTTCTACCTCCCCACAAACTTCGTCCACAAGTACTTGAGGAACTCCATCAAGGACACCTGGGAGTGGTGAAGATGAAGGTCCTAACAAGAACCCACATCTGGTGGCCAGGAATCAACAACGAAATTGAAGAAACCGCGAAGCCCTGCTCGGGTTGCAAGCTAATGCAGGTGGAGCCTATTACCGCAACTGTACATCCCTGGGAATGCCCATCGTCACCCTGGCTGCATCCATATTGTTTTTGCTGGCCCTTTTCTTGGCTGCATGTTCTTGATTGTCGAGGATGCTTATTCTAGATGGCTGTAAATAGAGAAAATGGACACCACGATCTCAGCGAAAACCATTAAGAAACTCCAGAACTTATTCGCTAGATATGGTGTTCCAGCCCAGTTGGTGAGTGACAATGGAGCGCAGTACAAATCCGAAGAGTTCAAGCTGTTCCTCAAGAGAAATGGAATCAAACATATCACGTCAGCACCATACCACCCTGCCAGCAATTATCTAGCCGAGCGCTGTGTGCAGAGTTTCAAAACAGCCATGAAAAGTGAAACAGAAGTAAACCTATGAACATTAAGTTGGTAACGTTCCTGCTAGCTTACACAAATACCCCCCCATTCGAACACCCGAGAACAGCCATTTCAGCTATTTTTGGGAAGAAGATTACGCACTTGACTGAACCTGCAGAAACCAGATCTCCACATGAAGATAAGTAACCGTCAGATAGACCAAACCATCACGAAGGGTGGTGCTGTAACCAGAGAATTCTCCATTAGCCAGAGAGTGATAGCACGAAATTACACTGGTAGTACAAAGTGGATACCTGGCATCATCCGAACACAACTTGGGCCCCTATCTTACGAGGTAGAAGTCAAGCCTGGCTTATTGTGGCGTCGACACACAGACCAACTGAAAGATTCTAGAATTCCAGTGACAACAAGCGGTACCCCTGTTACCCAGACCTCAGAACATCCAATCCAGCTTGAGAATCATGGAGACCCAGGGGTTGAAGCCGCTGAGCAGACAGCAACCTGCATTAATGAACTTTGAACTGACGTTAAGACTATGCTTATTTTAATAAGCATGTTGTGTTTGACTTTAATTCTCAGAGCTTTCTCAGTTACGATAGTGCACTGCTAGGGGGGACGAGTTGGGGTGTATTTGGCCAGTGGGCAATGGACATTAAGCATGTTTACCTAGGCACCATTCCAAAACGTGTTCTTTCGAATCAAAGATATGACAGGGATCTTTCTACATAAAAGATGTCCTTCTTAGAGAGGTGTTCACATAAAAGATGACCATCTAGGACAGGACTTCCTCGCTTGCTTTGTTAACGAAGAGATGTCAGTCTTGGAAAACTGTCCGCGCGTCTGAATATGGAAGGTGTCCACAAGCAAAGTGTTCACATTATAGAGGTGATCGTCTTTTGAGAGTGTCTGCAAAATTGAGAGTTTTCTATCCTGGAAAGTTGTCAGTCTTAGAGAACTTTCCATAACAGAGCGTAGAGAACTAGGTGTCCAAATACAAAGTTGTCCCATGGTCATCAATCAATCAATTATAACATATGTTTTTCATTGCAGGTAATATAAAAGGTGGAGTTACGAGCAACAACGTTTTCATCAGTTTCAGCTCAAAGGACGTTACCTGGGTCACTGAGAATCTGATTCCTCTTCTTGATAAACACTCGATATCTTACAGCATTCACACTCGGGACTTTGAGCTGGGAAGGCCCATCGTCCAAAACATGGCGGACAGTGTGTACTGCAGTCGCCAAGTGCTGATTGTTTTGTCCGACAACTACCTTGCCAGCAACTTCTGCCGGGAAGAGCTGCACATGGCCGTCCAGAGGGAGATAGACGCGGATGATTCGTCAGTGATACTTGTGATGATCAAAAAGTTCAAGAAAAGGCGCTTGCCTCGCGCTTTGAGGAAAAAGAATTTTCTGGATTTTGAGAAGCACATGAAGAAGCAAGACTGGGAGGAGAAACTGTTGCACGCTTTATTCGGAGACAAAACTGTCAGTGTGTAGAGGGGTGTGTGTAGAAACATCTTACGACGTGTATATATTCTAACCCAATGTCACTTAAGTAGAGTATCCAATTAGCCTTCTCAATCCCACTCCCCGCTGTTAATTGTGTCTCGTCCCGCCATCCCGCACCAGCCAGAATCATCACGGTCGTCCTGCTTTGGGGTGATACGAGTTGACTAGGGGGAGGGGTCGAGTACTTTTAGGATTCACGTAGTCGATTTAATTCTTGTAGTTCATGCAGTCCTTGTAGTTCAGGTAGTTTATGTAGTTGATGTGCTTCATGTAGTTTTTGTAGTTCATGTGGGCACATTGAAGTTCATGTGTTCTTGTAGTTCATGTAGTTTGTGAGTTCTTGTAGTTCATGTGCTTGATGTAGTTCAAGTAGTTCATGTAGTTCATGAGTTCCTGTAGCTCACGTAGTTTCGTAGTTCTTTAAGATCTTGTGTGTAGTTCATGTAGTTCATACAGTTCATGTAGTTAAAGCCGTTCTTTTAGTTCTTGTAGTTTATACAGCTCTTGTAGTTCAAGTAATTCATTTAGATCCTGTAGTTCTTTAGTTCATGACGTTCTTGAAATTATTCACGTAGTTCTTCTAGTTCGTGCAGTTCTTGTAGTCCCTGCAATTCATGTAGTTCTTCTACTTCATGTTAAGTTTTAAATGTAGCTAATGTAGTTCATGCAGGTCTTGTAGTTCATGTAGCTAGTTCTTGTAGTGCAAGTAATTCATGTAGTTCTTTAACTTCTTTAGTTCATGTAGTTCTAATGTAGTTCATGTTAAGTTCTAAATGTAGTTAATGTACTTTATGCAAGTCTTGTAGTTTATGTAGTTCTTCTAGTTCAAGCATTTCACGTAGTTCGCGAAGTTAATGTAGTTTTTATAGTTCTTGTTGTTCTTTTTGTTCATTTAGTTCAAGTAGCATGTTGTTCAAGTAGTTCTTGTAGTTTTTCTAGTTCATGTAGTTTTCGTAGTTTATACAGTTCATGTAGTTCAGTCAGTTCTTGTAGTTCTTCAGTCTTCGAGCTCCTTTAGGTCATGCAGTTCATGTAGTTCATACAGTTTTTGTAGTTCATGCAGTTATTATAATTCATGTAGTTTATTTAGTTTTTGCAGATCTTCTGTAGTTCACGTTAAGTTCGAAATGTTTTTTAAGTAGTTCTTGTAGATCGTGTACAGTTCATGTACGTAGTTTTTGTGTAGGTAATGTAGTTCATGCAGGACGTGTAGTTCATGCAGCCTCTGTAGTTCATGCAGGTCTTGTAGTTCATATAGCTTTTGTAGTTCACGTAGTTCGTGTTCTTCTCGTAGCTTGTGTGGTTTACGTAGTTCACTTATTTCATATGGGTCATGTAGTCCTTGTACATGCCGTTCATGTAGCTCATATGGTTTATAGTGTAAATCACGTAGTTATTGTACTTCTTATAGTTCAGTGTAGTTGATGTAGTTCTTTTATCTTGTAGTGCAGCGTAGTTGATGTAGTTCTTGTGTAGTCCAGTGTAGTTGTTGTACTTATTGTAGTCCAGTGTAGTTGATGTAGTTCTTGTTTCTTATAGTCCAGTGTATTTGATTTAGTTGATGTAGTTCATGTTTCTTGTAGTCCAGTGTAGTTGATGTAGTTCGTCTTTCTTGAAGTCAAGTGTAGTTGATGTAGTTGATGTTTCTTGTAGTCCAGTGTAGTTGATGTAGTTCTTGTTTCTTGTAGTCCAGTGTAGTTGATGTAGTTATTGTACCTCTTGTAGTCCAGTGTAGTTGATGTAGTTCATGTTTCTTGTAGTCCAGTGTAGTTGATGTAGTTCTTGTTTCTTGTAGTCCAGTGTAGTTGATGTAGTTCATGTTTCTTGTAGTTCAGTGTAGTTGATGTAGTTCTTGTGGCTCTTGTAATTGATGTAGTTGTTTCTTGCAGTTCACAGAAGTTGATGTGAATTATGTAGTTCTTGTTTCTTGTAGTTCAGTGTAGTTGATGTAGTTTTTGTAGTTCCTATATAGTTTTTGTAGTCCGTGCATTTATTTATTCATCTATTTATCTCCATTTGTAATGAATTACTTTCTGTCTATTTTACCTTGGAAACTGTTAACTGTTGGTAATTGTGAAACGTCACATTTATTACACCACCCGCCTCCTCTGTCGAATTGCGCAGGCAGAAGAACTCTGACGTGTGATAAGTTGCCCAAGGAAACTTGACGTTCACAACATATGTTCGAGGGCTTATATGAAGTTTGAACATCACATTTCCCAGGTAAACTATCACGCATAGGGCCTGAGACAGAAGGACTCTATTTTGTTTATTGTACAACGATAGATTTTGAGCGAGAATTGCCACAAACGGGCACTATGTTCTTATAGGCGCCCGCTGAGGAGAGACACTGTCGCATCACGTGATCGATCTCGACCAATGGGAGCACGCCAAAATTTTAGCGTTGTACACACTATAGAGGCGGTTATAGTACAACGTTAAATTTTGGCGTGCTCCCATTGGTCGAAATCGATCACTTGACGCGATAGTGTCTCAGCGTATTGTGCCCGTATTTGGAAATTTCCCCTCAAAATTTAGCATTGTAATATTTGTTGAGAACATCAAATATCCTCGGGCAACCTATTACACGATAGTGCCTTCGACAGAAGAACTCTATTGTTTTTATGCTTGTGTAACTTTCAAGGCAACTTTATACAGAAATATTGTAGTTCATGTATTACATGTAGTTCATGTGGCTTTTAATTTAAATGATATGGTAATTGCTCCTTCACCGTCAATATTGATTTATACAAATGTAGAACATTTGTAATGTAATACGGAAAGAAACTATAAACGAGAATTGTAAATCGAGTCGAATGAATGTAGAAGGTGGAATTTTGTGTAAGTAAGATGAAGCCAAAGCAAGAAGTGTAAAACAAATAAGTTCCTTGATGAAAAATAAAACATGTGAAGTGAGCACATGATTTTTAGCCTGTTTTGCACCTCGCGGATATCTGGGTAGCCGTTGAGCTAAGCTCATAAGAAAGGACGTTATTAATCAGGACCCCCTCCTGTCTCATACCCTGTCGCTATTAAAAATTCAGAAATGGAATAAGAAAAAATGACGGGGAAAGTCTTTAGGTGGGAGGGGGGGGTCGAATTTGCAAACGCATGGGGATGTTGAGAACGGAAGAAGGAAAAATAGCCATTTTCCCCTTCATCCCTCCCTTTTCACGCACTAATCCATCCTCGTTTTCGGTCTTCTCCCGGCCCGAAAACAAGTAAATAATGACTGGGTACGAGTCAATCCCTTGCCCCGCCCCTTTCACACTGGCGAGAACCTGTGGTCTTTCCTTTCATGTCGGTTTTCTTCCACACTGACTTGAACACTTTGTTTTTTCAATGGTCAATACACCGGTAAATTGTTTTGATTTCTCACTATGCAACCGCTGTAAGTTTGAGTATCCTATATCCTATAGTATGTAACTTCCTTCGGTCTCATCCTTGAAACTCATTAAATCTGAAGCAATTTGCCAAAGTCACTGCCTTATGGATAAATTTCACAAAATTGTACAGCCCCAACCGAATTTGGTTTCGCTATAAATTGAGTCGGAGCCGGAAGGAAACAAGGAAAATTATAAGACAAATATAATTATATTACCTACACAAAAGACGAAAGTTTTTGTTGTACAAGAGAGGATGATCTGGTTAAACATGTTATGTTCTAAATCGTGATTGATGACCCTGACCTGAGAGTCTCGAAGAGGGTCATTTTACTGGTATTAAAACTGAAAAACATCGCCAAGTAATCATTTGTACAGGGGGGGGGGAGAGAATTGTCACCACCTTAGCACGTGTTCGATAGTTTAGCCCAAGCTGTTGAACCTACATTGTCTTCGCTTAGTTTATGAGTTTTTCGCCCATTTAAGGAAGAGGTAAGCTTAATCGTGATTTCTTTCGTCAAATTGTGCTGTCTGCATATAAATATATTGCTGCAGCGTCACTTTAAGAATATCACGGACCAAAATTCAGTCAAAAACAATGAAAACCACTGCCTGTAAAACTGGCAACAAAGCTACTTAATAGTAGGCTTACTAAATTAACTGCCTGTTGGCAATAACCACTGCTTGAAATTAAACTTTGAATTGCAAGATTTTGTAAAAAGCGTTTCAAATTTTGTAAGAAGAGTGTACTTATCACAGGTCAGGTCAGGTGCATCCAGGTAAGGTCAGGTGCATCAATCACTTTTCTATGGTAATTCCCTCTGTGTTTTTAGCTGATCCCACATTCCTTCACACTTGTTTGTCTTTTCGAAGCTACTTAATTTGTGGAACTTCTATATTTTAAGGCAACGCGGAAACTCTTAGGAACCGAATGTTGGGCCTAATACTATAAAAAATGTCCATCAATGTCCCTCTATATGTACACTGCATATCCTTCACGAAGCCCAGGACCAGGAGCACTTGCGCTCCTCCATTGAGTGAAATCATGTCTGCATAAAGGCTATAGAGACTTCCTTAACAAAAACTAACATTGCAAAAGCTGTAAAACTTTCCATCTCCCACCAGTTGGGGCTTTTAAAATGTTTGTATTTCATTTTTCACTGTTTCTTTCAGAGGTTTATAGTGTCCCCAATAGCACTGCCGTGCCTAGCATTCAGACTCTTCATTAATACTAATAATACTAATAATAATAATAATAATATTGTTATTGTTGTTAGTATTATTATTGTTATTGTTATTATCCTTATTCAACTGATGCAACAATCTCATCAAATATCCTCATGCACGCATTGCGTGCCTATGTTTGCTACAGGTTTCAACACAGTTTTGACTGGACTTCATTTGTTAATGTAAGAAAGTAAATATAAAACTAGAAGGACTTTCTGATATTGAAACAGTTTATTGAATTTGGAACTCTACTTCAATTTAAGGTTATTCAACAATTTACATTTCGCATGTTTATTCTATTCACAAATTCACAAAAATACATAAATTAATCGAGGCGGGCGGGGCTACAAGGTTGCAGCAGTCAAATAAGGATAAATAACAATTAATGAGGATAAACAACTATCTCCTGAACTATCTACATTAATTGGCAACTTTTAGGAATTTACAGACAAGAATTACAGAAAACTAAATACAAAATTAATAGAGGAGAGGAAGAAAGGATGAGAAAAATAGGAAAATTGATCAGTTATGCTACATAGTTTGCAATTTTCTGCAGTAGAATAGGCGCTTTAACATAATCATCCTCAGCCTCCTTTATCAAAAGCATTATATTATGAATATGTTTTTTAAAAGCACTCTTGGGGAGATGACGAAATTTATCGTGGATGGAGTTCCAAAGTTTAGCTCCAAACTGGCAAAAGACTCTTGAGTTTGACTCAGTCTTGAGGTTGTGATGTAAACGTTACCGGAGGAAGAGAACCTGGTCTTATGCATATGGTTTTCGTTAGCTTTGGTGAAGAGGTCACTGATGTTAGACAGTTAACAGTCATACGTAACATGCGTGTGCCGTCAGCATTATAGATGATACTGTTTCGACATATTGGAATCTTTAAATTGTCCACCGACAGAATTAGTTTGTGTTGTACACTCTTTTTTCTTTATAAGAACGCGTACAATTTGGCTGAGCCTAAGGATGTTCTAATTTTAGCCCGTACATTTTCTTAAATTTTGGGGCAAATCTCAGCCTCAACGTTCTTATAAAAAATGGTTCTCATAAAATAAAAAGAGTGTAGTCATAAACTTGAAATGTTTACTGGGATGCCTGGGTTTCTCAGTTGATCCAAGTCCTTTTGTCGTTTAGAGCCACATTTTTTTTATTTTGTCCCCTTTTGTACAACGGAGCAAGATTGCATTTGGGAAATCAATTCCAGCGAAGCGATGAACAAACTGCATTGACGGGAAAAACGGATCAGTACGATTTTTTTTTACTAGTGTATCAGGCTTCTGATTGGACATAAGATGTATTTTCACTGTGAAAAAACATCGTATGTCCAATAGGATTGCTTCATGTCAGTGAAAGACGACTTTTACATCACTGCTTCAGAGTAAATCTCAGTACTTATATAATAAATTTATTTTCGACAAGATATCGCTATTTGCATTCAACCACCCAGAATTTTGTTCAGAAACATGCATTCATATTCAGTGTCAACGTAGGATACGTTTATTCAACGGTAATCATATTCATTTAACTTGAACTAAGGGCATACGACAGAAATATTATTCAACTTCACTTCAACGCATCAATTCAACTTAAATCCAAACTATTGTCATTCAACAAAGATATTGATTCAACTTCAACTTACATTCAAAACGCGGGGATTGAACGAATCGTTCAGCTACAACTCTTTGTAGAGTGCAAACAGAATTTTCGTGAAATACAAATTATAAATTTGTAAAATTTTGTACGATTTAGTTGTTGTACAATTCAGTTCAAAAAATTGCTGAAGCATGAACAACATTTCCAAATTCCATCTGGAATCAGTCGTCGAAGAGCCACTCTGTGGAGGTGCCATTGCAAATTCCAATTTATTTTATTTATTTATTTTATTTTCTTATGAACAGCCGCTAACTTGACTAGATGACTAGGTGAAGTTGACCATTCACAAAATTGACCATTTACAAAATTGCACACAATTGTGCAATTTTGATTTACTGATGTTTCACGGAAATAGTGTTTGCACTCTAATTTCCCTAATTTCCCGGGCATTTCTAAATATTTCCATTCAACAAAATCTTCCTGTTTCCCTCCGCACTAGCAAGATACCGCCACAGTTTCCTCGAAGGTGGGGGGGGGGGGGCAGCAAGTGATCAAAATGGCATCGGGATGTTTCAGCTTGGGGAGAGCTTAGTAAATAGAGAGAGAAATTAGAATGTGCCTGCAACCGCAATGTGTGATCACTCAAATGAAAACAGCTGTGCATTCTTACTTCGATTTTGGATGCTGTTTGGAGCCGTTTGGTAAAGAGTTTATTGTTTTTAGCAAGACGTGATACCATGTAAGGAAACGCTGTCTTTTTACTATTAGTCGCATTTGTTGAATAAACCAACATTGACAGAAATTTCAATGTAAAACGTCCACAGCCTTTGTTTTGCGCAATACCCGTAATAAGTTACAACGTATGTACAGATTGTAACTCAATTGGTTTTTACATTCGTATGTCACTAAACCTGATAGCTTGTATTTCCGACGGGACTTATAGAATCCTCAAAATCCTGCTAAATTGGCCGGTGAAATTTCCGCGGTAATCTTTTACGATCTGTCAAAACGAAACTAAGAAACATGCAAGCTTATCCTATTCCAAAAACATAGAGTTTAAATGTTAATATTACGCGAGGTACATTCCCTTTGTTTGGGTTATTTTTTACGGTCAGTAATGTCTAAAAAACTAACGATCCGTAAAAATGACTAAAATAAAACCCACGCGAAAATGAAGAAGATGAAGGGAACTACACCATTATCCATATTATTTTTAAGCCCCAATAACGAAAAGCATCTACTTTCCGTCCCCACGATATCACAAATTGTTCAGGCATGCAGGTAATGAGAATAACGGATATGATCACCAAAGATGAAATATCTTGATATTTCATCAGATTCTCCCAACTACTATCACAGGATATAGAAACCTAAATATTTTTCTTTTGGGGGACTTAGGTTTCGTGAAAAACATGAGAAATAAGCCTGTCAAATCAGTTTCTAATCACAGAAGATTTGAAAAAACATTACAAAAAATTTGTCATGAAAACACGACGTTTTAAACTTTCACAATTTTATTTTGGTAAATTTCAACTGTCAAACCCCTTTAAATTGATATTTGAAAATTACGACACGGAGTCGGCGAAACGTCGTGTTTTTATCACTAATTTTTGTTTTAAATAAATCAGTTTCGTGGGTTAATTCTCGTGACATTTGATGAGCTTTAAGAGGTAGAAAACTAAGAAAAATTGAAAGTTTTCTGTTACGATTCATTAGAATAAACAGATGGCTAGTTTTTTCGTCGAATGTCATAATGTCATCACCCAGTATTTATGTTACAGCATGCAAAGTAAGCAGTATTTTTACGTTTCCTTCCCAAGGATTATTTTTGCAATCTTTTAAAGATATGGCACGAAATTAAAACCCACGCTAAATTATATATTGCTATATTACGACGATAAAAGGAAGCAAGTGTTGGCAGACAGTTGTGGCACGTTAAGCCACAACTGCACGTTTAGCCTGAATTAGTTTAATTTCAAAATTTATGTAAAGGGATAAACTTTGTTACTGATACCAAAGTTGAACACTGCTTTAATTCCAAGGAAAACCAAATGGAAAAGACTGTCAGCTGCCATGTTTTGGAAAATTTATTTCTTTTGTTCCTTTTATCTTCAATTAATTGGCTATCCAACTGACAAGTAGAAAGAACTATTGACGTAAACATCCAAAGTTATAATTAATCAGTGCTTGCAATCGATAAAAATGCACATATTCTGAGGCAAAACACCGAAGTTATTACAATTCTGCTTGGCATTCGATTCACTGAGATAAGTTTGGAAGCAAGGTGCCAGTGTCGGATATCCCTCGACCGCATGAAAACATGACGAAATTTTGCCAAGTCAGTTCGTTTTTGCTTTGCCTTTTTTTGCGCAATTTTTACGCAGGTAAGTTCAGTTGCACTGCAAAAGTCATTTGGCAACGGCCTCTTTGTTCATTTTTTTACGACGACAGAATTGTCACAAGCCAGACTAGACACAATATTAACAAAGATGCAGTATTAATACGTAAATGAATAGAATGTTTCAAGCCTCTTTTTCTACCGTACGTCAGGACAGAATTTAGTACAACCCAACCAAAGGAAAACGGTTGATTCTAGCAGAACACGTCCCAAGGCTGGGAGAGATGCATTATCGAAAGAATAAAAGGCTCTCATTTCGAAAACTTTTTTGTGGCCCCTGGTCTCCTGGGCAGGAAATACTGGAAGGAGCAAGTCACTGTGAAGGAAGTCAAATGTTCTTGCGCTGATTATACCTGTTTTTTACTCTCGGCGGCTGATAGCGCTTAACTGGGTAGGATATATAAGACGAATGTTGTCAATTTCTTTTAATAATTATCTTTCTCTTCTTTTGGCATTCACTAATTCAGTGTCTGATCAACAAAGGCACATCGTGGCCTTGGAATTTAATTACTCTTCACTTCGCTCATTTTAAGAAACTAGAAAAGTCAGCCATAATTTACCCTAACTCACTCTCAGTGTTGTCTTTTTGTATGTTTTGCCTAATTGCTATATGATTCTTATTTAAATGGCACTCGCCCTTTGTGTCCTTGATATGAGTTTCCTCTGGCGTCTATCTATTTTAAATAGCAGCAAATATGGATTAATGAAACGGTCGACTGTTTAGCCAATTAAGACTGGAGGCAGGGTTTTTTTTCTCTTAACCTCCTTCTTTTGTAGTATCTAACGACACACATTTAATAGACAGAAAAGGATATTACCGAACAAAAAGAAGAAAAAATATGAATCCCGCAAGTCGAAGTTCTGCTCACACTTAATTTCAATATTCGCACAAGCTTTGTTCGGATGTGCATCTCGTACTCTGCCTTCGTATCGAATAAACATTTGTTTTTCTTCCTCCAAACATTCTTCTAGCAGGATTCATGAATTCAACCAGACTGTTAATATCGTTCTGTCGTGTTTTGAATTAAGGCCCCTCAAAACGAACGCATCTTTGCTTTTTTATGTTCCGTCCAAACAAAACAATTTTGAGAATGGGCTGCGGAGTGGAATCCTTTTTAAAACGCGTGTGAACGGGGAAATCGCAAACTTAAAATGACGAGGCGTTTGTTTGGAGTCATTGGTGGATGGGGGTAACGGTGTATGGGTTAGTCGGTTCTCGATCGCGTTTCATTTCAATGGATGGGAGTAGCCGGTTCATGATCGCGTTCCATGTAAGTGATGGCTACATTTATGGTGAATTTATAAGTAAGAGTTCATGGGTGAGTTGATGGGTAAATTTGTAATTATAAGTGAATTTATGAGGGGATTTGAGGGTGAGATCATGGGAGAGTTCATGGGTGAGTTCATGGGAAAGTTCATTGGAAAGTTCATGGGTGAGTTCATGGGTGAGTTCATGGGTGAGTTCATGGGAAAGTTCATGGGTGAGTTCATGGGTGAATTCATGGGAAAGTTCATGGGTGAGTTCATGGGAGAGTTCATGGGAGAGTTCGTGGGTGAGTTCATGGGTGAGTTCATGGGAAAGTTCACGGAAAAGTTCATGGGAAAGTTCATGGGTGAGTTCATGGGTGAGTTCATGGGAAATTTTATGGCTGAGTTCATGGGTATATTAATGGATATAAATTGTGGGTATGATCATGGTTGAATAATAAATGAGGTGAGATCATGGTTGAATAATGGGGTGAGATCATGCGTGAATAAAGGGCTGAGTTCATGGGAAAATTCATAGGAGACTTCATGGGTATAAATTGTGGGTATAAATCATTTGCAAACGAAGGGGTGATCGGTGATCGGTTCCTAATATAGTAATTCACTGAGTTTTGTGATTCCGCTTAAGGCTGCGGGTGAAAAGCTGCTCATGAATAAATTTATAACGTTAATAGAAACTTTTTAGAAGTTTTCCAACAAAACAAAACAAAAACTACAATAATCCTCCCTATAGCTAACATAGAGCTTGGGAAAGGCTTATAATCTTCATTCCAAAATTGTGCGATCTCTAAATTGCAACATATCGTTCTTTTCTCGGCAGCGAACAATAGCTGCTTGAACTTACTTTCCATAATATGCATAATCGTACTTTAAACATTCGTGTTTATTCGGTAAGCCTTCGGAAGCCCTAAAACCACCAATTTTGTATCCAAGAATACAGCGCAGATTGCGGGGGGGGGGGGGAGACTCCCATATGAAAGTGACGCAGATGCTCGTCGTCTAATTTAGGGGTGTAAATTGCCGATTTTGGTCTCGCTTAGGGTTCACAGGACGGAAAGCCAATACTTTTACCTGTACAGGTATCGCTTAGGGTTGTGCGTAAAGAAATATCTAGCTGAAAAAACCAAACGCCGTCAATCTTTAGCGTCAATCTTTAGCGCAATTAAAAATCACTGTAACTTTTATTTGGTTGTCTGTTTGGCCTGGTCTCCTTTAGGGTTCAAATAACGCTTGAGCCACGCCCAGATTGGTCTACTTTAGGGGTTTAATTCTAATTTTCCGACGAGCATCCCCGTCAGTTTCATATGGGCGTCCCCCCCCCCTTCCCGGGGCGCAGATATAGAATTTCCTGAACAGACGCAACAGGCAGACAAACTAGGTGTATTTGTAGATTGTCACAACAGAAGCCTTTTTTTCAAACAGGCTTTTTAACAAAATATCGAGGGCTTCAAATTCAAACAAGGACGATTTTACTCATTTAAAAGCTAACAACTTTCAATGGAACCCAGAATCCTATAATCGGCTTCAGTTGTGACACAATAAAGGTTTTAAACTGATCAATGAGTGATAAAATCAAGAAGTGTTGTCTTCTCCACGAGGAGAAAACTTGGACCCGGAGTCGCGTTTTACAAAATCGTAAGTTTGGGAGCTCATAGCATCGCAAAGAAGCGCAATCTATCAAACCAAAAACAACCTTGCTGCACTTTCACCATTGCCCAAACTCTCTGTTAAGTTTCAATGGAGTCGGCTACCAAACGTTCAAGATATAACGTTTTTAGCGCAAGACCTCCACCGAAATTTTTCCTTATAATTTATTCATGAGCAGCTTGTCACCCGCGGCCTTAAACCATCCGGGTGGTGTCGGACTTATATCTAGCAAAATAACAATTGAGGGCCAATTGAAAGAAAGCAAATAAATTTAATTACTTGGGAAATTTAAAATGCAAAAATACATTGAACATGATTTCAACGAGAAAAGGTTTCCTAGATTTGCCATAATTATTTGCGTATTTATTTAGAAGTTTCGTTATTCGCGTTGGAAATGATTACGTCCGAATCTCTTTTTATAAGAAGAATAGTTTTATCTAATTTGGCACTGGAAATCTTGAGTCGCTTGCGCTTTCTCGTTGTTGATATACATAAGTTCGTAGGCAGACTTAATCAAGGTCCTAGCTTTGCCGTTCAGTTTGCTATTTTACTGGAAAATGTCAACGCTATTTTGCCGGAAGTTTTTCAATTTTTTCGAATCAAAATGGATCATACGCGATGTTGAATGTACTGGAGTTGGCGTCTAAAGATTTGTTTATTTAAAAAGTTGTAACTTAAAGGGCAAGTTATAATATTTGTTTTAATTTCCAGCTCATTATGTTTGCAAAGCTCAATAAATGTTTAGTCGTGTTATGATTGGATGCTCTTTAAGGTAGTCTAAAAAGAACACGAGTATAAATTTACATTCCCTATAAACTACACAGCGCGCAGCATTAAACATATCTCTGTCGATTTATTTGAATTCTTTTTTGCTTCCAATAAAAAATATTTGAGACAATTGCTACAATGGTTTGCCTGAAGTTAATCAACACTTTATAACTGATCTTTTTGTAATGTTCTCGCTCGTGTAATTATTCCACACAATGTAATTGTTCCAGCTTTCAACTTGACAAAGAGTTCCCTTTAGGAACGTAAATATTGATAGCGCTTAAGTGTTGTTCTCAGAGGCGTGTCAACTGGGTATGACCACAAAGGGCTAGTAGGGCCTTCAAGTGTGAAGTTCTTTGGTTCTTTCTCCTCCTTTTTTTCACACGACGTCCACATTATCTATTATTAGTGGGTCTGTGCATTTTATACAATGAACAGAAATGAGTATCATTTCTAGAAGCTGAAAGACCGTTAGATTAATTTTTCATGTCTGCGAAGCGAGAGCTCAGTTGCAACTTTCAACTCTGAAAATGTTTAAACATTTAACTGTGATGAAACTGAGTTGAAGTCAAACATTTTCTATCCTGAACGTACGTATTCTGTAACCTTGATTGTGTGTTGCAGTGACAAGGAATCAAAAGCGGAAAGAAAGTGTAGTTGAAGCGAATATCAGCTTGCAAGGAAGCGGTATTGTTGAAATTCTTAAGACTTGATTCTAAGAAACTGCAACTAATACCGGAAATTGAAGGGGCGAATTGTAAAACCTCTCACGGCTGTTGAAACTGTTGAAACAAAACCCGGAAATATCGTAAAAACTGACTCTGTAATCTTAAACTTTATGCATGATCAGTGCAACTACTATATAGTTACTGCCGAGTAGTGAACACAAATTTACGTGGTTTAAAGAAACCATAATGCAGTGTAATATTCTATGAACACAAGCAACGGAGGAGTCTCTTTAGAGAAAAAGGCATTCTGAGCGGCGCTTAAACTGCAAAACGCTAGAGAAAGGCTGCAGAGAGCTGGACGATGGACCTTTTGAGAAGACAGCCTTTATGCTACATAATTCTCGGCATTTTCGTACACAGATGCTGCGTTTCAGGTAAATATGATGCGATGTTTTGTCCTATGAGGCTGGAGTGCTACTCTGAAGCAGGGCGGGTTTCAGTTAATTAAGTGTGTTTCGTTAAAAACTCTGGCGCCACTTTCTCCAACAATCATAGGTAAAACTGAAAATTATCGTGCCTTCATCGTGCGCGTTTTCCCTCGCTTGATGCCATTTACTGGTATTCGTTACGAGTTCTGATTGGTTCTTGCTGTTGTTTGTTTTTTGCTGCGGTGATTGGTTAGAGAAATTACTTTCACTTTGGTTTATATTACCACCCTAAATTTTAGTTAAAACTGTTAAGTGAGTAATGCTTCCTTACTTCCTCTGTCTGGATTAATTCGTGGTAAAAATGTTCGAAAACTATTAACAATACGCTCAAATAATGAAAAATAAAACCTACTAGGGTATTATATCTTCTCCGTTTAAACGTTGGATGCTAACTGCCTAGCACATAGTTTATTCAAATGTCAACAGCACGTCAGCATGTCTGACAGCCGTTATAAAACTTAATGAAAGAGGAAAATAGGGCAACATATACATAATGCCTTTTTGGCAGAAGGCAGATTTCGCGAATTCTCATTAGTAAAATTTGCGCAATAGTTCATGAGCCAAACTGAGAAGTGAAAAGAAAAAAAAAGAAAAAGAAATCGCGCAATAACAGGGGGATTTTAAGTAGAAAATTAATTAAACAGGTGTTAACGGGCGATTCTTACAGTTTAGTCAGTGAAAATACGCAACATTTTAACCCTTTAAGCCCAGGCATCATTATTCAAATTCTCCTTACTGGTCTCCATGCATTTCATTGATTACTAATTGGGAGATCTTGTTAAGAAATCAAGACAATTCATCTTTGGTGTTCACTTCCCGAATTCTCATGACCTTTATGTGTTATGATGCACTGATATGATGAGGAGAAGATTGATGCTGATCACTATTGGGGCTTTAAGGGTTAACATTTGCATACCTAAAATGGTCACTACTTCAATCCATGAAAAACAAAATAAAAAAGCCGGATAGCTGCTCTGCCGCGGGAAATTTCTTTCTTCCATCTGCTATTCATTGGGTCTACCACTGAGAATAAGGAAAGCTATTACTGCATTATTGATTAAAAAATGTAAATAGTTAATGTCAAAAGATCGGTTATTACACTTCTAAATGTTAATCCGAAACAAGATGTGAAGATGATGCTAGTGTTTGATTGTTAAGCCTTAAAACATGAAGAAAATTTGTCGAGTCAGTTGTTTTCTGCTTTGCTGTCTTATGCACAATTTTTTCACAGGTAAGTTGAAGTACAATGATTATTTGCGGGTTTCGGGATGTTTTTCCTGGTGGAAATTAAGACAAACCTTGACCGACAACGGAAGCAGACGAAATCGGTCGATTCCACCGACAGACGATCAATAATTGAAAGGAAATTAAAGTGCCTCCCCCATAGAAGAAAATGCTCTCGCCTCCAAAATCTTTACCTACATTCGTCCTCTTTTCCGGAAACCAGGGGCAGAAAATACTTGTCGGAAGGGAGGAACTGATCTGATTTGCACTCGCACCGAGTTTTATCCGTCTTCGCAAAATTGGTGGAAAACTTTAGTCGGGTAAAACAGATTTTGTCATAACTCTTTTTAGCTAACTTTACCTTCGTCTGCAATATATCTGGGCAAAACACCTTGGCTTACAAGTAAAAGTAAAATCTCTCTTTACTAAGAAGGGGTACTAATTTATCGCAACTCACAATGTGGTCTTATTGTATGTTCTAGCTTGTTATGTTACTATTTAATGCGTGCATAAATATTGCAATCGCACATTCTTTACTGGTAACGATTTTCTCTCGGCGTTTAATATCTTAAAACGTGCTTTGAATACACAATACGAAGTGTGAATTAATGACCCAGGGGTTTAACAAATTAAGAGCTAGCTACCGCACAACAGATTTTTTCTTTCGGGTTATTAGTTATTTCTTTTTATCTGCTTTTAAAGCATCTAACGCTTACGTGGCCGACATTTCAGATAAGCCACAAAATTTTAAGTAGTCTTGGACTAATGGACATATTTTATCGAGCTTTACCCCCTAATATCTTACAATAACACAAATTAAAAATTTCAGCTTACGTTAACAACGCTTTAAAAACTAGCGAATAAATATATCCCATCTTGTTTTCTTTCTGGCTTTCGTAAGGCTAGAAATTCAGACTTTTTTCAGGTTTCACATATATTTTGTTTGAGTGTTCGAGTTACTCTTCCATTAACATTTCATAATAATAAATAATGAAAAAGAGCACATTTTGCACTCTCGGAGCTCATTTTTAAATAAAATTAAAACTAATAAAAATCAGCATATGTACATCATTGTAAGCTAATTGTTACTAGCTGAGAAAATGATGAGTGAAAAAAAGTGTCACATGACAAGTTGCTTGTCACTCTGTTGCCTTATGGCTTTGTTTTAGAATAACTGATCTCGAGCTGTTTGTGCGCCACATATCGTTGAGCAAGGCAAAATTCAGTCATGAGAACATGTGTACATACATACTTATAAGGTTTACTGGGAAACCACAAAGGAGACGTCACAGATTATCGGCCTTCGATAATTAACTTTTCACTTTCAAGTTACATCTTACTCTGGAGATCATTTGTGGGCGAAGCAGCCTTTTGTTATTTTATAAATAGGACAAGAAACGTGTGTTTGTTATTGTTATCCCGAATCCTGTGCGATCTATTGAATATTGAATATTAATAAATAAAATTCATATATTTGAACTGCGGATAAAGATAGAATTATGTGTAGATCATCGCAGTGAAGGTGTTTCAACCTAAGCGGTTGAAAAGAAGAAGCCTGAAAAAATTCAGGCTTGACCGAGGTCATGGGTTCGATTCCCGGTCAAGCCTGAATTTTTTCAGGCTTCTTCTTTTCAACCGCTTAGGTTGAAACACCTTCACTGCGATGATCTACACATAATTCTATCTTTATCCGCAGTTCAAATATATGAATTTTATTTATTAATATTCATTCATTCTCCATCTACGGGATAAATACGAACTCTCAATTGACCAGCTCCCAGTTGGCTTGATAGCTCAGTTGGTTAGAGCGCTGCACCGGTATCGCAGAGGTCATGGGTTCGATTCCCGGTCAAGCCTGAATTTTTTCAGGCTTCTTCTTTTCAACCGCTTAGGTTGAAACACCTTCACTGCGATGATCTACACATAATTCTATTGAATATTATTTTGTTATTACTCGAAGTTTATATATTTCCATTCACTAGTTGACGGTTGCAGTTGAAGGACCGAAGATTGAAGAACTAACTGTCGCTAGCCATAATCTAGATCTAATAAACGTGATTGTGTTCAGGTTTTGAGTCTAATCCCAAATCTAGTCTCTAACTAAAGCCAGTTAGTCAGCAGATAGCCTGCGTTCCTCGCACGTTTGACTCAGTTTGACGCAGTTTTTGCTTTTTGGCCGCGAGAAAATTGGGGCGGGGCAAAAATATAGTTTTTCATCGCCCCAGTTTTCGCGCGGCAAAAAAGCGAAAACTGCTGCAAACGTGCCGAAAAGGCGACAGAAACGCTTGCTACGAGGACTAGTCTGCATTCTCTAGTTGAAGAGGGGATAGCCGAACCATCAAGTCCCGCATTAAGTGTCGTCAGCAATCTCAGTCAGCCAAACGTTTTCTCTCATTTTGCCCATTTTCCCCACAGTCGCGCTACAAGAATGCCCCGGCTGGGGACCCTTGCCTTTCACAAAGAGCCAAACCAGAAAACTTGAGTGCGACTTTACTGCTCCTACACGTGCAGTCTACTGGTACAAGGATGATAAACCAATCATTAATGGAACTCAAGGCCTTTATCAAACAGACGATCGGTTAAGTGATGACAAACTTCGCAGCACGCTTCATTTTCCCACGGTACGCCTGGAGCACGAAGGGGTTTACACCTGCAAAGCAGATACCAGTCCTGACAAAAGTTGTCAAAAATACACAACACAAGTCCTTGTTGACTGTAAGTAATGAATCTAGATACAGTTGATCGTCCTGTAAGCAATTAACCAAATCATCAAGGGAAGGCATCTTTTTGGTCGCTTACAAGAGGTCAGACGACAGTGAGTTAAAATTAATATTGGCTCTTAGTTTTATGACCCAAATGCAAGGCTGATCGAACCGACAAAAACGAATTTTTAAGAATTACCTAATATTTGGACAAGGCGAAACTAACCTTCGTCAGGGGCTGGCAAAAGCTAAGTGTGGAAAAAAAGAGCTACAAATTCTAAAAACAGTTAAGATATTGTGTTTGGATAATTGCCCGATAAGAATAAACCAAAACAAGCGGTGGTAGAGGAGGGATAAATACGATAACAACAAATATGGCTAATTTATTAGCGATTTCTTGTACCACGTATAAGGACCACTTGGAGAAACAGAAGCAAATCTCAGCCGGATCTTTTTGTAGGTCAGATACAGTATTAGAGGATTAGTTTTTCTAAAGCCATACACAAATAGATAAATAAGTACCTTTCCTTGAGTAAGCACATTCCTTCCCCTCTTCTGTTTTTTTCTTCTGTTTTTTTTTTTAATGCGAGAGCACGGAGACAACAAAGGCTGACTATGGTTTTTGCCGTGTTTTACGCTAGTCTTTTTTTTTAATCAGGCTCTTTTCTACATGTACGTGGGAAAAATTAAATAAACACACCCCCACACCGAGTAAGCACCTACAAAACTGAAAACGCGTACGACGTGTGCCGCAATTAGAGCTATACAAACAGCTTTGTATATTTAGATCAGTTTTCAACTAAATGTCGTAAAACCAAAATCCAAATAATTACTCTGGCCAATCACAGCAGACGCAAACACGACGATAAACCAATCAGAACTCGAATCAACTACATATAACGGGCGCCAACCGCGGGAAAACATGTGGGATCAAGTTAGGTAGTTTTAGATTTGCTGCTGGTTGGTTGGTTACACCGTTTACGGTCCTCCCTACTAAGGCGGGAAGGGGAGGGGGTTGAGAACTTCCTTGAAAGAGTTGACTTTGTTTTGTGCACAGGTGAAAAAGGCCACATAACAGCAGCAGTAAAAAGTGTTTCCGCCGTGAAATTCTCTAACACAAGGTTAGAATGCTCAGCACTGTCGTGGGCGAGCTGTTATTTTGGTCCTGTCATCCTAACTTGGCACCATGGAAACCACACTCTGCAAAACAACACGAAGTACGGCATAAAGGAACAAGTAAAGGACGAGTGCAAGGGGCGGTTACTGCAAGCTGAGTTTGTTCTAGAGATTTCCAATGTGACAGATGAAGATGTTGGCGAGTACTTCTGTGAGATGTATTGCAAGTATGACGAGATAATCGCAAAAGACGCCATTGAGCTGCATACTGTTTTTCAGCCAGGTACGAAGTACTATTTATAGCCCAGTGGAGGTACTCCACTATATATGCGGGGATGTGCCGCCCAACCAGGTATAGTTTTTGAACCTAAATTCGCAAATCAGGTGTGGGTTTTTCCCTTGATACTGTCAAAGACAGGCCTGTAGACAGGGTACATTAGGTGCCCTTCAATTACAGAGAAGACGCACCAGCAAATATTTTCCTTACTTTCGCCGGCATTTTCTGCAGTCCAACTTTGCATCCGACCTTGTAACAATAGATTATTGTTAGTAATCAAGTGCCCAAATGTAAACACCTAGGTATGGTTAAGGGAGGATAGGGGGAATGCCAATTTTTTTTGTCATATAGAGGATCATTGTTCAGCACCCCTCTACCCAAACTTAGGTTGAGTTGCCGCCCCTAGGGCTATATATGCAGTTGAACTCGTTACCGTAGGCGAGAACCCAAATTGTGCTTATAAATATAAGAGCTCGTAACACAGGAGGTCTAAGTTTTACCTCCTTACGTTGTAGTAGTTTAATCTATACACGAATCCCTATCCATCCCAAAATGCTACGTGGCAACTTTTAATCGGAAACAAAAATGTTTTAACATTACAGTACATGGTGCGTAACTAGGTGCTTTCAACTTCATTGGAGGTTTGACATTCATGCATGCTTATTGAGGTCGTGAGGTTCTTTGATTTTAGTTAAGGTGCATTGACAGTGTATAGTTCTGCTCTCAGTATTTTTATTAATATGTTTTTTTCTTGGAAGAAAATATGCTTTCCACAGAAATAACTTTACAGTTACCAACCCTTGAGGACTCTACGACAAGTAAGTGTTTACGGTGAAAAATTGTATACTTAAGGTAAAATATACGAGAACGTTTCTTCAGTTGGTCAAAACCGCCCTGACCTTTCACAGCGGTCAAACGCAAAAAACGTCACTTCCGGTTTTTCAGAGCCTTGAAGTTTGAATCAGTTCAGACTTTAACGAGCGCGAAGTTCGTGTGAAAACGATACATAAAATGTCCCGATAAACAAAAT
Organism: Siderastrea radians; assembly: GCA_964017195.1. Classification (NCBI taxonomy): domain Eukaryota; kingdom Metazoa; phylum Cnidaria; class Anthozoa; order Scleractinia; family Rhizangiidae; genus Siderastrea; species Siderastrea radians. The sequence continues at coordinate 14,720,289 of OZ024893.1, forward strand.
TTCGCGCTGATAAAACTTGTGGATGCCAGTTACTTCATTCTGAACACATGCTCGAAGTAAAAAGCTTAAGTTTTCAGAAACGGCGTTAAGTTTTCGGTTTAGTTTTTTTTTTTGTAAAATTTTGGCGGGAACTGCGCACACGTGGTGCGTTT